>JALIZH010013308.1:0-430065 GCA_030522465.1 Rhipicephalus appendiculatus | reverse complement strand
TCATAAGCATTTTCGTGAGAATTATGGCGTCGAATACGTGGCTTGGGTTTTATTAGTCATAGTTCGACGCGCCGCTTCCTATAGTGCGGGAGAGGACACTAGTTACGGTCTGGTTATAACCTATAAATATCACTTTCGGCTTGAGAGAGCGAAGAGCCCGGTGGAACTAACGTTGTGGAGCGTTCCAAATATGGCAAACCAACTCAACTGCGTCAGCACAGAGAAGTTTGACCCGTTCCCTGCGTCCGTCATCTGTTCGAGTTCATTAGGCTCCCACTCGGGCTGCACGATGTTGTTGAAGTCATCGCAGTCGTCATAGTAATCGTCATCTGGTGGCAACGACTTCTTCAGGCTTCCACCCGGACACAGCGGGTACGGGCTCGCGAGCAGCCGCCGAAGAGTAATCGCATGGAGCAAATGCAGGAAAAGAAAAAAAATCACGCCATATCCACGAAGTGAATGATGATGAGTGGGCGAAGCTCGATCGTTTTCATCCATGGCAGAAAAAGAATGTGTGGTCTGGAACGCGCTTATACTTCATGGTCATCAGCGTCATCGTCATCGTTATCACGTGTAGTGGGTACATTCCACTATACTGGAGCGCGCTTATTCTACATGGTCATCAGGCGTCATTGTCCATCTTTATCACGCGTAGTGGGTACATTCCACTCTACTGGAACGCTCTTATACTTCATCGTTATCACGTGTAGGGGTACATTCCAGTATACTGCGTCATCGTCATTTTTATCACGTAGAGTGGGTACATTCCACTATACGTGGCTACCTGCCTACCTACCCTACTACTACTACTACTACGGAGGAGGAGGAGGAGGAGGAGGAGGAGGGACAGACCCACACCCTAAGGAGCTTCGCCCCTAAAATTGGTGGTTATGACGTCATCATTACTAGATGTTGCAGGTAGGAGCTTGGCTACTATGGTGGTGTAGTGCAAGCTCGTGTTCACCTTCAGGAAAGCCTAAGGAATATCAATGGCGGCAGGTGTGCCGTATAGCGTTGGATAATGAACACGATCTTGAAAATTTATGCAAGTTAGCCTTAAAGCTGCATTCTTTGTTGAGATTCTGTAGACGATATATTAGCGTAAATGTATCTGCTAGTTGGGCTAGTTGATACTCCATTGCACAGGACATTAATAACGCGAAAAAATAAAAGAAGCACGAAGGGAGGAGACGAAGAGGAGCACTGACTTCGAACTAAGCTTATTTCGGTAAAACACAGGTATATGTGAACACACGCAGACAAATGTGTGCTACTGCGCTACACCATTGCCAGCACCTGAAGTTAATGTTTCCATCCTTACACTTGCCTAACTTCTGTAGTCGAGTCCCTCTTTCATGGCTACAGTCGCATTTGGTCGAAACAAAAAGACCCAACTTCATAAATATACAAGACCTAAGGGTATTTTGATGAACAGCTCTACTGAGGCGTTCACATGACCTGTTCAACACCGTTGGTCCGAAAACTCTCATCGTGCCAATGTCCAAGAGAAGAAATGTGCTGTCATCCATTACGCACCAGGGTAACCAAGACTTTATCACTCATGGCGGTGGCTAACACCTGTGTGCAAACTGACATAGTAAGTGAATAGGAAAAGCTGCCAAAAGAATACCTCTCTTACGTTGTTTACAACATCCCTTGTACGAACCGGAAGATTTCCAACATGGGGAAAATCAGCCACAATAAAGAGCGGCTCCGCCAGCATCAGAACGAAGCGTACAACAGTGGCCTACACGCTCCAGCAGGCTTGTAGCAGTGAATAAAGGTAATGCAGAGTGAGCTTGGTACTAATCGCCCGGCAAGAAGCTGGAAGGCAAGCTTGCATACAGAATCCTTCGATATACAAGTAGGTTTTGCGCTGCGCTATCGTCCAGTCTGGTCTGGGTAATCATGCTGCCGCTTGAACTGGTGCTTTTGAAGACTGCGCACACATGCCACTGTTAGCGTTCTCGCAAAAACATATCTGCATTCCAGCCATGAAATGCACGTTCTGTGATTCTAAACAATACTCCTTTGTGGGATTAATTTCAGTGTCAATCTCACACACATGGTTGACATTTGTAACGCGGTGAAGTTGCTCATAATGGTATGCGAGTGCTTTGTACTCTGCATTGAATATCTTTTAGGGTCGCGAAAACATAGTGACACTTCCGGGAATTCCTGATCGATCAGTTACTTCCCGATTTCCGAATATTTCATGGTCGTGGTTCGGTGTTGATAGTTCTTGTTCATGTTATTACTTGTATTGTAGACTCAAGTCCACTTATGACGATACCATTTGCAACAATATATCAGAGATAACGAAGAACACCCTATTTAAAATATGTCTGCCATACGAACGGTGGATTCCACTATCCATCATTATGGTGGATTATGGTGCTCGAATATGGGGGATACTGGCATAGGATGGATGCTGGAGAATGACGGAGCGCAAAACGGCTCTACAGCGTCAGAGCAATCGTGTCTAGCTGACACACACAAATAATTTTATTCGAGGTAATGTATAAAGCAGCACTACAAAAAAAATTGGCCGCGTATCTGCGTGCTTCGCTGCAAATGTCGTCGAAAGACGATAGTCTTGTGCCGACTGCACTGCATGAGTACCACAATTTAATAGCTGAGCTAGCCGCTGGGCTCGTTTTTCGACGTTTTCCAGGCACGCTTAGACGTACGCCGGCGTTTCTCCGCTGATATTTGGTCGTCGGTCTTTTCTCTGCGTTCTCTGATCATGTCTTGTAGAGTGGGTCGTATTTCATCAAGCGGCCATATATGTTTTGCCTTGCCTGAGACAGCGCTCTTCTACGATGAATCAGCCGCATCTGGCTGGCATTGATAAAACAGAAGAGGACGCCATCTACAGCGCCATCGGGGAACATCGGCTTGTGTTGAACTATGCTGCTGCCAGGTGGCAGCACCCCATCGTCGAAGTTGAATCACTGGGCGGATACTTGTTTTGTACACAGCGGCGCATTTTCAGCGGCGCGTAATAAACACTAGGATCTTTATAATTACGTATCTATAGATTTTGTTTTAAAGGAACACTGTGAATAGTACTAAGGTATTGATGTTGTGCGTCAGGTATGCGTAATATTTGATTTTTAATTGCCCACGCTCACCCGTATGAACACATGCTTCTCGATCAAGATTGGAGGTCGTAAGGCAGGGGGTTAAACTTTGGCCAGCTAGCTGAATCGTGTGACGTGCCGACAAACAGAGAAACAGACAGACAGACAGACAGACAGACAGACAGACCAAAATTTCTCCGTTTAGGTATCCCAAGAAAGACTATCGTCTTTAAAAGTCACAAGAAAACCTCCTGTCGGTAGAATTCGAAGTAGCTGCCTTCAACTCCCCAGCCGAGTACATTACCACTGCTCCGCGCTGACACATGTCCTGGTCTTTGTAGAATGACTAGTCAACACGCTCATACACGGTTGAACTTCCATTTTGTATGTAGCATACTCGACACCGACGCGATCTTCACCTGCTACTCAAATCTGCATATTTATTAAACACAAAAAACAACAAAAAAGCTTTTGGCGGTAACGAATGGCATGCCAGTAACGGCAACAGCGCTAAATTTATGTTAAAATTCACGATATAATGAAAGATGAGTTTACGTGAACCCAGGAGCACGTTGCCAGATGTTACTGGCAAGTTTCATATCCGTTTCTCACTCTTTCCAAAGGGCGACATGTGGAGAGGCTTTATGTCGACTCTATGCCCGTTCAATAAGCGCGCGTAAAGTTGATGGAGTATTGTGATGTTTTTTCGCGCAACGTACAACTACATAACGGCTTGGCTAACAACGAATTCAGTGCGCCTGAAAAATGAGTCATAATATTGGTTTAGTAAGGCGAACGAATTAACAAATCTGTGTTCTCGCATACGAGCCAGATAACTACTGTCGAGTGCGACCGGCGGCTGTCGGTGACCGGAGGCATTTGCTGTAAGTGCGCCGCATCGATGCTCATCGCTTCTTGTGCGGATACCATGCCCAAGAATAAATGTTTCATTTAAGTTAACCAATGACAAAGCTGAGCTCTCAAGTCTTTCCCACTCGTTAAAATCGTTTATCCTGAAACCCAGAAACGCCGATGACACGTAGACGGACTCGGTCGGTAGGCTATCCTTAACCTTCGGTGGAAATCATGGTGGCAAAATAAGATGGTGGAAGTCATACTTGGTGGGTCATATCTCGACGCGTGCCGAAGGAAAAGATTGTGTGTTTTAGCTTCGCGCGGACTTTCACTGTTATTTTAAAGTGCGGCTGAGATAAGCGAGTGTGTGAGAATTGCCAGATTTGTGTTTCTAGCTAGGCGATATCAAGTGGCGGCTGTTCAGTGGTCTATCCATTGGAAGGCGTAATTGCAAAGTCAGAGCTCATTTACTTCTCGACAACTGCGCAGCGATATAACGCATTTACTGTCGCTGTTCACCCCGACACATCTAAAGTTGCGAATATTACAATAAAGCAACACATCGCGGACGCGACAGATATAAGGACGTGCACAAAATGTAAAGATGTACGGCTGCTGCTGTTCCACAAAAATTGAGGTGGTTTTTGGTGCGGCATGAAACTAAGCGTGCTAGAAAGTGTAACTATTGGCGTTGGCTTCTTTGGACTGTAAACATATTTTGCTGCACATTCAAGAGGGAAATATGAGAAATGGCAGTGACTTCACATGCCGCCGCGTGCACTTTCATCATTCCACCATCATCCACCCTGCTTCCATGACGCCACCGGCATGCATAATTTTTTCACCAAGCCGCCCACCAAAACGTTTTGCATCGCCACCATCAGGCCGCATTTTCCACAGTCATCATCATTGGCTCGCCACCACCACCACCACCATGTTACAGTATTTTTCCCCTTTCGCCATCATCAGCCATTCTGACCACCATAATTTCCACCACAACCACTATTCTTTCCACCTTGTCCACTACTATTTCCACCATATCCACCAACGATTCTAGCATCCCCTAACCGATGACACCGTGCACTTTTGTATGCTTTCCATGGTAAACTGCTTGTTACGATGTTCCAGTGACGCGACATTAGATATTAGCCATTGAATTTGGCTTGAGCACGCACCTAAGATGGCTCTCCACGCCGTCCGCGCCCTCACAGTGCAAAACCGTTTCAGACCGGCGCGCTTGGTTAGATGACGTCTCGAGAGGATCTAGGCGAGGAGGAAGTGATACCAGGAGATGCCTGCGAAGTGCCCGTACGACGAAGGGGTGCCGGAGCTGTGGCCAACGCTCAACGAAGATATGTCAGGTCTGGACGACCTTCTTTATGCAGACGATGTTGTGGAAAAGTCCAAGTGGCCAAGTGATGAGGAGATAATTGAGCGTATTCGTGCTGCGGACAGCGGTGAGAGCGACGACTCCGACGACGTGGTTGAGCAGCCTACTAAGGTACCGCCATCGAAAGAGGTCCAACGGACGATACAGTCCCTCCAGAGGCTTAGTTTTCGCGAAGCACCTATGTGGAGCACACCTACATGCCCTTGATAAAGATGCGTACCAGTTTCGCGTGAAACAATGAAAGGTCACAGGCTATGGCTTGTCTGCAAACAAGTACATAGTTGCACTACCTTACTTGCGCGCAAATAAACGGTTTGGCCTCTTTTTGTCTTTGTTTTCTCGACCCGCTTAAAACAATTATCAATAAAAAAGATGGGATTTTCTTGGCAATGGGATATCGTTGTTAGTGGACTGCACTATACGTACACGAAGAAAAAAATAAAAAAAACACAGCATATCCACGGAGTGAATGATGATGAGTGGGCGAAGCTGCGGAGGTTCATCGGTAAACCGTGAATCTTCCGTGAATTCTGCCCGGTACATCATCACCCACGTGAGATCGGGCGCGTTTATACTAAAGGGTCGATGAGAGTCATGATGACTGAAGCAATCATGGTTACACCGTGAAATCTTCAGTGGTTTCGCCCAGCAGTAATCAAAGCGATAGTGTGTGTGAAATTTTATTCAAACTTCAACGACCGGTCGTCGTTCATAGTCCGCCAAGCAGCACGATCCGGCAAGCGCATTCGTACGGCGGTCCGCGCAATCGGAGAGCAGCTGCACCGCCAACGCCATCTAGCGTACCTTCACCCAACCGCCATATTGTACGCATGTCTACAGGACAGCGCCCTCTCGGAAACGAGACGAAAACTGGAGATGACGACACCATATCCACGGAGTGAATGATGATGAGTGGGCGAAGCTTCGGAGGTGCGTCGGTAAACCGGTAATCTTCCGCAAATTCTGCGCAGTACATCATCAACGACGTGAGATCGGGCGCATTTATACTAAAGGGTCGATGAGAGTCATGGCGACTCGCAGCTCACTTTAATTTTAGATGTACGTTGTGAATTTTTTTATTGTTTAATCACGCACAGGAGAAATCTCACACAGGCACTACCTTGGAGGTCGAAATCCACTGCCTACTGGCTACTCAGGATGCATGGATCACCGAGGACCGCCGAGGTGATGCCATAAGAAGCTGCGCCCCTAAATATATGCATCATATACAAGGAGCGCCTATCTAGCGGACATTTCCAAGAATTAAACGAGTGGTGGCTACCCACAACTACATACATCGAGGACGCACGACCCACGGCTTAAGGAGCTTCGCCCCTAAAATGACCGTGAAAGTAGACTGTCAGATTTACAACTTCTGAGTCACGCAGCGACCAAGAAGACCTCACAACACACGTTTCTACGTAGTTTTGACTCAAGAACGCGATGATGTTTTCAGGCATTGTGACATCCTAGTGCCTCTAAAATACCACTCTGTCCATAAGCAGTAGCTTCCGCTTGCACTTATGTAATCCAGCATAACGTTAGATTTCGGCTTGCCCTTTCATCGATCTAATGATTTATTAGAAAAGGCCACCGCCAATTCCTACTACATCACTATATAGGGCCTTTATTATCAACCGATGCGAAGAGTGAGTCCGTTAGTTTCACGTACATGAATAGGTAGACATACGTAGAGCTACTCTGTATTAAATTGCGCATGCGCTGAATCTAGATGTCACCCACACGCATCGGGGACGCGTGGTACGTCTCCGCGCTGGCGTTGCATACGCGACATGCATAGAGCTCTTATAGGTGCTGTCGTGAGATTAGAACACATCTATAAAGGTCCGGTAGGCAAACATTGAGAGAGTGGCAGACCGAAGGTAATCAAGTGAATTGAAGACAGGTTGTTGTATCCAATGAGGTGGAGTAAAAATTGCGTGACGCAGTCGGCGGCCTCGCAAAAGTGTACGGTGCCTTATAGAGCGAGACCGCTCTCACTCGCACGCATTTGCGTCCGTGTTAGGTCCACCACGAGGACGCCACTCAGTGCCCGCACAAGGGAAGCAGCGTTGCCAACCGTAGGGTAATTACCCTACTTGTAGGGTATTTTAAGAATTTTTACCTCATGAAGGCATTCCACGCCTTCCTCATCAGCCACGTAACGTACGCCGCCCCTTTCCTCAACTGGAAGAAGACGGAGCTCAACAAAATCGATACACTAATTAGAACAGGATTGAAAAGGGTCCTGAGCCTCCCTCGAAACACTAGTACGGAACGACTGCTCCAACTGGGCATGCACAATACAAGCTACCGAACTCTTGAGGCACAGCGGCACGCCCAAATTAGTCGCCTCTCACTCTCAAGGGCGGGCAACGAGATCTGGTTAGAAGCCGGCATTCAGCCTCTCTTCATTACGCCAGAGAAGTCACAACTTTGCACAAACGTCACGAAAGCGATAACAGTTGATCCGATTCCCAGAAACATACACCCGACCCACAACGAAGGACGGAGAAAAGCGAGAGCCAAGACCATACTCGCCAAGATCATGCGCAACGAAACGCAAGTTCTCTTTGTTGACGCTGCAAGATATTGGAATCGAGGCGCCTACGCAGTCTCCGTGGTAGACGCCCATGGCACGCTCGTGAACGCAGCCACGGTAGTTACCAACTTCACCCACGAAGCAGAAGAAATGGCCATTGCGGTGGCCCTTTCAAAGTTGCACGGGAGCCTCTGTCATTTACTCGGACTCCAGAACAGCTATAAGAACTTTTTCGGCGGCTCTCGTCTCTTCGAAGGCAGCTACGGTTGTCAATAAGCTCTTCTACCAAGATAGGGGAGAAGAAAATTTCCCGTCCTCACACATCACATGGTTCCCGGCTCACATGGGAAACATTTCCGGATCTTCTGACTGCAACCCAAACGAGCGGGCACACCAACTGGCGCGAGAACTCACTTTCCGCGCCTGCGGTCCACCCCCCTCGCTTCAATGCGGCCTGCAGAAACCTCAACAACAAAGACCCGCTCGTGTCATACCATGAACTCACCTCTCTCATCACAGACTAGGACGTCGAACTTTTCCTCCTCCTCACACAAAGCTCAGCAGAGCACAAGCAATCACTTACAGACAGTTGCAGACCCGAACATACATCACACCAACGACACTAAGCAGGATCAATCCCGACTTCCCTACTGTATGCCCACACTGTGGCCACGAATATAACAATTTCGAACACATGCTCTGGCTGTGCCCTGCCAACGCGGGCACAGACTTTTCTGACCAGTCCTCCTTGGACTCAGCGCTTAGAAGCACAGAGCTCATCGCTCAGCTCAAGGCTGTCCAGAGGGCCCGGGCCGTCGCCGAAGGACTCTGTCTACCGGCCCCGACCTGGGTGGAGCCGCCGGATTGATTGGCGGTGCCTTCGGCACCGCTTTCTTTCTCCTCAGGACCTCAATAAAGTTCCCACTCACTCACTCACTCGGCCAGCGTAGTGCAGTAGGGTGGTGACGTAGGGTAATTTCAACATTTCGCTCGTCACTGTTCAGTGAAAAAAAAGCCAGGCCTGCGCAGAACGCGCAGCACAGCTACAGCGAAAGCTGGGAGAGCGGCCTTTAGCCTTTTTGTAAACACTCTTGGGGCAACTAGCATGGTCAAATTATATCGGTCGCGAAACTTGGAAAAAAAAGTGGTCGAAAACCCATTGCCACAGACATCAACGCCCGCCGTACGATTGAAGCGCGACTAGGTGAGGAGGGGACAAATAAAGAAAACCAAAAACTTGAGAGAATTTTTTTTTGAATACTCATAAGTTTATATATGCCAATGTAAACTAGAAATTTACTTTACGGTTTATCTGACACTTGGCTAAATGGTTGATTGCCTCATTTCGGTCGAGCGCCATAAATGGGGGGGCGTATGCAGGCAGTCTGCTATTTGGGCTTGTGTTTAGTTCGGCCAGGCTCGGCGCATTGTCGGGTCAACGAGGCATTGCTCACTTTTGCGTAGTGGTTTCGTGCGTACCTTCAGTAGTTTATTTATTTGCTTATGCGCTGTTTACTGGCGTGACATTTGAGAGCTGAGCTAGCTCACTGAATGTGTAGATAGCCGCTCCTGTGAATGCCGACTGCCTTCGCTGGCACACGGCCGGCGTGCCCTCGCCTTTCGTGATGGTGAATGTGGCACGCTAAGCGAAGAAACGCTGTGCTCTAAGGCTGCCAAAGTGATATTCTCAAGGCTGCTGTTTCGCTGGAGTGGTTTTCCACGATTGGGCAACGTGAGTTTTCGAACCTTTGTGCTACTTGTGCTAGTGAACAGTTCTATCACAATTTTTTCATCTGCGAAGTTTTAAAGACGTTAGTCTTTCTTGGGATACTTCAACGAAAAAATTTTGGTCTGTCTGTCTGTCTGTCTGTCTGTCTGTCTGTCTGTCTGTCCGTGACCCGATTCAGCTACTCGGCCAAAGTTTAACCACTTCCTGAACGCCCAGCCATTATGAACTGGTGTTAGCGTTCATACTTGTGAACATATTCGATCAAAAAGCAAAGTACTACGCATACCTGAGGCGCAAAATTAATATGTAAGTGTCAGGTCGTGTGTTCTTTTTTTATTAGAAAATACATAGGTACGCAATTCTAAAGACCCTAGTGTTTTTTAGGCTGCGCTGAAAATGCGACGCTGTGCACGAACTGCGACGCTTAGCACGAAAAAGCTCATGTTTTTCAATGGCGTCCATATCTCGCGCAGCGCCTCCTTTGTTTTGTCAATGCCAGCCAGATGCGGCCAATTCAACGTATAGTAGGCGCTGTCTGAGGCAAGGCAAAACATAGTAGTACGGCCGGCAAAAGACTGTCGTCTTTCGACGACGTTTGCAGCGAAGCACACAGATACGCGGCGTGTATATTGCAAGTACACTATTTGGCTAATAAAACAACCTTGCTTCTTCAATCTTTCTTGTTGGTCTTCCTTTTCTCTCGCGCATGCATCTGGCGAGCCATAAAGGCGCAATAAAATCGCGTACTTTATCAAAAGATATGTAAAAGGTCAGCGATTAAGAAAAAAATTTCAATTTCGTGCAATTTAGGGCAAATGCACGACGTCGCTACCACTTCCGGTTGTGACGTGATATTTTTTTTATTTTTTGTTTGCTGTTAGTTGTCCCCTCCATACGTAGACGGCGACGGTGGCAACGAGCCGCCAGCTACTGGATACATGGGCTTCTATGGAAGTTACGCTACCAGTTTACATATACCTTGCAACTACTACAAGCCCACTTGCATGGTACCCACTACGCCATAAATCGTAATACTTTTTGTGTAGTGGGGAAGCGTCTACTATGCCATTATTCGTCATTCTTCGGAATAGCGCGGTGCCCGCTACACTCTTGTAACGAAGTATGTGGACTTTGTTGATGATGTGGCTGACGACGATGAAGAATTATGACTCAGGCTTTTGTAATGGGCTGGAGCATTGAACGCCCCACTCGTTACGCAATTCGCATTGTGTGACGCCTGGTTCTTACTTTACTTCTCTAAAACGCTTTACAACACACGTTAACGCGATTCCTTACCCGATATGAAGCCTGCGTAGGGTCAGTTTGCACCGCAGTTTCAAGCAGTGGTGTAGCTCAGTGGTAGAGTGCTGGGCTGCCACGCAGAGGATACGGGTTCGATTCCCATTCTGTCATAGGTGTTTTAGGGGCGAAGCTCCTTAGGGTGTGGGTCTGTGCCTCCTCTGTAGTAGTAGGTAGGTAGCCTCGTATAGTGGAATGTACCCGCTCCACGTGATGACGATGACGCCTGATGACCAAGCGCGTCCCAGTATGGTGGAATGTACCCACTCCACGTGATAACGATGACGCCTGATGACCAAGCGCGTCCCAGTATAGTGGAATGTACCCACTCCACGTGATAACGATGACGCTGATGACCATGAAGTATAAGCGCGTTCCACATCACACATTCTCTTTCTGCCATGGATGAAAACAATCGTGAACGACATCTCGTCCTCGAAAGGCAAAACGGCAACGCCGACAACAAAGGTTCATAATCACACCACACCCCCGCATTTGTGTGTCAGGTTCTTTGTATGATGATCGAGTGGGCAAAATTTACGGGGATTGACGGTTTACCGGATTACCTCCGGAGCTTCGCCCAGTCATCATCATTCACTTCGTGGATATGGTCTGAATTTTTTTATTTATTTATTTATTTATTTTTTTCTTATTTCATGCGATATTGCTTGCGGACACCGGCGGCGGCAGCGGCGGCGGACAACTACGGCGCAGAAACGATCCGTTGTTGTGATCTCATAACAGCTTTCACTGTAAAATGTAGAAGATCTGCGCGACATATCCGAGGGTTACAGTTAACAATCTGTCCCAGGCTTGTAGCAGGCCCGGCGTTTCCCGCTGCATGGGCTGCCTCTTGCTTATCGCAACCAGGGAGGCAGACTTCAAAAACAAAACTGTTTATTAAAGGCAAAAAAAGGCAAAGTCAGATGGGGTCAACATACATGAGTGCCCAGCGGCGGCCGATTCCCGGCTCGCGCTCCCCTCCCCTCGTTTATAAAGAGTCGCGATATTGGGCGGAATCATTGTTCGAAACCCTCGCTCTATTTCAACCAACGAGTGTATCCGATCTTGATAACAAAAAAAAGAGGCGAAACACTTTTAGTCTAAATCATGGCCGCCCCCTTTCGAGCCCGCCTTCCATGATACCTCTTTGTCGGCATCCAGGCCCCCCCCCTCACGTAACGACGCCGCCAGCACCGGCTGTACCGGAAGAGTTCAGGCTACTTTAGGCCTCTCCACACCCGACGAGACGAGCACTCACCTCTGGTTAAGCGCTCTTCGATGCGGCCGGTCCGGCGCTACAACATTGCTCGCAGAACCGTATATTGTTTCCGACTGTCGCTCACCATGCAAAAGCAGTTGGTCTTTCGTGCCGCGCTATCTGTGGCCCATGTCTCTGTTATCTCCCCGAAGTCACAAACGACACGCTCTTTTCCGGGGAGGCTCTTTGTTCACGCGCGGACCCCTCCTGACGCCCACACATGGCGGAACGGCCGTGCGTTCCTCAAACCAATGGTTCTCTTGCCGCAACGCAGCGAAACCGTCGTAGAAATTGAACACACATGCGGAATCGGCTATGACGAAACCACTAAACAGAGCGAGCACGTTTTCTGTGCACTTCCCACTGGCTCACTGGCGCGAAGGTTTGGCTTGGGGAACTTAACTTTTACATTCCTGGAGTGGTCTTAATTGTAATTGTCTTAATTCCAATGTATCCAGCACAAAAGGCGAAAGATAATACGTCAAAGATCCTTGTGCTATGTTTGTTGTTGTTTTTGTTTCTCGGAGGTGTTTGTTTTTACTCTCTGTCGTCTCCCATCTGTTCGTTGCTTGGAGGGGCTTTTAAATTTTGCCATGGTGATCGGCTTCAGATACCTCATCATACACTAAAAGGGATGGTCGGCGTCAACGCGCGTGTCGCAAAAAATTATCGTGATGTAACGACGCCGCTTCATGATGTCATTGTGACATGACATATGGCCAGAATTTTTTTATCTCATCATGAAGTCATTGTGACGTTACTGTGGCATCACAATGTGACGTCAAATGATGGCGTCATCAGATGTCATCGTCGCATGGTAATAGGTGAGCCGATCACGGAGGCACCCATAGGTCTGAACGTCGTAGAGCCTGAACGTCGTATGTCTGAACGTCGTTATCTGTACGTTATCATTACACGGCGCTAGTTCTAGGTGTAGGGTAAGACGTAGGGTAATAAAAAAAGTTGTGTACGGTAAAGTAGGGTAATCTTGACATTGGCGTAGGGTATTTTCCAAAAATTGGTTGGCAACACTGAAGGGAAGAGTGACGGCGCAAGTGGAACGCAGTATGCGCTGCGAGCTGTTTCGCGGCTCGACGGGAAGCGGCGACAATGCGAGAAACTGCGTCGCTTTCCTTGTAACAAAAGCAGGCGTCTCCCGTTTGAATATTTTCGCCATAGAAGTATCTTCATCAATCGCTTAAGAGCTCACACATAGATGCGCAAAGAATTATTGTACGAATTCGCGATCTCCATCCACATAATTCTGGTGCTGAAACTAAGCTATCATGTTATCACGTTATAATACTGGAGACGTAACAGTCAAACTGTTTCACCAAGCTATTTTAAAGAACTGGGGCCATTTTTTCCAGTTTTGAAGGACATGACTCGAAAGCAACTGAAGTAGACGAATACAAAACTAGCCGTCAGTAGAGACAGAACCGACAACCTTCTGATAACGTGCCCGATGCTGGGCAGAAATAGTGTTCAATGCTTGCCGCCATGGCTACGAGTGGCGTCTGTCAGCACTCCCGACAATAGGAGTTCAGAAATGCCCAATCATTTGCAGGTAGAACTTTATTCTTAACCGAAATGCTTTTTTCAAACTTGACCGCGACATCAGGAGCGCATTCAAGAGCCCTTCAATCATCTGAGCATTTCGGACGCCGTCCATCAGCACGTTTGTTCCTACCTAGTTTTGTTCCTTCCTACCCATTGCAACATGCTCGTGGCTGCACAGCTTTGATTGCTCGTCATTATATTTCGACAAACGCTAGCGTTGTCGAGCAATACTCTTACTGAAAAAAAGAAAAGTGTAAAGAGTACTTGATGAGCTCAAAGCAAGAGAAGTTCGTTGAAATCGCCCTAAATTTAGGTTAGCCAGAATTTACCTATCAAAACTGTGGATACCGCAGCCGCGAACCTGTCATCTGCCTTGAGCATGATAAGTAAACAATCAAAGGCTTTGTGTTATTATGTTTCATAAGAGTCTCATACTCCACCAACATGAACATTTGTTTGGGTTTTTATGCATTCTGTCTTCTGATGGGACACAAATGACAAGACATGACACTTGGTGTGATCATGCCATGCAATGATTGGTCGACTGCAAAATATGGGCACGGCAAGAATTCAAGAGCAAATTGACCCCTTTTTCACGACAGTAATAATTTTCAACTTGTGAAGGCGTATTTACTTGTTCCTACGTTAGGCAGGACAGCTTCAGCTGCAGCCTAGACGTTACCCATAGCGTCGACATTATGAACTAACGACGTTGTTACATTGAAGATAATTTCGTGCAGCACGTTCATGTTAGTGACGCAGTGCTTGTTTCTCAAGCGTCCTGCCCAATGCGAAAAAACGTACATTGGTATCGATCTACATTTAACATCAAGAAAACAGTCCTCGTTAAAGTAAAAGCTTGGCTTTAAAATATCTTCATTTTTCGGTGTCGGGATTAATATTTTGCGGTTCAGTAAAAACAAATCAGTGTGAACGTTCTCTTGGTGTAAATCATTGTTTCGGACTAAAGCGTCAGTTTTTTTGGACCTTGAAAAGACGTCAAAAGAACGAAGCGTATACCTCACAAAGTGCATAGTCGAGAAAGCTGGCTACAGACGTCAGTGCGCTAAAGTCGGTTCTACTTTCTAGAAGCAATGCAGCTTTTCCGCGTTAGAGCTGCGTCTCCTATGGGGGTCACCGACACCGAAAGTGATGACTCGTGGTCTCCAAATGCTCCCACCGCACGATGGTGCAGAATCTATTTCGTTATTCGCTTGGACATATTTTCTATCACTCTTGCATGCTTACTTACCGCGTAATACAGCAGCATTTGTTCATTCTATCCGAACAGACCGTTACGCTTAGAGCTGTGCTCCGGGTGCCACGATCGTTGTGAAAAATGTGGATATTCAATTGCGAAGAATATAATAACCGTTAGAATTAAGTTCCGATCGTAGCTGTCTCAAGCGAGGTTATATTTTTTTCTTCGACTAAACAGTTCCGATAAAAACTGCGAGACTGGTTGTTGTTAGCAAACCTTATTTCACAGCGACAAAGTGCCGCCGGTGGCGTACGGCTTTCAGCGGTACAAGCCCATGTGAAAAGACTGAGTGCTAATACTAATGCAACCCGACTAATACTAATGCCACAATTTATAGCCAATGATACACTCTTTCGATGCTGTTATGTGAACTACATTCGCGAAATGCGATCACACACGTACACGTAAGCCAGTCTCATAAGTAAAACTAAATAAGTGTTCAACAGAGAACAGAATTATATTTTGAAATCATTCGATAAATTGTACGCATGACATCTCGCGATCCAATATCAAGCGTTATACGAAGTCCACCTAGAGTGCCTACTTTTTTTGTTGCTTTTTTTTCATTGTACCGCCAGTGTTCCCAGTCCACGCGCATAGTATAAAGTGACCTCGGTGCCTCCCAAATTCCAATGCGCTGGAACACTTTGGGCCATGCTGTACAGTATTCCCAGTGCCTTGCAGTGAACATGACGGAACTAGAAACGCCTTTTTTTTTTTGTTAGGGTGACCTCATTTCAACGGGTTCTTCATCATAGCAAATAGCATCGACAAAATGTGCTGAAAAATTACCTTACAGATACGTAAGGAATACTTTTCAGCTTTGCAAAATACAGTGAGATATGACAATGATAAATTAAGCAGTAGTGGGTACTTCACGACTGTAATTGAATTAGGCATCTTTAAAAAATTTACATCGGGAAACTAGACTCCCCGTCTCTAGCTTACGCTGGGAATGTGCAGCGTGTTCAGCGCCAGTCCTGGAAGTTTTTACAAAAGTTTGGCGTGTTGTAGGTGCTTTCTCTGTTGTAGTTTAGCGCAGAAAGCTCCTCGGTACACTTTCTAAACTCTGTTACACAATTCTTCCCAACGGTTGCTTTCATAAAGTTTGCTAACTGCCCACACTACCTATTGTAATCAGAAATAGTACAGGGTTTCGTGCTTATGTTGGCCATGAACATTTCGAGCTGAAGTGTCATTTTGCCAGGTCACCGGCAAGCTTCGCATAAGTACCGAACGGTTTTCCGTGAAGCGATTGTGCTTGTGTTTTCCGCTGCAAAAAGATTAGTAAGCGTACTGCTGCGTGAATATAAGGTCCTGCATTGGTCTTACTGTTCTATGGAGGCGATACCAACTGGCATGTCACCCAGTATATGTGCGCATAAAAAATGGCTTCCGAGATTTTCTGATCTTTGTTAAAAAGTCACAGTTTTGCCGCAAGGGCGAACTAAAAAGCTATCACAGTTGTTAACTTTTTTGTTTGAACAAGTGCACTTCTTTAGCAAACGCGGCCGCTGCAGCGACCGAAGTGACTTTCGTGCGCTGACTAACTTCAACGCAAACTTTCCCGGAGAAAACACAAGATGTACAAGCTACCCTCATCCCGGCATAAGCTTACACACACAGGCGATCCCGCCCAGTAGGACAAAGTACAGGTGGTAGAGGAGCGAACTAATCTCAACGGGCTGGGCGACGACCTCAAAAGCGCGTGCTGTGTGCCGCCTAGCTGGTAGTGTCGAGAACACGCTGAACTGCGGTGATTGGTGTATATAAATAACTCCATGTTAGTATGCGGAAGTACTGCCGCTCCGGTGGCTCAGTCGTCTCACGCCCCGCGCTGCGGTGTGAGTGGTCGCAGGTTCGAATACCCGCTTCAGAATAAATTTCTGTGATTTTTTTCTTGATGAACACACACACACGCATATATATATATATATATATATATATATATATATATATATATATATATATATATATATATATATATATATACATATATACATATATATAGCCACAGGAACGCAAGCTTGACTATGATGAATTTCATCGCGCAGTCTCCTTCAGGCCTGGCGATGAGATGCCGCTTCTTACACCCATTCGTACTCCTGCATTGCGCGGCCAGTTTCAATTACGCTTATTTCGACCTTACACGATCTTGAAGCAGTCGTCTCCCGTCAATTATAGCGTGGCACCCAATCTTCTTCCAACGGCCGCCGCTGCCGGACAGCAAGAGATAGTCCTTGTATCACGCATAAAACCTTTCACAAGGCGTTCTTCTTCGCCTCTAACTGTGGTCGAAATGACCGCTCTCGCGTGGGGGAAGTTAGCGTGGGCGTTCATTGGACACATCTACCTTCTTCATACATGTCCATCATCATGGGTGTTCGTCGTCTTCATGGGTTTGGGGGACCACGGCTTGACTGTGATCTGTGCCTCGGGTGTGGACACGTCACCGTGCCTTCGATGCCTAATAAATGCCGCGTTAACAATTGCGTCACAGTATATATATATATATATATATATATATATATATATATATATATATATATATATATATATATATATATATATATATATACTAGATATCGCAGCGACACCGATGAAAAAAAAGCAACCGCCATTGAACATATAATTGCTATCGGAATAAACATGCTCTGCTTTTAAATTTTTCGTTCGAGATGGCATGAAATCCCACTTACTTATTTGCATTCTGATGGAAATAAACAGTAGATGATTTCAACCATGAGATTGTTCTCTTCAACTCCTTAGGTCATTTTTGTTCCTAGCAATATTGGTGATCACTGATTGATGCTGTAGTAATGCTTTCATATTCAATGCAAAGCGGTGCGGGATAGTCTGAAAAAATAATTATAAGCTAATAATCGTAGCTTGAAATCCTGTAAGCCGCTATATGTAGAGTTTCCAAAATATCAATAATCATTTAAGGATTTAACACTCTTTAAACAGGCGAGACTCCATCCCGCTAAGTCAAGACCACACCCCTTCTTGGATTCCATCGTCCATTGATAAAAGTTCAAAGGCCCACAAAGCACGCGAAATCGTTCCTTTCTATTTGAAAGACTGAACTTTCGTACGTCAATAGGCTGGAATGCTGAGACAAGATATTCTTGACGTCACTGTACGTTTCTTTAGAAATACAATGCACTTTGACCTCGTCAGCTTTGGCACAAATTCCATTTCCCTCATGAAATGCAAAAAAAATAATTCTGAGGCACAAGAACGGTCCTTCTATAGAAAGAATATCGTCAATATTTCTAGCTTCATTCAAAATGCACATACGTTGTTTACGTCTACCCCCAAAAATTATTCAAGTATCGCCTTCTTGTTTCTATTTGTATTATCTGACGCCCATCCAGCTTCGTTTATTCTTTGTGATAGTATCTTATAGCAATGTGTGGTCATTGTTAGAGTTCAAACTGCCCATTTCTTAATATGACCGTTCCCCTAGTATCGGTTTTATTATCCCTGGGTAACATGCGTTAGCGAGATGAAAATGTTTAGTAAAATGTCACCAATTGGAAAATTTCTGCTTTTTTTTTCTTCCTTAATGGAGATGGGAAGACTGTAGACTGTAAATGATCGAAAATATAAGATATGGCTGATGTTAAAGAATTGCCACAGTGGCTCCAAATACCTGTTTTCTTTGTATGTGATTAGGTCATTACGAACAACCTGCCATGATATCGCTAAGTGGTAGTTTCAACTCTAGCTCGCTCACTCACCCACTATGTTGACTATTGTATTCGATTTAATACTACATAAGTACACCTTTGGTAGGCTACAGCTTGTGTCAGGAAGTCGTGTTCTTTTTTTCATACGTCCACGTGCCTGTTCATAAAATTACCGCATTAGGTAATAAATTGGGCTATTACTTATCAATGCTTCATATGAAGCAGCAATCCTATACAAAACCTAACACGTACCAAGACATCGCCACATGTAACTGATGACGAAACGAGTGCTGACTACGCTCTTAGTCAAATCTTGGCAAGAATACAGGCCCGCAGGCAGGAAATCCGGTCAAATTATGGCCGCTTCTAGTCATTCCGTTACGCGGCTCCGTAGCCGTGTTCTAGAGGAAGCGGCCTTACACAATAGCCGTGACGACACTTAGCAGGGATTTTAAGTGAAATTTTTCCTGCGTAGATAGGGGCCTGCGGTTACGCGTGACGACGGCTCTGTAGGGCAGGCCGTCTGCAGACGGCCCTGCCGCGGTTGCGGGAAAAAAAATATTTGTAACGCTGTCACAGTATTTTCTCGCCAGTTTTGGCAGTACTCGTTAGCACTACGGGTAATTATAAGGTGAGCAATAACACATTCCCACACAACTGTCACATTAACATGCAAATTATACGCACCACTGGAATTCGAACTCGCGACCACATGCAGCACTACAAGGCAGATACCGTAACCATTGCACCACAGCGCCGCGACATGAAAGCTCGCCTTTTCCCAGGGTTATATAACTGCCAAGCCGTTTGCAAACAGTCGGTGGAACGTTGCACTTCTGTTCTTGTGCGATATGCATGTGTATAGTTTGTGGGGCTTCATGAACTCGAGACAACCGCGGTAAGCACCTTCGGCTCCGACTTTGGTTCGTGGTTAGCCGTGCGGCAAAAACGAATAATAATAATAATAATCAAAAATAATATGTGGTGTTTGACGTCCCAAAACCGCGATATGATTATGAGGGACGCCGTAGTGCAGGACGCCGGAAATTTTGACCATCTGGTGTTCTTTAACGTGCACTGACATCACACAGTACACCGGTTTCTACCACTTCGCCCCCCATCGAAATGCGACCACCTCGGCCGGAATCGCACCCGCGACCTTCGATTCAGCAGCCGAGCACCCTAGCCACCGATCCACCGAGGCAGACCAAGAACGATGAACGGTGTGTCCGTGTGTCGCTTTAGGGCTTCTCCGTAGACCGCGGGTGTTTCGCTCACCGAAAATTCGCGGATACCAGCGTGACAAAGATGTCTTCAGGTCTCGTAACCCACGTAAGTTTCTCCAATGTGCGTGCGCTGTGATCGATTGCGGTTATTTGCACCGCGAGGCACCGGCGTTTCAATGACAGCAGCCCGTTCTCAGCTCTTCGAAGACCACATGCTTTCGCACGTTAACCTTCAAGGGTATTTTAACGTGCCTACACTAACATTTGCATTTTGTGCACGTGAACTATCGCGATCTGCACGCTGAGGCAGCAGCACCTATTTAGCATTTCGACGATCATCTACTTCCGCAATTAGCACCGCTCTCGTATGTACTCAGTGTAAGGGACGAATGTACAATGCTTTCAACTGTTTTAAGGGATGCATATTCCATATATAGTAGATGTTCTGCTCCTGAGTCCGTTAAACAAGTTCAATAACACTCGCTTCAACCCACAGCCATCCGAACATCTCCCTATCGATGGGAGATGTTCGAAAGTGCTTTGGTCGCCACTGAACTTTTATGCACATTCCTGCACCACAAAATACTCGGACCTTGTGGTCTAAGGGCCACCTGGAAAATATGTTCTTCATTACCAGGATCGTTTACCGCCTACCTGGTTCTGATCTCGAAGATTTACACAATCTAAATCAATTTCCGCATAGTTATGACACTTCAGCATCTAACAATATTTGAATGGGTGATTTTAATACTCCTTGTGTAGACTGGTCATTAATGACAATCAGTGGACAAATAGTATCCATCGAAGAAGAGCTGAACGATATTTTGTTGTCATATGGCCTTCACCAAGATGTTAAAGACAGTACTCCTAAAGCTGCTGTCCTTGATCTGGCTTTTGTCATTAGATTTCTAGTTAACTTCGGTTTTGAATTGTGATATTATTAATGACATAACCGTTCATAACGCTGCATTGTTCTCAGTTCTGGGTATTGTGCCAAAATGCCGTTTGACTTACTTCAAGTGTTCTCATTTTAAAGCCGCTGATAATCTAGCAATTGAGACACCCTCGGCGACTATTTAAAAAAAATGTGAGCTAAAACCACCACCAGCGACGTGAATACATTATAAACATTTTTCGAAAGCCTTGTCAATAACTTTATCACTTGTTTTATTTATTCGAAAACAATGAAAAACACCGAAATTCCTTGAATGATTAATGACCTCTGACATTTGTCACGTCGTGTGAGAAGACTACGTCGATATGGTAACGCTCTGGTGAACTCAACAAAGCCTCAACAGTTTCTTAGCGCCAACAGCGAACTCCGTGCTAGAACGAAGGCCGCAAAAAATATATTACGAAATTACTTTGCAGAAGCTAATGAAGACATTTCCCCTTTTCCTAACATCTGGGTCTCCATCTTACATGACGACAATTAACAACGTTGCAGTTTAACATCCAGGGACACTCACTTCTGCCTTCAACGCCTACTCCCACTCAGTTTTTACGAATGAGTTTACGACTTTTCGTACTCCTTAATTAGCCGACATTAAGGCTGCAGCAGGTAAAAGAAAGGGGGAGGTAGGTGGTGATGAGTCATTCAAGACGCCCATGGACGTCGACGGCTTGGATGGCCCAGTGCAGTGCTTCATGGCTATGAACGTATCGAGTAGGACGGTTGTGTATGATGAGACATGTGTAAACAGTTTGCGAAATCCGACTCACTTCTTGAGCATCGCTTCAGCTGGACAGACGCCGACCTCATTTTTGTACGAATTTAAACCAGAAAACCATTCAAGCAATGTCGCAATGGGTAATCGTTCCAGGATACCCAACCACATTCAATGTGTGGATTGGAGTCATAACTTTTCTCCGAACACCTTGGTTAACCACTTAAGTGTCGACAAAGCTCCGACCCCATAACAGTGGTGCGCTTAGCATCCACCGGAGATAGATAGTCGTGCAAAGTGGTTTCTCTTCTCACCGTTAGTACACTTGGTTGCTAACGTAAACACTGCGCGTACTGAGAACTAAATGTTCGTTGTCCCCACTTAAAATATTACGTTCGGCGCAGCAGTAATGTTAGAATGTTTTCTGACATTGTGCAGAAAGAACAGCTTTGCCATGTACAACCAGCGACGGAAACATATGTCTGCATGGGAAAATCGCCTACCTGCAATACGCAAGCAGTACTTGACGTCACCAACATCACGAAAAGCCATTTGATTCGCATGTACTGCAATTTTTAGGGGTGGAACAGCAACGGATGTGCGCCGAGTTAAAAATTATTCTTTGCTTGTACAATAGTTAGAGTAATGCTGGACTTAAACTTTTGTACAGCGATTCTTTTAAGGTCAGAGAATCCGCATTATTCGCGAACAGAAAATTATCATTATGATGAACCAGCCGGAACTCTCTACGTCCTGTTCTTCACCTTCTGCTGCTCTCCCAGAAGACTTGCGCCGATTACTTTAGCGTGGGTTTAATAACTATGGCAGGCAAGATAACTTGTACAAAGAGAGAGGCAGAAAGAGAGCGGGAGAGAAAGAAAGATATAAAAGAAAATAGCAGTAGAGAAATTCCTGGCGAAAAAAGTCCTTGGCATGGCGGGACTTGAACCCTACTGCCCACGATCTGGTGGGGAGCGTCTTGAAAACTTAGCTATCGAGACACGCTAGCTGAGCATATCCTTGTATAATATAGCATTGTAATGCGGTGGGAAAAGCGATGTAAGGGTTAAAACGCGGCAATTTGAGCGGCATGGGATGCAGTTACTTGTATGGGCGAGAGATCGAGTACACGAAGAGAAATAAAGAAATAGAGAGGGAGAAAGAGAGTGTTAGAAAGAAAGATAAAGGGAGAATAAATGGAACAGACACACACAAAGAACATAGGAAAAAATGGCATGACCGAAACAGAAAGAAATAGACAAAATCAAATAAAGTAAGAAATAGAGTGAAAAATTGATAGAAAGAAAGGATGGAGGAGCGAGGGAAAGATATCATAGCAGAGCCACGTATAGTATAGTATACGAAAGGGTGGATATAGGAATGAGAAGGAGGAGTTGTGATGTGAGGATTTCAGGAAAGAAAAGGAGGAGAAGAAATGGAGCAAAATATCTTACTCTTATGTAGAGCAGTGCAACAAGCGGTGGGAAAGGAAAGTGAGTGTGAGGAGGAGGGTAAGGATAGCGGGAAGTGAACGCCACATGCTCCGCTCTTTCCTTGGTCTTCACACCACTAGTGGGTAGCTGCCACAATTTATAATCCAGCAGAGCTTTTCCTCTTGCCACGCGCGCTGTTCCTTGGTTCGGTCCTGTCTGGGCCGCGCTGTGGTAACCAAAAACGCGGACAGGGTAGAGCAAACACACACACACACACACACGCACAACGCTGAATTCCAAGTGGAAATGGTTATTTTCACATGCACGTGACGCATATATCTATAGATACGCGAGCAGTTGAAGACAAAACAAGACAGAACAGGGACCCAAATGCGCAAGTTTCGTCGCACTCCCAACCAATTGGGCCCAAACAGGGTGCTGTATCCAGAGGTCTCATTTAACTGTCGGAGAGTGACATGGATGGCATGCTCACATACATTCTTTATCAGGTGCCGCTTAAAGTGCTGGATATAGCCAGGAAATCGGACATTTTCGTCTGATTTCCTGAAGAAAGCCAGCAATTAACCAGGACCTGCTTAAGAGTGTTCTCATTGATTTTTATTGCGATAGCAATTATATGGACAGTCTCCGCTGATTTTTGCCGTCCGCGTCATGCCCGGATATGTATATGTAAGAATATATAAAAAAGCACAAAGAAAAATAAATAAAAAAGCCGGCAGATCCGACGTACTGTGGGAATCGATGTAATGCGAAGCAGCCAGGAAGGAGCAGATCGTGCTAGACATAATATACATGCCATGATTTACATGTTAGGACCTCTCATTTATGTTCGTCATACAGTCATGTAGCGCGATACCAATTTTGGTGTATATCAAGCTAGCGAACTGGACGCAAGCGCACCATGAGCGTGGCCTATCAATGACATTGTAGATGACATGCATGCCCAGATTTTTATGTTACCACCTGCCACTTGTGTTCGTTATACAGTAGTGTCCCGCAATACCAATTTTGGTGTATATCAAGCTAGCAAAACGGCCGCGAGCGCGCCATCAGCGTGGCATGCAAGTCATGTTGCACAAGACATTTCATGATTTCCATATTACCACTTGTCATTTATGCTCTTCATACAGTCAAGTCACGAAATACAACATTTGGTGTATATCACGCCTGCGAAACGTCCGCGAAAGTGCAATGAGCGTGGCATGGAAGTCATGTTGCACATGACATGTCATCATTTCCATATTAACACTTGTTATCTTCATTTATGTTCGTCACACATTCACGTCACGCAATACCAAATTTGCTGTATATCAAGCTAGCGAAATGGCCGCAAGCGTGTCATGAGAGTGGCATGCAAGTCATGCTGCACATGACATATCATGATCCGTATGACCACTTGGCATTTATGTTTGTCATACAGTCATGTCACGCAATACGAAATTTGGTGTATATCAAGCTAGCAAAACGGCCGCGAGCGTGTCATGAGCGTAGCATGCAAGTCATGTTGCACATGACATGTTATGATTTCCATATTACCACTTGGCATTTATGTTCGCCATACAGTCACGTCACGCAATACGAAATTTGGTGTATATCAAGCTAGCGAAACGGCCGCGAGCGTGTCATGAGCGTGGCATGTAAATCATGTTCTACATGACATGCATGTCATGATTTTCATATTACCACCTTTCATTTATGTTGGTCATGCACAAATGTGTCATAGCACCAATTTTTGGGTATATCAAGTTAAGAAAACGGCCTTAGGAGCACTACGGCGATGGCGTGTAAATCATACTTTTCATGACTAGTTAGTCATGATTTTCATGATATGACCAGTCAATCATGTTCGCCATACTGTCATGTTACGCCATACCAATTTTGGTACAAATCCCATTAACGATACGGCCAGGAGAGCTCAAAGTTGTTGGCGGCTAGATAGATAGATACGCTCAAACTCGCCGAAGTTCGCTAAGAAATGATTCGCATTTAAAAAATACAGGGCACCTCACCGGGGATTTGAACCAGAGACCCCTCGCTCCTCAGCGCGCTGCTTTAGACCACTGAGCCACGCGCCATGCATGCGCCGGCGTAATAACGGCAAGCTTTTTCTAGGCACCGTTTACAGCTGCCGGTATGCAGATCTCGCAGGAGCCTAAGCGTATTTTCTATCACGCAATGCTCCGCCATATTCTTTCAATTTCAGAACTTCCCTTGTGACATGCCCGAAAATGGGGCCGCTTTCTGTACCCACTCGTGATGTGGAACGAAAAAAAGAAAAGAACATCACCCACACCTGGCCACCGCGTGGAAGTAGACGCATTTCGCGAGCCGCACTTTATAAGACGAAGAAATATCTAGGAGCGTCGGATTCTGCGTTGTGGACAGTTGCAGTGCGTATCTCAAACACAAAGACGTAACTACTGTGATATTTGTTAGTTCATGCTATTCCTGTGTATACCTGCGCGTCCTTTTCGAGCGTCCTTCTTTGTATTTCAGCAGGGAGTTGCAAGAATCGAGCTGCTCGTCGATCTTCGTGGGCCATTCCAATTTTCTCTATCGCATTCATTGCTTCGCCCTTGCGGGTAAACTGTCACTTTTTTGTCTATTTCACACACTTCAAAAGTTTTTCTTGTCAATCTATCTATTTCCCCGTTGAGAATAATCGTTTTACAAAACATCAGAATGCAGCCACATCTTTTACAGAAAATAGCAAGATGGCCAGAAATGACTTTTGTGACGTTGCGATTATGCTTCTTCAACCTTTGGTTAACACAACGGCCAGTCTGGCCAATGCACGCACGAGCGCACGACAACGGGCCCGAATAAATTACGTCTTTCGCAGAATTCTGCGTTTAGTCGAACAAGCGGCATTTTCATTCTCAACATTCACCAGCGGGCAATGTCCCTGCAGGCGCACTGTCCCGGAAAAAAAAAAGCAATTTGCTGTAATAATGAACGGCTTTTCTACCCTCCGCCCTATCGCAAACTCGCGAGAGCACCGGCTGTGATCCTCACCGCTTGGCACTGTGTACATGCTCATCGCTGAACCTATTCACCAAAACTTCAACGCACTTGCATTGGCCGCATAAATTAATATATTGGGGACTGTAATGGCTTTCCTCTGTTTCTTTCTTCCTTTCTCTGTTCTTTTCCTTCCCTTTCGCCCTTCCCCGTATAGGGTAGCCAACCGGCTTCAATCTGGTTAACCTCCCTGCCTTTCTTTTGCTTTTTTCTCTCTCTCTCACGGTCAGCATGGGAGGAGCTCATTAAAGGTTCCGTAAACGAAAAAAAGTTGGCCATAGCTTCCTTGGCCTAAAGGGTCGCTGGCCACGTGAAACCACTATGAGGATCATGCCACCTGAAACATTCAGAAAAATTCTGATGGTTCGTTATGCATTGGCCTAAGACGACTCCAGTGCGAAAGTCCTCGTCCTATTTTTCTTATTTGATTATTTTCGTTCCCATACCTTCGTAATATCTTGTGCGCCGTATCTAGGTGAATGCGCGACTATAGCTCAAGGAGTGCTTGATAGGTCAATGACTTAGAGAGCGGCAAATTCAGAAGGTTAGCTGAACGATGGCTTTGCAGTATATTTTCTGAAGAAGCTATCAACCTTTTAGGTTCTAGCTCTATGTTAGATATTGCCACATGCCTCCTTACGAGGAAGACGAAGACGACAGGGCACACGCGCATGTGCTAGAAGGCAGAAGACGAGAAAGAAGAAGTAACTCTCTGCGCGCGGTATTAAAAAGACCCTCTTGCTGCTGCTCTGTTTAATTGTACATCACGACCTCTGTCTTCACGTCGCGACACTGGTGGAGGTGCTGGAGCCTGCAACCTGATGCAGGAAAGCATTGTTCGGGACCGTACACCCAGTCCGGAGACCCAACCTCTCGTCGCGACCCCAGTACACCGATTCAGCCGGCGCCTACTCGGCCTAAGTCCGGAGCTCTCGACTCTGTCTCCTCTTACCGGCATGGCGGCTCCTACAACATCGGCGGATGTCCCTCCTGCCCAGACAGCGCTTCCTTCCCAGGTGACTTTTGAGCCTCCTCGCGTTCCTGAAGTCTTCCGTGGAGAAGCTTATGAGGATGTCGAGGACTGGCTCGAACAGTTCGACCGGGTCGCTGTCGTCAACCGCTGGAGCCCGCAAGAAAAACTTGGCCGTGCCTACTTCGCGCTGGAAAATAGCGCTCGCACATGGTACGAGAACAGGTAGGCTACTTTCCGAACTTGGGAGAATTTTCGCCAGAAGCTTCTCGAGACGTTCTTGAGCGCGGACCGGCGGGATCACGCTCAACAACTGATTGAAGCCCGTGTGCAGAAGCCGAACGAAACCGTTGCCATGTTCGCAGAGGATATGGCGCGTTTGTTTCGTCGCGCTGACCCCGACATGCCCGAGGCAAAGAAGGTGCGTCATCTTATGCGGGGCGTTAAGGAACCGCTATTCGCCGGCCTTGTTCGAAATCCGCCTGCAACAGTCGATGAATTTATAAAAGAGGCGACTGTCATCGAGCGGGCACTTCGGCAACGACGCCGCCACTTTGACCGCCTCCCTGATCACGCGCCAGTAAGTGCCGCAGCTCAGAACGCCGCTGTCTCCGAGAGCTCCCTTCGACAAATGATTCGGGAAATCCTGCGTGAAGAGCTGCGGGCCCTCGGCGTTCCTTCTACCGAGCCGCCCGTCGCTTCTGTTGCGGAAATTGTGCGCCAGGAGTTGCGGCAAGCCTTTCCATCACCCCCGCCGTGTCCTGAGCCATGTCCGTCGAGCTATGCTGATGTCGTCCGCCCCCCCTCTACCTTCGCCTGAGGTAGCGCCCTTCCAGCCACGGCCCGTTCCCTTGCCTTGGTGGCAACGGGAATCTGTGCGACGACCCCCACTTCGCCGAACCGACTTGTGGCGCACCGCCGACCGTCGACCACTTTGTTTCAACTGCGGCGAACCAGGCCACATCTCCCGCTACTGCCATCGTCGAGAAGCTAGGTTTGGAAACTTTTCTCGTCCCGCTTCCTTTTACTTCGAAGACCATCGCGCCCACGACGCTGATCACCTGCCGACCAGCCAAGCTGCTTCACCACGTCGTCGCTGGCAATCTCCCTCACCTGTGCGTCACACTTCCCCGAACCGCCAAAGTTACGCTGACGTCGTCAGAAACCGCTCCCCCTAGCCCGCGCCGGGGAAACTAACTGCCGCGACCTCCGGGGGGCAAGGTTGCTAACTGTCGAGACGCCCAAAAGACCCCCCTACCTCAGCAAAAAGACGATACGACGACGACGAGTACTAATGCAGACGATGATGTACGTGCCGACCTTAGCGTTATCATAGACGGACATTACGTGACAGCACTGGTTGACACTGGCGCCGACTTCTCTATTATGCGACAAGAGCTCGCTAACCGCCTTAAAAAGGTCAAGACACCCTGGACTGGGCCGAACATGAGAAGTGCTGGTGGCCAGCTAATGACTCCCACCGGTAAATGCACCGCTCGGCTCCTAATCGGTGAATCCAGCTTCGTCGCCACTTTTGTCCTTTTACCAGAATGTTGCAAAGAGCTGATTTTGGGTATGGATTTTCTGCGAGAGTACGGTGCCGTCATCAACATTCCAGAACGTATCGTCACCTTTTCCGCACATCCTTATGTCGACACCACCACTGACGAACGACTGCAGCGTTTGCGATTAGCCGACGATGTGACGCTCCCGCCGAGATCCTGCTGCCTTGTGTCTGTGTCATGTGAGCGGCCATGCCCTAAGGAGGTGATAGCGGAGCAAGTAGTCACGCTGCTGCTTACGCAAGGTGTTTCGATCGCGCAAGGCGTTCTGGCACTAACTGATGGGCAAGCAGAAGTGCTCCTCACTAACTTCAGCAACGAGCGCCGTCACATCCAGAAGGGCACCGCAATTGCGTACTGCGACGACATAGGCCAACCTAGGGATTGCTTCACTTTGCAACATGACGACGCGACCATGCCTGCCTCAACGTCTTTGTCTGTCGACATTTGCTCTACCCTGTCGCCCTCGGATAGGCAGCGCCTCCTGGAACTGATACACCAGTTCGAAGATTGTTTCTCCTGTACGTCAAAGGTCAAGCAAACACCATTGACGAAGCACCGAATCATTATTGAAGAAAACACGAGACCGATCCGACAAAATCCATACCGTGTGGCTCCGAAAGAACGCGAGGAGATTCAAAAGCAAGTACAGAAGATGCTCCAGGATGACATCATACAGCCTTCAAAAAGTCCTTGGGCATCACCCGTGGTATTGGTTAAAAAGAAAGACGGCAGCTTGCGCTTCTGTATAGATTACCGCAAGTTAAACCAAGCCACGAAGAAAGACGTCTACCCGCTGCCACGCATAGACGATTCTCTTGATAGGCTGCGGCATGCACGCTATTTCTCATCAATGGACCTGCGAAGCGGCTATTGGCAGATAGAGGTCGACGAGAGAGATCGTGAGAAAACTGCCTTCGTGACGCCCTGACGGTCTTTATGAATTTAAAGTGCTTCCGTTCGGGTTATGCTCAGCGCCAGCCACTTTTCAGCGTCTAATGGACACCGTGCTATCGGGCCTGAAATGGCAAACATGCTTGGTCTATCTGGACGACGTTATCGTCTTCTCAGCAACATTCGAGGAACATCTAAGCCGGCTGTTCACAGTTCTACAAGCTATACGTTCTGCCGGCCTGACGTTAAAACCAGAAAAGTGCCATTTTTGTTTCAGTGAACTTTGCTTCCTAGGCCACGTCGTCAGTCATGAGGGTGTTCGACCTGACCCGGGCAAAATCGACGCTGTTGCAAAGTTTCCTGCACCACATGACAAGAAATCAGTGAGGCGCTTCTTAGGCCTCTGCGCCTATTACCGACGATTCATCGCGAACTTCTCGTCTATTGCGGCGCCTTTGACACGACTCACACGAGAGGATGTTCCTTTTCTTTGGGGCGAAACCGAACAAATCGCATTCAACGACTTACGTCAACGCCTCCAAACTCCTCCCGTTCTTGCGCACTCTGACCAGGAAGCGCCAACAGCACTTCACACCGACGCCAGCAATGTAGGCCTGGGCGCAGTACTGGTACAGTGGCAAGACGGCTCGGAAAAAGTGATAGCTTATGCCAGCAGAGCTCTCTCTCGCACAGAGGAGAACTACTCGACTACCGAGAAGGAGTGCCTCGCCGTGGTCTGGGCGGTTCTCAAATTTCGACCATATTTGTACGGCCGCTCATTCAAGGTCATCAGCGATCACCATTCGCTTTGCTGGCTCACTAACCTGAAAGACCCGTCAGGCCGTTTGGCGCGCTGGAGCCTTCGGCTCCAAGAGTTTGATATTACCATAATTTATAAATCAGGGAAGAGGCATACTGACGCCGACTGCCTCTCGCGGTGGCCCGTCGAGCCTGCCGCTCTTGATGACGCGTCCATGGACGCCGCATTCTTGGGAGTCGTCAACACGGCCACTATTTCACAAGAGCAGCGCGGTGACCCAGAGCTGCTTCCGCTAATAGAGTTCTTAGAGGCACGACGTAAAGACGTACCGCGAGTTTTCGCGAGAGGGCTGCCGTCTTTTTGTTTACGTAACGACGTTCTCTACAAGAAGAACTTTTCTCCAACCGGCAGCGCGTACTTGCTCGTCCTACCTGCATCACTGCGAAAAGAAATTCTGGAAGCCTGCCATGATGAAGCCACCTCCGGACATCTCGGCTACACCCGAACATTGTTCCGACTGCGACACAAGTACTACTGGCCAAAGTTACCTGCTGCTGTAAAACATCACGTGCAGACTTGTGCCGACTGCCAACGACGCAAAGCGCCCCCCGGCAAGCCGGCAGGCCTATTACATTCCGTCGAAGTACCAGCAAAGCCATTCGCCCAAATTGGAATGCATTTCTTGGGCCCATTCCCAACTTCTACCGCAGGGAACAAATGGATCATTGTCGCCACCGATTACTTGTCTCGCTACGCGGAGACGAAAGCTATGCAGAGGGGCACAGCAGCAGAAGCAGCTCACTTCTTCATAGAAAACGTCGTCCTTCGGCATGGCGCCCCAACAGTGGTCATCACGGACAGAGGAACTGCATTCACGGCACAACTTTTGGAGTCAGTTCTCCGGCTCAGCGGTACAGCTCACCGGAGAACAACTGCGTACCATCCCCAAACAAACGGACTAACGGAGCGCCTTAATAAGACCCTCGCAGACATGCTCTGCATGTACGTCGACACAGAACATAAAAACTGGGACGAAATCTTGCCTTATGTGACTTTCGCCTACAACACCGCTCGACAGGAAACTACTGGAATGACGCCGTTCAGTTTAATCCATGGCCGCGAAGTCGCTACAACGTTGGATGCTATGCTGCCGCACGAGTGTGACGACACTCATGCCGACGCCGAAGAATTTACTCAGCGCGCCGAGGAAGCCCGACAGCTTGCCCGCGTACGCATCTGTCATCAGCAAGATAAAGATGCGAAACGGTACGACGAACGACACAAATTCGTTACCTATACACCAGGCGACAAGGTATGGGTTTGCATCCCAGTACGTCGGCGTGGGCTTTCAGAGAAACTGATGAGACGATACTTTGGGCCATACAGAGTCATCCGACGCTTGAACGACGTAAACTACGAAATAATTCCCGAAAGTGACTGCAGTTCCAGTCGCCGGAAGCATTCACCCGAAGTCGTGCATGTCGTCCGGATGAAACCGTACCTGCCCAGCTAACTCTCGTTTGTCGTGTTGGTGCCAGTGCATCTATTTATTTATATGTGTGCGTTTCTCTATTTCTAAGTAGAGCGCCTGCGCTGCGCATCGGGACGATGCCTCTTTCGGAGGGAGGCAAATGCCACATGCCTCCTTACGAGGAAGACGAAGACGACAGGACACACGCGCATGTGCTAGAAGGCAGAAGACGAGAAAGAAGAAGTAACTCTCTGCGCGCGGTATTAAAAAGACCGTCTTGCTGCTGCTCTGTTTAATTGTACATCACGACCTCTGTCTTCACGTCGCGACAATATTTAGAGCCGACATGTCATTAGATGACTTGCAAGCTCTTTTACTGTATTAAGTGGTTTGCGTGAAGCGTCTGGCTTCCTCCATTTTATTTCAAGCGCACTAGACATTCTAATGTACAATTTGATTTAGTTTACTTATTTTCTACTCTTGTAGTCCGTATTTCCCAATATGTGGGAAATATGTTGCATGTCAACCTTTATTTATACACAGAAAACGGCTTCGAAAGTTCTGACAATATGTCTTTCCGCAGCTGAACGGAATTATTCATTAACAGAGAGAGAGTGCCTCACTCTTTTTTGAGCCATCGGGAAATTTCGTCCATTCACCGTTGTCAGTGATGAGCACGCCCTCAGCTGGATGTCTTCTCATAAGGATCCCACTGGTCGCCTTGGTCGTTGGGCATTACGACTTGAAGAGTACACGTTCACTGTCGTCTGCAAGTCTGGCCGCTTGCATCAGGACGCCGATTGCCTGTCCCGTTATCCCGTGGATCCGCCAGAAACTTCGGCGAACATTCTTGCCTTCCGTACCATCTGCTCCCATATGCGCTTGCGACGCCATTGACCGGGCTCACCTGGCTCGTCAAGCCGCCCGGTCTCGTCTCTCCACGTCGCAAGATAAGCATAAAGACCGCTATGACCATCGGCACCGTGATATGGAGTTTGCCCCAGGCGAGTGGGTCCTCCTTTGGTCGACATGTCGCCCTGTAGGCCTCTCCGGGAATCTCCTGTCCCGCTACGCAGGACCATACAAAGTCTTACGTGAAGTTACTTACCTGAACTACGGCATTGCACCGTTGCACTTCTATTCAAGTCCGCCGCCTGTTGACGCTGTGCATATTTAGTGGATGAAACCATACTTCGCTCGCCCTTCTTAGCCGGACTTGCGCTGAGGCTGCGCTACAACGCCCGGGGATCCTGTTACGGAGGGATGAAGCGAACGAACAGGAATATCTGGAGAAGCTCACAGGCGCGCGAGTGGGTTGGTCAGCCATCTTGACTCTTGCCTGTGTTTTCCCCTGCGAGTACATCTTGTATATACGCAACCAACCCCGTGAGAATATCATTCCATCTATGCTCGCAATAACTGACCTTTCAACATTTCTGCTGAGCAACGCCGTGACGCTACTCTCCCCAAGATCATTGAACGCTTCAACTCACCGGCTCCCGATTCCTCCCTTCGTCTCTTCGTGCTACGTGATGACACCTTGCTTCGTCGCAGTTTAATACCTGACCGTCCTGACCTCTTGTTTATGATTCCGGCACACCTTCGTTCGACTGTTCTGGCCCAGCTTCACGATGTGCCGACAGTGGGTCACCTCGGCGTTTCCTGCACCTACGATCGTGCGCGCCGTCTGTTCTACTGGCCAGGATTTTATAGGTCGGTACGTCGTTAGGTGTCCTAGTGTGACCTTTGTCAGCGCCGTAAGAAGTCACCACAACACTCCCACAAGATACCAGCCTTCAATCACTTGACGTCCCTTATGAGCCGTTTCATCGTGTCAGCCATAACTTGCTTGGTCCATTCCCTACGTCTGTCTCGGGAAATCGATGGATCGCCGTAGCCACAGACTATGCCACGCGGTTTGCAATTAATCGCGCACTTCCAACTAGCTGCATGACCGACGTGGAATAGGTCGGCTTAGGGCGGTAGGATGGAACAGGGCTGACCGCGGGACGACTTAAGGTACATATGGGCTCGATACCTTCGTTCACCAGTTCTTCGGGCGCGACGGCCCGGATTAATGACATCGTCAGGCGGGTCTCATAAGAACGAGCCTGCAGAGCAGATGGGGATGCTGCCTCGATCTCTCGCCGCACAAGGCGAAGGAAGGTTTCGCTATAAGGCGGCGGCTGGAGCTGGACGTCTTCGCACGACGACGTGGCAGCGGTGTTAGTGAGCCGAACAAACTGCTGCGTGACTAGACGGCTCTTCGCTTCTTCGAAGCGACGGCACTGCTTGTTGATGTCGTCAATGGTGGAGGAGTCCTTGTAAACGTGTAAATCAAAGACGGCATCAGCGATGCCTTTAAGAATGTTGCTGACTTTGTCAGCTTCGGGCATTTGGTTGTCAAGTTGCCGCCACAAGGCTTAGACGTCTTGGATGTACACCATGTACGGTACGATAATTCTTTCTGGGCGGCTCGTTGGCGTGCAATAGCCTTTCCGAAAAGGTCTTTCATTTTTTGTTTTCGTGCATCCCAACTGGTCAGCTCCTCCTCGTGCGTGTCGAACCACACACTGGCCATTCCCCTGAGGTAGTAGCTGACATTTGCCAGCATCAAAGTTGAATCCCACCGGTTGGTCTTGCTGGCGCGCTCGTAGTCGGCCAGCCACTTTTCGACGTGCACGTTATTAGTTCCGCAGAAGGTGCCAAGGTCTCGGAGATAGGACACAACAACGTGGCTGGGTTCAGTTATCATAGTGGGGGCTGGATCAAAGGGCCTGCCTGTCGACTTGCTGCATTGCCCAAGAAGACACCCGCTGCGAAGTTCCGTGGTGTCTTTTTGGATATGCGCAGCACCTCCATCAAAGATGTTACGGGGAGACGACGAAAGAAGGTTGTAATGACAATATTTACACAATCAGAGTGACCGGTGTAACAACACCCAAGACGGCGAGAGCAGGAGAAAACCCGCCTTTCTCTTCATCGTCCTCTAGGTAAGCGGCACATAACAATATTCTTCAAACGTGGCCACACTGGCGTGAGATTTTAGAATGCAGGGTTTTAACTAGACGGCGCTGTGCGTTTTGCTCTTTTTTAACTGTACTTTAATAATGAGTACACAAATAGGTAGTTTCATTGTCGGCGAAAACTCCACTTGACTTCAGTGACGACTGAACCTACGAACTTCGAACAACGTCTCTGATACTAGGAATGAAGAGTGTACAGTACTCGGCGACATGGCGCTGCCTAGCACTAACGAGAATTTAGCTACAGAAATACTCGATAATGTGAAGCGATAAAGACGGCGGTCATAGCTCAAACCACCTTTTTCACAATGTCACTGCCCATGCACACTTGCCAAAGTGGAGAATTCGCAAAACATCTGTTCATCTCGCAGGCTTTCGTTCTTGTGACACCGGTTGGACCGGCCCCTGCCATAACCCTACCAAAGCGGCAGAGGGCAGCACAGGAAAATATAGAAGGCAGATCGGCGGAAATTCGAACGCAACAGCCGACAGCTGTAGGTTCTGTCGCTCTGGATCGTAAATAGCTTCCTTATACGCTTTAATTGATTTCTAGTTATGTAACAATTATTGAACTGCCGTTATTACCCTAGAAACGTTGTCCTTCGGGCTTTGCCAGACATACTTCTTTCTTGGTTTCATTCGTTGTGCCTAACATAGATGCAGGACGTTCGATCCATACCCTTCTTCTTTTGCCTAAAGTGCATTTTTGTGTGTTGATCAAATAAAACACTTTTTAGAAGATGTGCACTAATCTAAAAAAACGGGTATCGTTTATTCAGGCTGGTTTTATCACATATATTGCGTTTTGCACGTTTGGTTGTAGAACAAAAATGGTACTCCTTCGCAGGTGTTGTTGAAGGAATCACTGCAGTTCTTCGTGGGGCCGTTATCCACAGCCGAGTCTGGTATAAGCATGGTACACACTGAAAGAATAAGAAAAATAAGGTGCTGGTAGATTAGTGTTTTTCAATGCGAAGCATTGCTGAGCGAACCAAATACCATCTGGCCGTTTTTATCTACCTGTCTCTCTCTGTACCATTCAAGCCGCTTATGTCCGGGCGCTCTCATGAGCAGCTGCTTTACTCGGTATACACCAAATTTGGCATAAGAGAGTATGAGTGAATAACGAAACTGACTGACAGTTAGTGACATGAAGTATAAGACATGCCTGTCACGGGCGTGATGAAAGCATTTCTCAGTCACATGCGGCGCAAGCTGCGGCCCGTCAATTGCGGGTATGCGCCACAGTTATTGAGTGACTGTTTATGTCAACCGACGAACAGGGAGAAGCTCCTTCGCAAAAAATACCTTATCTATACTATCTTGATGTCGGGAAAGGGATCACTTTAACATGTGTAATAATTCTATTGAAAAAAATATATGACACGTATGACACATATCAAATAAACTCGTATGATCATACGAGCACGCACATGATTCATTAGTGTTGATACGAGATTATTGAATGCGAGGAATATTTGTCATACGAGAATTTTCGATAGGGAGAGCGCCGTAGAAGTGTAAAAAAATAACCTCAAAATGAGAATTGCGTAAAACCAAGCGTTAAACAATGCGAATTGCATAATGGGTGCGTAATTGAATGCTTCGAACCTATTACAAAAGGCTCAGCCGTATTTTTTATCGTCATCAGCCACAGCATCGACAAATTGCACATAATGCCGTAAAGATTTAAAGATGTGTCGTGGGTACCACTCTTTGCCGCAGAATGACGAATAACATGATGGATGCTTCCCTAGTTCACAAAAATTGTGATAATTTATGGTGTAGTAGGTACTTCGCAAGTGTTCTTGTATTTTTTGCCAAGGGATCACGTTAACACAAGTCATGTAGTGTCGTAGTAGAGTGAAATATTGACCGGGCGTCACGCAATGTGAATTGCGTAACGTGTGGGTAACTGAATGCTTCCAACCCATTGCAAAAGGCTCAGCCTTAATTTTTCATCGTCATCAGCCACAGCATCAACAAAGTGCGAGGAATACATTACAGATGGGTGGCGGGTACTTCGCTTTTTCGCATAATAAAGAAATATGGCGGGGTGGGTGCTTCCCATACTTCACAAATTTACTACAAGTTAGGACGTGGTAGGTGCCATGCTAGTACAGAAGTAGTAGTTGCCCCAAGGGTGTTTACGATAGGCTCTTCAAAGGCCGCTCTTCCCACATTTGCTGTCAGTGTGCTGCGAGCTGCTCGCAGCCATGGCGCCTTAATTGCGAAACACTTTAGGGAGCCGGGCTGTCGTGCGCTAGCGTATCCTGTCGTATGCTGTCGTCGTCGCTTGCCGTAACGCAGGCAAAACGTCATATAGCATAGCCAGCTGGTGCATATCGAGCGTGCGCTCACGCCAAAGAGATATCTTGTTCCCCTTGTTCTTTGAGCGACTTGATGACGACATTAAGTGCGGACTTTATTACCATGGCTAAGGAAACATGATAACACTAACCACGTATCGAAATTGAAAAAAAAGGAAGCAAGCAAGAAATAGAAAGAGAGAGAAAGGGAAATTAGCAATATAAATATAAATAAATGAAAAAAAAAGAAAAAACACAGCAAAAACAGGAAAAGAACAAGAAAGAATGGGGAGGAGGAAAGAAAGAGAAAACAATAAAGAAATAAAGAAGCTTGCCCAACTCCGCACTTCCTTGAAGCGTGGCGCCACTAGGGCGAAGCGGACTTATAAATATGTATATATATCCCTCTATTGCATGGCGTCCCATATTTGGCACATACCGATTAACATTTTTTATAGCGGGCGCAAGAGGACCAGTGGAGAATGTGACACAGTTAGAGTAATCCTTATAGTTACGTGCACTAAATATAAAAAAAAAATTACACCATCTCCCGCTAAAGGGAACCATGTGTAGATGTGAAGCAGCGGGCGCTAACGCTTACACTGGCGGCGGCGTTGACGCTGGCGCTCATCGGAGCGTTGCGCAGGAGAGAAAACTGGGGAGGCGCAAAGCACGCAGTGATGGAGCGGTGTTTCCTACTGGAACATGCCAATCGCTGCTAATGGGCAATGAGAGACAGAAGACTCCGACTGGACACAGAGACCCACAGTCCGCTTTTAGTTAACGCGCACGCTGCGAAAATTTTTATTGTTCAACAACGCACAGGAGAAATCTCCCACCGGCACCAGCATGGAGGTCAAGATCCATTGCCATATATACGGGGTGGCCAGTGAACGGTTGTGCAGTGCGAGCAGTCGGTTTTGTCAACCAAGAAACTCGCTAGCAGACGCTGCCTGCGTCGGCCTCGCGAGGCGAGAGAGTGGGGGGGGAGCGTAGGAGAGGAGAGAGAGGGGGGACGCGCATGCGCAGTGGGAGTGTGGGCGCCGCGGGCAGAGATGCCTAGAGGGGAGAGCGTAGGAGAGAGAGGGGGGGGACGCGCATGCGCAGTGGGAGTGTGGACGCCGTGGGCTGGGATGCCTAGAGGAGAGAGGGGGGAGCGTAGAAAGAGAGAGGAGGGAATGCGCATGCGCAGTGAGGGTGTGGTTGCCGCGGGGAGGGATGCCTAGAGGAGAGAGAGAGGGGGGCAGAGGAGGTTTTTATTTTTATTTTTTTTGAAAGGGTTTGCGCATGTGCAGTAAGGGTGGTCACGCCGCACACCACCACCGGATTAAGCTTCGCCATAAGATGCTTCACATCTAAAAAATTGAAGGACACTTTGTACATTCCAAAGTGTGTTCGGCGAAAGCGTGTGGCCATTCCACTGATTGTGCCAAGTCTTTTTTTCTTTTACACTCTCAGTGGGATAAGACACAAACCGAATGGGTGCGTGTTTTCTTCTTTAATTTTTTACCGCGAATCGCAGCGAGACGCGAGACTCATCTTCCTCCGTTCGCATGCGTTAGTATTTTCTCGCGCTTTGCGCATCGTGCAGACGCCATCCGCGTTCCAGCTCTTAAATTGACGGACCCTTTGTAAATTGGAAAGTGTATTCCGTGAACGCCTGGGTCCATTGAGACGGCGTCGGTCAGAATGATTGCAAACTCTGGGCACAGCGACGCTACGCAAGCAAAGCGTGAGCGCTATAGAGTCCGACGCGACCGGCGTCCGTCTGCGCATCCCGGCGGCCATCTGGCTCCGCGCCAGAGCTCGGATGGACGGACGGACGGACAGACGGATGAATGGAAGGACAGACGAACAGACAGACAGACAGATGGACGGACGGACGAACGGACGCCGGACGGAGGTCGGACGGACACCGGACGGACGTGAGCATGAGACATTAAAGGCTTTCGCCTTAAAGATTACACCATCTCCCGCTAAAGGGAACCGTGTGTTGATGCGAAGCAGCGGGTGCTAACGCTTACACTGGCGGCGGCGTTGACACTGGCGCTCATCGCACCGTTGCACAGGAGAGAAACCTGGGGGGCGCAAAGCACGCAGTGATGCACCGGTGTTTCCTATTGGAACATCCCAATCGCTGCTAATGGGCAATGAGAGACAGAAGACTCGGACTGGACACAGAGACCCGCAGTCCGCTTTTAGTTAACGCGCACGCTGCGAATTTTTTATCGTTCGACAACGCACAGGAGAAATCTCCCACCGGCACCACCTTGCAGGTCAGGATCCATTGCCATATATACGGGATGGCCAGTGAACGGTTGTGCAGCGCGAGCGGTCGGTTTCTTCAACCAAGAAACTCGCTAGCAGACGCTGCCTGCGTCGGCGTCGCGAGGCGAGAGAGGGGAGGGGGGAGCGTAGGAGAGGAGAGAGAGGGGGGGACGCGCATGCGCAGTGGGAGTGTGGATGCCGCGGGGAGGGATGGCTAGAGGAGAGAGGGGGGAGCGTAGGAGGGGAGAGAGGTAAGGGACGCACATGCGCAGTGAGGGTGTGGCCTCCGCGGGGAGGGATGCCTAGAGGATAGAGAGGTGGAAAGGAGGTTTTTTTATTTTTATTTTTTTTAATGGGTTGGCGCATGCGCAGTGGGGGGTGTGGACGGACGGACGCCGGACGGACGTGAGCATGAGACATTAAAGGCTTTCGCCTTAAAACGCTGCTATCCCTCGAGCAGTATGAAATCTAGACATGAAATAGATTTCACGGTGCATGTGCAAGCTCGGATCATGAACAACAGTGACTGCTATATTTTTCTTGCAACCATTTTCTCGTTGCAGAAGCAAGAAAAAATTATTTTGGCATATCTCGTGGCTTTGAAAATTCATGCTCATTAAGGCTCTTCTCAATGCCGTTTTCCACTACGGTATATAGTCGGAAATCGGTATGTGCCATATTTGGCACAGTATGCATGTGAGTGGTGAAATGTGCAATACGATGCCATCTATGTTTTGTTGCACAGTGCAAATACAAACAAAAAGAAATCCTCTGAGATCATGCAGCACAGCTTGTTTTTGCCAGATTTCAGTTGTGGTGGTAGGTTTTGGGATGCTTCACGAAAATATCGAGTGTCAGCAGTAGTACCTGGCAATGTTTTGTTACATTATTGGCATGGGTGTACAAAACAATTATGTGAAGTCTAACCAGTGCACGGCGATATTTAGCTCTTACGATTTGTCGCCAACTGACGCTCACAACCACAAGTCAGCGGTTGGAAATTCGGGCAGGAAAGTACAGCAAGGCGGCACCATGCGAAAAGCCAAACGTGCAAGCGGCCATCCTGCACGTAGATGTCGCTAGTCAGATGCACTAACCAAAATGTTCAATTATGCCTGAACACAGGAAGCAATTGCTTTGCTTTATTCCACTAATCAAGCCAAAAAGACCGCAACCAGTGAGATTTTGTTTTTCAGCCATGGCAGCAATTTTCCTCGCCCACTTGCATAGTGTGCCATATTTGGCACAAACCTCTATTTTCATTAATACAGTCACAATAAATCTGAAAATTTTTGTACATGTTATTATTCATGTAGTTAATGATAAAAAGTGATCAAATAATTTTTCAATTGATTTTCTCATAATTCATGCAATAGAGGGATATATATATATTTAATTGTGCGTACTCGTTTGCGCTTCTCTGGCAGCATATCAATACAGAGAAAGAGGAGGGCGTCTTCTGGGCCGTTAGAACAGCTTGCCGGAATATATTAGCTTTCATGAGCTCCTTTCTGTTTAGTTCATTTCGGCTTAGAATAACTGCCAGTTGGGCGTGTTGGTATACGTTCATGATTGTAAAGCGCTAAAAGAAAACGGAGACTTATGAAGAAACTCAGTTGCTAGTAGCGCTTCGTCCTGTGTTCTTCATAAGTCTCCGTTTTCTTTTAGCGCTTTGCCATCATGATCATTTCGGCTATCATCATTACCTTGAACATAACCGTGCAACAGCTATCGCGGACGTAATCATTCTGTGATACACAGCTGGGTTAAACACTAGAGCTCCATGAAGAACAGGGCAGAGTCGAAGGATCAGCCGAATGCACGCTTTGGAAGCACTGGTCAGCGTAAGAAGCCGTTCGCCAGCTGTCGCACGCCATAGACATCGCATAGACCTTAGCGCCAATGTTTCGTTCAGTGAATTTTGCAGGAACCACAACGCATGGCCCAAGAGTGCGTCTCTTGCTTGAAGACAGCCGATTTCGTACTCAGTCTTAGTGTTTTTTCACGTCGAATAAACTAGAATAAGTCGGCCGCGCGTCTCAATGTTAGCACTGGAATTAAAATTCGTGTGATGATGTGCTCGCGTATAGCACATAATAAATCCTTCAGAACAAGTATATCCGGCAGTCGTTTTTGATCAACACTGACGAAGTTAGTTTTGAGAGTAGGCTTACTTGATTTATTGATAATATCATGTAAGGAGGCATCACGCAAGGAGAAATAGCGGTAGAAAGAAGGGAAGGCTTCAATATTGCCATGTGCGTTTATGTTTGTATCCGTTTCTTTGCGCAGATATGTTCTCTGCTTATGTACTGCGTAACGTCGTTAGCGCGTCGCTCCGTCGCTCGTGTGCTGGACATGTCTGAGATAAACAGTGGGACCAAACTATTGAGTCATGCGCGCGTTGCTGTATGTTCGTGTCGGAATGAGTTGTGCGTCGCTGTTATAAAAAGACTGCATCGGCGAAAGTGCGGGCATTCTTTCCGCCGACGCTTAGCTGCGGAAATCGTTTCGGTGCCGCCGAATACATTTTCGCAGAAGTTCCATTATGGGCACAAGTTAGCCCAAATATAGTTTGTTTACTTTAAAGTCGCCTCGTCTGCGTACTTACGGACGAAGACCGTCATCTCAGCGTGACATTTGGTCTATGTGCATATGGTTAATACACCCCCCTTCAAGCCGTGAAGTCCGCCCAGTACGTGCCGACAACCGCACCAAGGCCTCTAAGGGAGGAGACCCGGGAGGTCTCCGAACCAGCCGAAGGCGCCTGAGACTGCCACCGGAGTATGGACTCTTGACTGACCCTGAAAGACGCTTGGAAAGCCATACTTCCATCCCCATGACTGACACCACGGCACCCGCTACGTTCACGTTTCAACAGCCGAACGAGCCCCCGAAGTTTTGTGGCCCCGCCTGCGAGGACTCGCAAAAATGGCTGGACAGGTTCGAAAGAGTCGCATCGTACAACAGGTGGTTGGAGGACGAAAAGCTGCGGCACGTTTTTTTCTCGCTCGAAGAATCCGCTCGCACATGGTTTGAAAACCAGGAAGCCTCACTGACGACTTGGGATATCTTTCGAAGGCGGCTGACGTCTACATTTCCGAGCGCCCAACGAAAGGAGCAAGCTGAGGCCATGCTTCAGACGCGGCGGCAACACCCGAATGAGCCCGTAACTGTGTTCCTCGAAGAAATGCAGAAAATTTTCCAGCACGTGGACACCGATATGACCAAGGAAAAGAAGCTGCAGTACATGATGCGGGCCGTAATGGAACAGCTATTCGTCGGGCTCATTCGCAATCCGCCGAAGACAATTCCAGAGTTTGTGACGGTGGCAGCCACAATTGAAAAACGCTTGAGCTAAGCGCCCCACCATACAACCGAGACTGGCCGCCTCCCACCCCCGGTAACATGGACTCAAACGCACTAGACGCTAATAGTCTGCGTGCGACCATTCGGACCATAATCCGCGAAGAACTTCAAAAACTGCTCCATGTGGCTAGCCCATGTGTCGCAGCTGTGACAAGCCTCATTCGCGACGAGCTGCACGAGGCGCTGGGAACAGCATCACGCACCAGAGAGCCCTGCAACCTGAAGCAGTGCCGCCGCCCGCAGTGATTACTTCTGCTGACGCCATCCGTGGCCAGATGCCTCCAGTCGCGCGCACTGAACTGTACAAGCCGTCACCTCGTCCCCAGACCTACACGCCGTTACCACGACCGCAGCTGCAAAGCCGACCTATGGATTATCAAGCAACCACATCGCGGAAGTCTGACCTCTGGCGGACACCAAACCAACGCCCACTATGCTTTCACTGCGGGGAAGCCGGCCGCATGCTACGAACATGCCCCTACAGCCAGATGGGCCTACGTGGGTTCAGCATCAACGCCCCACGCCCCCTTCCAGGCCAGCGGCCGCGTGCGATCGAGGACTACCTGAGAGAAATAGAAGGACAAGGCCAGTCTCGCTACAGGTCACCTTCACCACTCCCACGCCGCTCCTAGTCGCCACAGCCATCGTACTCCTACAAACCAAGAGGGCGATCCCCGAGCCCTCGTCGGGGGAACTAACGAAAGCGACGTACGGAGGTGAAACCAAGCAAGACCCTCTAACTGTGACGCCACGAACCGATGCTGGGACGCCACAATCCGACGCGGCGACACGACGACCAGACGATGTGAAGCCGCTACCCAACCACGTGAAGCCACGACCCGATGCTGGGTCATTACGACTGAATGCCACACCAACGCCTAACTTCGAGACTTTTACCCGACGCAGCCGTGACCGGTCCCAGCAACACACAGCGCATTCAATCACTCATCGACCTTGAAGTCGGACGCCAAGTGCAGACTTACAGGTTCTTATCGACGGACGTCAAGTAACCGCGCTCATAGACATTGGTGCCGATTACCCAGTGATGAACGGACAATTTTCGGCGCACCTGAGAAAAGTCAGAACTGTGTGGGACGGACCGCAAATTCGCATGGCTGGAGGGCACCTCGTAACACCCACTGGACGCGTGAGTGTCTCTACGGGGTAATACGTACCCAGTGAACTTCGTCGTCCAGCCACAGTTCTCACGTGGCATCATTCTAGGAATGGACTTCCTGACCGAAAATGGTGCAGTGATTGACTTGAAAACGAGGTCTTTAACGCTTACCAATGAGCAGCCCATATCATCGGAAAGCACTGGCTGCCAACGCGCCACTCTCAGAATCCTTGGGGTTGAAGTAACCATCCCGCACCGTACAAGCGTCCTCGCATGAGTCGAGACGGAAGACAAAGCAGCCGGAATTGCAATCGTCGAGACAAATGCGCAGTTGCTCCTCGATCTACAAATTTGTGTCGCACGTGGCGTGGTGCAATAACATCGAGGCCGAGCAGACATTCTCCTCACGAACTTGAGTTCCGAGCATAATCACCTGAACAAAGGCATGACAGTCGCATTTCTAGAACACATTGACGAAGTAGGAAGTGCATTTACGCTATCCGGGTCATCCGACGATGCATCATCGGTGGTGAACGGCGACCCGAAGTTTGTCGTCAACCCTGCCCGTTCCGAGCACAGACAAGAAAAGTTGCGCAGCCTTCTTCGTGAATATGCCGAGTGTTTCTCGAAGTAATCGATAATCGGACAAACGCCGATTGCGAAGCACCGCATAATCACCGACGAATCTGCCCAACCCGTCCGCCGGAGCCCATATCGCGTGTCAACAAGAGAGCGTGACGCAATCAGAACACAAGTCGAAGAAATGCTTCATGAAAACATCATTCAGCCGTTAAACAGCCCTTGGTCTTCACCCGTCGTACTTGTGGAGAAGAAAGATGGTGCGCTGAGGTTTTGCGTCGATTACCGCCAACTGAACAGTGTCATCAAAAAGGATGTGTAACCACTACCGAGAATTGACGACGCTCTTGATCGACTCTGCAGTGCCAAGTACTTTTCCTCAATGGACTTGAAGAGCGGTTATTGGCAGATCCAAGTCGATGAGAGAGACCGGGAGAAGACCGCATTCATTACACCGGACGGCTTCTTTGAATTCGAAGTCATGCCATTTGGACTTTTATCTGCACCCGCTACATTTCAGCGGGTTATGGACACAGTGTTGGCAGGACTTAAGTGGCAAACGTGCCTGGTTTATCTCGACGACGTCATTGTTTTCGCTGCAAACTTCGAGGAACATCTACGAAGACTAAAGGCAGTACTCGAAGCAATCAAGTCATCGGAACCTTAAAGCCAGAGAAGTGTCGCTTCGCCTACGAAGAACTTCTGTTTTTAGGCCACGTAGTTAATCGTGACGGCATACGCCCTGACCCACAGAAAACGGCCGCCATCAGAAAGTTTCCACCGCCCTCTGACAAAAAGGCGGTCCGCAGGTTCTTGGGGCTTTACGCCTACTACAGGAGTTTTGTGCGAAACTTCTCTCAAATCGCCGAGCCCCTTACTCGCCTCACGAAAGCCGACGTGAAGTTTGAGTGGGGAAAGTCACAAGAACACTCCTTACCGGGAACTTCAGTGACGGCTGCAGTCGCCGCCACTACTTGGTAATTTCGATGAGAACGCTGACGCCGAGATTCACACGGATGCAAGTGGCGTAGGGCTTAGCGCTGTGTTGGTCCAAACAAAAGACGGCCTCGAACGGTTCATCGCATACGCCTGCAGGTCTCTCTCAAAGGTTGAATGCAATTACTCGACAACCCAAAAGGATTGCCTCGCCGTCGTCTGGGCGGTGATAAATTTTCACCCTACTTGTAGGGCAAGCCGTTCAAAGTTGTCAGCGACCATCATGCTTAGTGCTGGCTCGCCAACCTCAAGGACCCGCCCGGTCGCGTGGCTCGCTGGAGCTTATGACTACAGAAGTTTGACGTCACAGTAGGCTATAAATAAGGAAGAAAACATTCTGACGCAGACCGCCTGTCCAGAGCACCCGTCCACCCAGCTCCGCCTAATGACGACGATTCTCTCGGGCCAGTAACTTCGCAGACAACCAACGTGCCGATCCCGACCTACGCAGCGTCCTTGACTTCTTGGAGGGCAACACCGACTCACCGCCCAAGACGTACAGGCATGCCATTTCGTCGCTGTGCCTCCGCGATAGCTTACTCAGGAAGCAAAACTTCCCCATCTCCCGCTAAAGGGAACCATGTGTGGATGCGAAGCAGCGGCGAGATGGTTAGCTTGAGCGGGAGAAACATCGCCACTCTCGTTTCGCGGCAGCGGCCCGGGCGCTCATCGCGGCGCTGCACAGGAGAGAGAATGAGGCGCGCGCGCTTCCTCATTTTCATACCGCGGAACTACCGTGGCGCCCCCCAGCATAGTATGCAGCTGTCACACCACCTGTCGTGCGCGCCGCTCCGTAGAGGATTCCAAGAGGAGAGAACGGGGGGGAACCGTAGGAGAAGAGAGAGGGGGGAGAGGACACGCATGCGCTGCGGGGGGTGTGGGACGCGGGCGCCGCTCCGTAGAGTAGAGGATTCCTAGAGTAGAGAAAGTTGGTGAGCGTAGGAGAGGAGAGAGAGGGGGGAGGGGACGCGCATGCGCTGTAGGCGTGTAGGACGCGGGACGCAGGCGCCGCTCCGTAGAGTAGAGCATTCCTAGAGGAGAGGAAGGGGTTGAGCGTAGGAGAGGAGAGAGAGGGACGGGACGCACATGCGCTGTGGTGGTGTGGGACGCGGCAAGGAGGGACGTCATTCACGCTGGACCCGACGTATTGCATGCAAGGAGGGGACGACGAAACTTTCATGAAAGCGTCTTTACTGAACGTTTTTGGCTGGTGGACCAGCCTTCGTCAGAATAATGTAACAACAATTCATACATGGCTTTAAAAGCACTTTTCAGTTACAGGTCAGCGCCATCTGCACTGATTAAGACTACAACGTGCACCACAAAGTATTACTTGTTTCAAGAACAAAGAAAGGAGAAAGAAAAAGAACAAAAAAAAAGAAAAGAAAAGAAAAGAAAAATCGAAAACGCACACACATACTCAAGACGGCTCAAGACTCCCCTGCATGTACAGCGACATGGTACCATGCTTATATGTAGTTAAAAGATGTACATGCGCGGTGGTGTAATGACATTGCATGATAGTATAAGTACAATCTTAGGGATACATGAGCGTAAGATTGAAGTAATTGTGAAATGATTGAAGAAAATTGGCACCAAAAAAAGAAAAAAAGAAAGAAAGAAAAAAAAAGAACAAAAAAAAACAGAAAAAAAAGTAAAAAAAAGAAGAAAAAAGTGAGAAAAGGAGACAAACATAGAAGGCGCGATTAAGGCGATACACTGCGCAACCAGTGCATCATCGCTCTTAATCTAGCGTAAGACAGGTCAGTTTTCCTTTACTTTCGTTGATTCCAGAGGAAACAGTGTTAAATTTATGAATGAGATATGATTCGCGAAGTTCACGGTCATGGCTGGTGCGGAATTCTGATTCTAGTATCGTCCCTTTGAGGTTGCTAAATGAGTGACCGGGCAGCATGTTTACATGTTTTGATAATGTGAGGTTCGGTTGGGTTTTAGCATGCGATCTGTGATTGTTAAAGCGGATTCTGAATGGTGTTTCAGTCTGGCCTATGTATTGCATGTGGCATGTGCCACACTCAAGCAAGTACACTACGTTCGATGAATCACAATTGAAGCTGCCTTTAATTGTGAATTGGAATTTGTTAGATGTGCTGGAGGCAGTTCATGAAGGTGTTACATGAGGACAGACTTTACAGCATGGTTTTGCAGCGGCTGCAACCGGTACGGTTAGCGGCGGCAATTTTAGATGACTTAAGGATGTCACCTATGTTTTTCGAGCGTGTATACACGACGCCAGGGGGGCTCAGGAAAGACCGCTTTTAGTCTGTCGTTTTGGGTGAGGATGTTGTAATGTTTACGCAGTATACCTTTAACCTTGGGGATGGACGCTGAATGGGTTAGTACCAAATTGGCTGACTGGTACTCGTTGCTTTTTTTGCTACCTTTTAAACTATCCATCCGATTGCGTCCTGTGGCTCGGTGTATCGCGTCGTCAATAATTTTTTCCGGATATTTTCGCTTAAGAAGCTTCTTCTTGGGCTCCTGGCAACAATAATTAAAATCTTGATCTTCAGAGCATATGCGCCTGAAGCGCTGTGCCTGGCTATATGGGATCCAAGTCTTCCAATGGCGCACGTGACTGCTTTCAAAATGAAGAAATTGATGATTCACAGTTGGCTTTTTAAAGAGCTTTGTAATTAGGCGTCCATGGGAAATGGTAATCGTGACGTCGAAGAAGTCCACAGACAAGGGTGAGTAAATATGCGAGAATGTTATAGCAGGATGTGCCTCATTGAATTTCGCTATAAAGTTTAGAAGTTCGGTTTCACCGTGTGTCCAAATGAGTACTCCCATGAAGTTGTTTGCATATGTAGGGCCTATCTTTGTACCCATCGATGTTCCACTGATTTGTACGTAATGACAGTCATTGAACTCAAAATTATTGAACTCGAGAATTAAGTTCAGCAGGGTTCGAGGGTTGAGCTGTCAATCAGCTTGTCAGATTTGGAGTGGTCATACGAATCCAGAACAGCCTGTATGCCATCTTTGTGGCGTATGTTAGTATAGAGGGAGGTCACATCCATCGTCACCAGAAGTGAACCTTCAGGTACTGTTAGGTCTGCTTATTCCATTGAGAAAATCATTGGTATCCTTAACAAAGGAAGCGAATGTGGGCGGAAAAATTTTTATCAAACTGTCAGCGTAACGAGATATGTTTTCTGTTGCTGTTTGGATGCCCGAAACAATGGGACGACCTGGATTTCCTCGCTTGTGTATCTTTGGGAGCAGGTAAAATCTTCCGGCAACTGGATTAAGCGGAGTGAGGCTGCGTGCTGTGTTATCGTCGATCCTTTTCTTTTTTACCAATGCTTTAATGGTATCTTTTATGATGACAAGAAAGTCAGTAGTTGGATCAGTGGGAAGTTGTTTGTAAAATGTAGTGTCAGATAACTGTCGTACGGCTTCTTTTATGTAACTTTCTTTACCCATTATTACAATCGAGCCACCCTTGTCCGCTCGTTTTATAATAATGTCATCGCGTGCATTCAAGCTTCTAAGAGCGTCAGATTCACTGGCGGAAAGATTTTTTTGGAACGGACCACGCGTTTTGTAAGCGTCGAGCACGTCGCGTGAGACAGCTTTGATATACAGGTCTAGGTCCCTTTGCGAGGCGGGCGTCCAGTATGTCGTGGATGGTATAGCCGGGCGATCTTCTTTGTTGCTAGCACGGTCGTGAAAATATTCCTTTAGCCTGAGATTCCGAGCCAAATTTTCGATATCCTTCATCAACTGAAATTCGTCAAAGCCCCCCAGAAGCTGGGCAGAAATTAAGGCCTTTTGAAAGAACCCTTTCTTCTTCAGGGAGGATTGTAACGTCAGAAAGGTTGACTATGTTGGCGTCCTTTTGGGTTATCTCCGGCAATTTACAGGTGTTTCGATTAAAGAAATTGGCGAGCTCCTAATTTTTGCCAAGTTGGGCAAATATTACGAGTTATATATATATATATATATATATATATATATATATATATATATATATATATATATATATATATATATATATATATATATATATATATATATATATATATATGCGTATGTGCAATATATCGCACATGCACTTGCTCTGCAAGAGCATTAGCCACAAAGTCGCACTCTTTATTTCGAATGAAAGTGTCATACCTGGGTATCCCGTACGCGTAGGCGTCATGAAGACAATGCTACAGTTTGGTTCAGTGTAAATGAGCACCGCTGATTCTTGAAACCAAGGCTCCGTATCATTAAGATGATCCGTGTGTGTGCCTGCACAAAAAAAAAGCCAGTGTCTCCAATGTCTACATCGTCTCGGAGGAAGAAACTTTCTGGAGCTCGCCGAGTGGTACCACGCTAAATTTTGTGGCCAAAAGCAAACATTACAGAGCAGTATTTTTTTTCTGTATGCAGAAAAGTAGTTGGCGCTTTTCATTAACAGTTGTAAGCAACTAAAAATTAAGTTTTTTTTTATTTTTTAGCAAGATGGACAATCCTTTTCTATGACTCCTATATAGTTTGTGGCCCATATGACTTACGCGTATATAACTCAACAAAGGAAAATTATGACCGGATGTAAATAGTACTGAAAGACAGAAAAATGTGCGCAGCTTCAACTCACATGACGTTACGAATGCTGATTGAACAGCGGAGGAGGTGGCAATTACCGGAGCTAGAACATTCCTCGACAATTCGTTTTTTTTTTTGTTTAGTATGATTGATTCGTCGGTGGGTGGCGCTGAAGGCGGGCGGCTTCTTCTCCAGGGTCTTCTAAGTCCTTGCCATCTCGGAACATTCCAAAACGCATGCGTAACGATGCAAGCCTAAAGATTTCTGAGCAAATGCGAGGTGTAGAGAGGAGGAGGGAGCAGAAATCGTGTTCCTGCTCTCTCCTCCTCACCCCACCACCTGCACTGCTCCCGTCATAGCTTCGTCTTTGTTCACATTATCTCTACACAGCGTCACGCTATCCACGTCGCTACCCTTTCTCTACCAAACTTAGGTCGCTACACTAGGCATCTCTCTCACCCAGTTACCATGAACCATGCTCTCACGCTTATCAACCTTTGCTCTCAAATGTGGGCGCCAATGTGTGGACGATGATGCCCAGGAATTCACCTCGGCTTTTTCCAGATCCGCTATTAAAATACGTGAGAACATTATCGCGATGGAGTCTTACAATTATTAACATGGTCCTTCGCTCCATTAGATAACTCCAAGCAAAAGACATCTTCTTACTATTATTATCAGGCGATTGTAGTGATCCCTCCACACCCCTTGAAAGAATTTTGGCACGCTAAGGTCTTTTCCTGGCCAACACAACAAAAGAGAGGAACACAGGAGCCATGCAGCATGGTCTACGAGAATACGTAGTAATTATTAGCACTTCAAACTTATCGCGAAATGAAATTCGAATTCAATTTTCTATATACGCGTTCCGACCCATGTTATACACAATAATATTATGCACACCCTTCTCGCTATGTAGTTTAATCTTGTTATGTTGTTCTTTCTGTTCATAATTTGACCCTTTCCGTTCTCAACCATCTATTTCTAGCCTACCTTTAGGTAGCACCTCACGAAAGAAAAAAAAATGAATGATAGTTGGGACCCAACAGTTCATGCTGCGTCGTCGTGCCTGCCGTGTTTTCTACCGCCTAGGCCAGCGGAATGTTTCCGAACCTATACTGAACGTGCACCAGTGTGCTAAACGGAGTACTTTCATGAACTTCATGTCATTTTCTTTGCAATCCACTAAACAAGCACTGCGACTCTTGAAGAACGAAATGCATTCGAAGTCGATCCGAAGCCTTTATTTCTCAACATTCTCATAGTCCCTGAGGGACCGTTCAAGGGGTCGCCATACACATATAGTGCGAGATGTCCCTGTATTGTGGAATATTAACGCGATAGCGTTAAAGAGCTCGTTTCGCAGAAATTCCGGCGTCAGCGTCGGTGTCGGCGTCGGCGTCGGCGTCGTTGGTTGTGAGCGAAAAATCATCATCTTGTCCGTGACCGAAAAATCATCATCTTGTCCGTGACCGAAAAATCGAGAAAGATGCGAAATAAAATAAATAATACAAATTTTCGGGTCCGAGTGAGGATCGAACCCGGGTTGTCTGCGTGGCAAGCAGGTGTTCTACCACACAGCCATGCCTCTTTTTTTTTCTTCACTTACATGGTATTTATTACAAATGAGGTTCATGTATACACATAGCGTCCAAAAAACTTAAGGCTTCCTCCACAAATGTACAACAGGCATTACAAAACAAATTTCCCGCAACACCTTGTTCTAAAAGGGTATTTGAGCAGTGCATTCTATGAACTGTGGATACCAGTCCGGCCGAAACTGTAGTTCTTCATAGAAGTCTTTTAGCTGTACAGTCATTTGCACGAAATGTGACCGCGAAGACACCATTGATTCCGCATGCCTGTCTAACATGCGAGTTTTCCATAAACTGTGCATGCCCATTAACAACAGCATGTCGACTGGCATAGCATTGGGTTTAGCATTGGGTTTGGGTGGTACCAGATAACGTATGGTGTGAGAATTTAAATCAAGTTGCTTTTTAAAAGCCCTCTGCAGGACGTCCCAAAAGAGAATGGCGTCCTTACAACTAATGAAACAATGTTCTATTGTTTCTGGAACTTCACAGAGGCGGCAATTAATTGAGGATACAAAGATACCTTTGGCGCTTAACCAGGTTTTTACAGGCAGTGTTTCTGTGTGCACTTTGTAGAAAAATGTCTTCGTTATTGGTGAAATAGGCATTTTCTTCACACGTACTAGCACGTCATGACCAGACAATCTAGCATATAGTGAGCGGTACAGTGGGGCCGGAAATAACATATCTAATAGATCGTTATACAGATCTTTTCTTGCGCTAGAGAACAAATAATCATTGGAGAATCTTGCTGTGAGAAAGCGCACTGATTCGTATACTTCACGCATGAAACCTTGCAAATAGGGAGGCGATACAATATTAGTAGATACCACTAAATTTGGTAAAACATCGGCTAAATTCACTTGCAAGAAAGTTCGAAACAGCGGATGGGCACCAGCTGTCTAATAAAGAGGTGAACCAACCCGAGACCACCTGCGCAAACTGGTCTAAAAACATTGTCACGCCTCATTGGTTCATAGGTTGATGACCAAATGAAGGTAGCAAATATTCGGTGAAACTTCTGAATGTAAACCCTGGAACAATAAATTATTTGCAGTACGTAGAATATTTTTGTTGCCAGAAACAGGTTGCATGCCTTAGCTCTGCCAAAGATAGAGAGGTTATGCGGAATAAACGTCTGGGCATAACGCTTTAGGGTGGGTACACGTTCTTTCCAGTAATGTGCGCTTGATCTGCATGCATCTAAAGGAACGCCTAGGTATTTTGGTGGCACACAAGACCATTCAATACCCTCGAAATGGGTTGGTTTATACGTCCATGGGCCAAACCACAGTCCCAAACTTTTTGCAAAGTTCATTCGTGCCCCTGAAATTGTTCCGAATTCCCGGATTGTTGACACCACCGTTTTTATACTGGAAAGATCTGTGCAAAAGAACGCTAGGTCATCCGCATACGCCAATACTTTTACCTCATTCCCATAAACACTGAAACCGTGGACGTTGGTAGATCGAATCACGCTTAAGCACAGTGGCTCCAAGTAAAGAGCAAAAAGCATTGGCGACAACGGACAGCCTTGTTTCACAGATGAGTTAAGGAACACAGGTTTTGACAGCTGACCATTAACAATCAAACGGGTCAAACAATCATTGTAGCATAGTTTTACGCCTTTAAATATAGTGGACCCAACGTTGGCATGTTCGAGAAGAGAAAACAGAAAAGAATGACGAACCCGGTCAAACGCCTTCGCTAAGTCTACTTGTAGCATTGCCAGTTGCTCGTGTGAGTGTGAACAATGTTCCAATACTGTGCGAGCGATGTGTATGTTCGTCTGTATTGAGTGACCTTTTAGACCGCAAGTCTGATGGGCACCAATAAGAATCGACATTGCAAATCTGTTCGAAAGCACTTTGGCAAAAATTTTATAGTCAACATTGCACAATGTAATTGGTCTGTAGCCGTCAACATGACGGAGTTTTTCTCTGTCTGAGTATTTTGGATTGCACAATTACCATTGTCAAAAACGCCAGGACCTGATGGATTGTCGGGCGAGTTTTATAAAACATTTAAATCATTACTGTGTCCTGTACTGCTCGACATTTTTAAGCAGAGTTTTGATCTGGAGACGCTTCCTCGATCTTTTACTAACAGCCATGCCTCTGCTTGGGAATACTGTGAAAATAACTTCCTCTGCTTGGAAATGCAGTGAAAATAACTTCCATGCTTCGCAAACGCAAGCGTCCCTTTATATAGGCGTCGCAATATAACATGTAATATCCCAGGAATATTGCGTGGTACAAGCGTACATTGCCATCGGGCGTCAGAATATGTGACTATCATAACGATTCCATAGTTTAAAGCCAGCCACCCATTACAAACGGCACACACCTTTACCGCGCGTATTCCCTTAACACCACGTAGTGGGTGCATAGCAAGTTCGAAAACATTTCCCACATTTGCCGCGCATAATTTGTCCTCGGTTTAAAGCATACTACCCATTACATAGTATGCACTAAGTGATTGAAGTACGCACTAGGGACGGGATATCGCTATCGCGTTCAACTCTTAAAGGCGAAGCTTAAGGGTTCCCCAATTTTTTTATTGAGCTCCAGACCCGTAACAAAGTATTTCTCAGTCCACATTCATTAGTTTGTCTTTAGTGCTAAAGCACAGTAAAAAACTGCCTAAGTAATGAGCGTTATACTTCACCTGGACTTCTTTGGTTACATGCTGAATGCAGTTGTCTACGACAGAAAAGAGTTCCTCGATCCACTGAGGTTTTTTTGGTTATACCACATATATTGCAATATCAGACCAGTTAGCTGCCCATAAACAAGCAACGTACGTACATAATAGCACTGGATATAATAATAATAATAATAATAATAATAATAATAATAATAATAATGTAATCAATCATTCAATCATCTGTTATATTGCCAAAATCAACCGGAAGGTTCTGTGTGCTGGTTCTTGCACTGGAAAAAAATATTTGTAAGCTATAAATCACGTAAATGATGATAGTATATAGGAAAATGCCAAAAAAAAACGAAAGAACTGAAAGTTATAGTCGGGACAAGAGAGCAAAACTACATTAAAGCAACAAATAAATTTAGGACAATGTTCAACGACACCTATAAAAATATCGCAAAGATTGTCGTGCTGCAGTGTAACTTCAATCCCTTGGGAAGAGCGTCCCTTGGGAAGAAGCAAGGTACGCTTCAATCCCTTGGGAAGAGCAATCCTTGGAAAGAAGCCTAAGCGTCCGGGAACGTCCATGCGTCTTGTACAACGGTTAGCACACAGGGCTCACATAACCATCAGCCCCTCAAACTATTTACGTAGCTATTTGAGGCTAAAACTAAACTCAGCTTTGATATCTTTGCCTCAGAAAATCAGTCACCAACATACTTGAATGTTACTTGCCACTGTTGCTTGGGGACAAATGAGAACCATACTTACACGAAGAATTCATGGCGCCAAGGCTTCCTGTAGTTCCGTTATAAAATGTTCCATTGCATTGATATGCGTCCCTAAAATATTGAAGCAGGATGTTAGGGAAACTACGAAGTTAACAGAAATACGACAGGGCAAATAATTACCGGAATGTCATCACTTTAGTATTCATAGTTAGGCATTACTGTGATTTTTATGCATTATGCGTATTATGTTAATTTCTGAGACATTGCGGAAACAAGCAACACTGTAGCCTCCTTCAATAGCAGTGTGCAGGTCAACTGCTCATGAACGATAGCGGCCTGGTCCATTTAACCTGGATATGCAGAAGCATTTTCAGCTGCAATATCGACACGCTTACTTGCTTTTTCTTGTACTGTACTGCGAGCGGAATTTCACTTGATGTAACTGTTACATTTGCGCTCAGCACAGACCTTGCGTGCATGTTTACCAACTTTCCCGAAACTTCTTGATTGCTGTGCTAGAATTGCTTCTATTTTGCGACTACATTCTCGAACTTGCAGAAGGGACCAATAATAGAGCTCGAATGTACCTCAAGTGGTGTTGCCATTCGTGGTTTTGTATATACCCTGCGCCTCGCTTTTGCTTTTCTCGCATGGTTCATTTCGTGTATACGCTGCTTTGCTATTGAATTTTTTTCCCTGTTAATGCGCAGGCCCACAACCGTGATTCTACCACGGTGGTGCTCGAGCGCCTGCCGGGCGTCTACGCGCAAGGTTCTCGGTGGTTGTGGTTTGTTAATGTTCGCGAGCACCATGCCTCCAATCGCAATGCCCATAGACTGCAATGCAACATGCTCGAGGATGGTTAGCTGACGATAAACTGCAGCCACTCTTTCGTTCGGATGTGCTACCCTGATCGTTAACGAGATGGCAAGAGCGAAACACTGCGCATCTACATGATTCACGCATCAGTGAACAAACCCTGAACTTCTGTAACATGATAAATCTGAATCTTTCTCACGAGATGTCCCGCTGCCAGTGATAGCCCACAGTGTACATATTTGAGCTCCGCGAAGTTTTCTCTAGCCACGTAGGCTAGTGGTGTGTTATTTTCTGTCCGTTTCAGCTTTTTCCTGTTAAAGCCGCGGCGTAAGAAAATAATTTGGGTGTTGACTCTCCGGCCCACGGCGCAACCGCATTGTGTTCGGCGTTTCTCTTCAGACACCGCTAGGGGCGCTTTGACGAGGGCCCCACTAAAGCCCCTGAAACTTCGTAAAGTAGTGATACGTGGGGAAAAGCGCGCGCCTCTCTTTTCTCTCTCCTCCGACCTCTCCGAGGCTGACGCCGCTTCACTATTGGTCAAACTCGGTCACGTGGGACCGCGCGCAGCGTTCGTTTGTTTACAGTCGCTCTCGACTACCATCTTTGCTCTCGAAACGCGGGCTCCCTGGTGTACAGCGCATCTGTTTTACGGATACGCACTTGTCCTTTCGTGCCCGTTGTGTTGTGAAATACTTTTCACCCAAGACTGACGTCGCTGTTGGTTGCCATGGGCGGCTGTTGCGCCTACTGATGCCAGAAAATGTCTATTGACGACCAAAAGCTTTTCACGATACAGCCCGTTAAGCGAAACGAGTTGTGACAGAACACGCGCTTGCATAGAATCGGAAGTGAGAACTGCAGGCCAATATTTTCGACTCGACTTTGCGAGGTAAGTTGCGAGTCTCTCCCTATGAGTATGAGTCGAGGTTTGCGTAATTCGATGCCCGCTCTAACGCCGTAGACGTGTAGCAGTTAATTATGTAGTGCGTCGCCATCTCTCAATCACGTTTCATTACCGCTTCTGCGGGGTCTGTTTTTTTGTCAACAATACATGGTTACGTTTTCTCTTTGACATTATGAGTGAGTACGGGGTATTGCTTTGTGCACTTAGCGTGCAAGCGGGCGGACGATCTCATATGTGATTGCGAAACTTCAGAGAATCCGGCCCTGCTGTTTTGAGTAAACAAAACTAAAGAGTGTGAAAACTCACATTAAGATTGGTACTTTCCGTTGGATTCTGTTGCGTGCTGGTATAATCTGTGGCTCTCTTACGTTGACCGATCAGCCGGGGGACTTGAGATGCGAGGTTAGCTATGCAAAGAGATCATGAGCTACCAAATCATCGGGTGCGTTCATCGTTTAGGAACCTGACGTATACGTGCCATTTCGCGCGAAGAATGTATATGACTGCGAATGGAATAACACTCAAGAAACGCTTGGGAGCGACCACTGTATCCTCGAACTGACGCTACAACAGGAATACTGCCGTAAATGCAGAGCACAAGCTAGGATCACTGATTGGACTGCCTTCGGGGGGGAAGAAGATAGCCCACTTACCGGGTTACCGACAGACAGACATACAGACAGCCTAAAAAACACTAGGGTCTTTAGAATTGCGTACCTATGTATTTTTCTAATAAAGAACACACGTCCTGACACTTACATATTAATGTTGTGCCTCAGGAATGCGTAGTATTTGCTTTTTTGATCGAATATGTTCACGAATATGAACGCGAACACCAGTTCAAGATGGCAGGGCGTTCAGAAAGAAGTTGAACTTTGGCCGAGAAGCTGAATCGGGTTACCGACAGACAGACAGACAGACAGACCAAAATTTACGCGTTTAAGTATCCCTTAAGAAAGACGATCGTCTTTAAAATACGAAGAATGGGCCCGCAGACTAATTGACACGCGAGAGCGATACACGCGCAATCTCCAAACTAATGTGGACACCCCCCGCAATTGATGATCATCTGCTTCATCTATGGGACGCGCGAAGAGCCTTAACGCGGCGGTGGAAACGCCAGAAAAAAACAGGCCGGCTAAAACTTCGTATAGCCAGGCTCACACTGGAGGTAGAGGAGTATGCATGGAAACTGGCGCGGGTTAACTGGCTTGCCAAGTGCGACTCTCTTAACGGAACTTTACATACTAAAACAGCATGGAACCTCCTGAGGTCCCTCATCGAACCGAGTAAAACTAGGGGGGAGCAACAGCGAAGCCTGAAACGGGCTCTTCACGGATTCTCAGGCACTAACGAGGACCTCATTCAGGCACTTCAAGGCAGATATCTAGGCACGACAAAAGATAATGAACCTGAACAGGAATATACTGGAGCCGGAAATGAGGAATTAGACCGCGAATTCACCACCAACGAAATCCAGGCAGCCCTCAGTGCCATGAGGCGAAGCACGACACCCGGTGGTGACAAAATACTGTCCCTATTCTGGCCAACCTCAATGAGAAGATGCTTGAAAGCCTCACAAATTATATCAATGAGTGTTGGCGAAGCGGCATCTTGCCCACGGCCTCGAAAACGGCGGAGGTTACGTTCATCCCTAAATCAGGTAAAGAAGTTAATATCAATAATTTCGCCCTATATGCCTGACGTTATGCGTGGGCAAACTCATGGAGAAAGCAGTGCACCAAAGGCTATCTGCGTACCTCGAGGACAACGGGCTCATCCCCGACACCATGTTCGGGTTCAGGGCACATCTGTCAACGCAAGATGTCCTGCTAAAACTCAAGAAAGAAGTTATCGATCCTAACAGCAAGTACAATCATAGAGCCATTCTTGCATTAGACTTTAAGGGGGGCATTTGATCATGTCAAGCATTAATAAATATTACATAATTTACAAGGAACGGGCTGTGGAAGACGAACATTCAACTAAATCAGGAACTTCTTAACCGGCCGACAAGCAATCATCAAAATCGGCGACATCAAGTCCGCACCAATCAGCATGGGCACCAGGGCACACCCCAGGGGGCCGTCCTCTCCCCGCTGCTTTTAAATCCGAAGCATTTCTTAGCGAACTTCGGCGACTTTTAGCGTATCTATCTATCTATCTAGCCGCCTACGCCTTTGTGCTCTGCCGGCCGTATCGTTAATGGGATTTATACCAAAATTGGTATGGAATATCATGACTCTATGGCAAACATGAATCACTGGTCATATTATGGAAATCCTGACTGACTTGTCATGAAAACTTTGATTTACACGCTATGGCATTAGTGCTCCTGAGGCCGTTTTCTTAAACTTGATATATCCAGAAATTGGTACGATGAGACATTTCTGCATGACCAACATAAATGACAGGTGTAAATATGAAAATCATGATGTGCATGTCATGTACAACATGATTTACATGCCACGCTCATGGCGCGCTCACGGCCGTTTCGCTAGCTTGGTATACACCAAATTTGGTATTGAGGGACGTGACTGTATGACGAGTATAAATGACAAGTGGTAATATGGAAACCATGCAAGTCATGTGCAACATGACTTGCATGCCACGCTCATGGTACTCCCGTGGCCGTTTCGCAAGCTTGATATACACCAAATTTGGTATTCAGCGACGTGATTGTATGACGAGGATAAATGACAAGTGGTAATATGCAAATCATGACATGTCATGTGCAACATGACTTGCATGCCACGCTCATGACACTCTTGTGGCTATTTCTCCAGCTTGATATACACCAAATTTGTAAGGTGAAACATTTAATGTCTCATGCTCACGTCCGTTCGATCGTACATCCGATCGTCCGTCCGGTCGTCTGTCCGTCCCTCCATCCCTCCAGCCGTGCCTTGGCACGGTGCCAGGTGGGCACCGGGGCGCGCAAACGGACGCCGGTCGCGTTGGACTCTACAGCGCTCGCGCTTTGCTTGCGTTGCGTCGCTCTGCCCAGCGTCTCTAATCATGCAAGGAGGGAGACGCGCGCATCACGTTCCATTCTGACCAACCCCGTCTCAGGGGGGCATAGGCGTTCGAGGAACACACTTTGGAATTGACAAAGTGTCCATCGATTTAAACGCTGGAACGCGGATGGCGTCTGCACGATGCGCAGAGCGCGAGAATACGAACGCATGCGAAACGGAGGCAGATTGGTCTCGCGTCTCACTGCGATTCGAGGTAAAAAATTAAGCGAACATAAGTGGCAGGTGGTAACAAGAAAATGTTGGCATGCATGTCATCTAAAATGTCATTTACATGCCATGCTCATGGTGCACTTGCGTCCAGTTCGCTCACTTGCTTTACACCAAAATTTGTATTGCCTGACGTGACTGTATAATGAACACAAATGACAGGTCCTAACATGTAAATAACGACATGCATATTATGTACATGATTTACTCCTGGCTGGCTGCTTCGCATTGCATCGATTCCCACAGTGCGTGGCATCTGCCGGTTTTTTAACGTTGCACTCCTGCAGCTCCCCGGGAAGCTCAATACCATACCGTATATTCGACATGCACTATACGCGGATGACGTTACAATTTGGACTACACATGGCAATCTAGGACAAATAGAGGAAGCTCTCCAAATGGCGGCCGATGAGGCAGAAACATGCGGTCTCCGATGTGCACCAGAGTAGTCTGAACTCCTAATGTTCCGGAGAAAGGGAGACAAGGCCATAGTTCACGTTCGGGTACATGACACCCCCATTCCAGAGCGAGACGGCATTCGGATTCTAGGAGTCACATTTAGCAACACCGGGGCCAACGGGGCCGCGCTGAATAAGTTAGAATGCACATGCGAGCAAACCACGCGCATGCTCTCTAGAATTGCCAATAGGCACCGAGGCTTGAAGGAACATGACATCCTACGGCTAATACAGGCTTTCGTAATATGCAGAATAACTTACGGCACTCCCTACCTTCACTTACGGAAATGTGACATACATAAATTAGATGTCCTAATTCGTAACGTCTACAAGAAGGCACTAAGTTTACCCCAGAAAACATCCACTTCGCGGCTTCTGAAATTAGGCGTCCACAACACAGCCGAAGAGCTAATCGAGGCCCATCTTATGAACCAAATTATGCGCCTGGCTACCACCAAAACAGGCAGGAAGGTCCTGGACGATCTCCACATTTCTGTTCCCCCCTACAGCGTCGGACAGGCAAGACATACCCCGTGAATGGCGGGGCTGTTTTCTGACTAAGCCCTTGCCCCGAAATATGCACCCAGATTACCACCACGGACGAAGAGCAGCTCGAGCCAAAGCATTGAATTAATGCTATGGTAACACAGAGGGAGCCTACTTCGTAGACGCTGCGGGCCCCGTGGGAGGCATTTCTACAATAGCAGTAATTCACCAAAGTAAGGTTGTTGACGGCCTATCACTAAAATGCTCTGATGCATCTATTGTAGAGGAAACTGCAGTAGCCCTAGCAGCAACGCACTCCACTGCGGAATACATACTTACAGATTCGAAAATAGCCTACCGGAACTACATGAGGGGACGAATTTCACCTCCAGCTCACGCCATCCTATGGCAGGCACGAACACGAGTCACGCAAAAGCAGCTCATCTGGGTGCCAGGTCACCAGGGGGTAGCCGGAAACGAGCTAGCACACAACTCGGCCCGAGCATTCCTTCCCCGGCCTCTGTCTACCGACCCCTCGGACCACGGCATCCAACCACCAATACCGGCTACAACACGCACAGATATACTGCAGCTATATCGCCTACGACGACAAACTTTGCCTCATCCCGCTAAGGGACTTACTAAACCCGAGGAGACCTGTCTGCGCAGGCTACAAACCATGTCGTACAGCAGCCCGGTCATAATGGCCAAAATAGACCCAGAACAATTTAGTGCAATGTGCAAATTCTGTGGCAGCCGCGCTGACCTGTTTCACATGGTTTGGGCCTGCCAGTCTAATAGTAGCGTCGCGCAACCTACGCAGCCAACGTGGGAGGGCTGGGAGGAGGCGTTGTCGAGCCCTGCTCTCGAGGACCAGCGGAGACTCGTGGAGCGGGCGCGAATTGCAGCGCAATGCAACGGAATCCCGGACTAGGGACCCGCCCAGTCCTCTCTTAAACTACATTTCTGCAATAAATGTTTTATTCATTCATTCGCGCGACGGTGTACGTGCTATTTCATATGAAGGTTTATATCCGCGAGTGGAGTTCTCGCGAAGGAATCGCTTACGGTGACATGCTAGTTCATTCATTCGCTTGCTCGATCTGTCAGCGATGTAGTTCGTATGTCAGATACGTCCACAAGGCGCATTTGCAAAATATGGTTGGTGCGTCTAAACACTTAACGAAACAACCACAGCTGTTCCAATGTATAAACTATAAATGATGTACGCCTTCCGGCGCATCTTTAAGGCGAGAACCTTATATGCCTCATCAAACGCTAAAATTTACCGTCGGCGACATCGCCACCCCGCGTCGACAGCGTCCACGCGAGCTTTTGCTTGCATTGACAGTGATTGTGAATGCTCTCTGCGCATATTGTATACCCTCTGCGGCATTACACAGAGATGTCATGGGCCAACATTGCACTAGTTTAGATAATTTCAGGATCAGTAAGACGGCTGGCGCGAATGATCTAAGCGCTCTGCCTGGCAATAAAGCGTTCTCTCCGCGAAAGGGCGTCTGCTACGCCGGAGCAAGGCAGGCGGCGCCACGTTCGAAAAGAGAGTGCGGAGGAGAGCAGACCGAGGAGAAACGAGAGCGGAGGAGGAGAGTGTCGCTACTTTACGAAGTTTCAGGGGCTTTAGGCCCCACGAGAGTCTGGCGAATGGGTGGGGCGCAGTGACGTCGCGGTGCGTAGAGTGCCTCGATGCGCTCGTTCGCCTCCGCTCCGTTCAGGGTGGAGACAAGCGCGTCGTCTGCTACAGAGGTCGCCATTACTGATCCCAATCGTCAATGCGCGCACTGCCAGCGCGCGTATTCGCAGCCTTTTGCTCACGAGTAAATACACTTTGGGCTGGACTTGCCTTCGCAAACGCATAATCATTCACGGATGTTGCTAGTTATAGGTTTGTAGGCACGTATCACAGCAAGTAATCGAATGTTTCGCGCCTAAAGACGTTGCAGGACGTAATGACCCTCACCGCCGGCGCGGCCGCTGGCTGCGGCTGAGTGGTGCATAGCTGCTTTGGGTCACTGAGAGCTGGAGGCATCACTATTCACTTTTATACTTTGCGGGTGTATATGTTCGTTTATTTATTTATTTAATTTTACACCGCATACACACATCATTTCCCAACATTCATCAGCAGTGATAAATTTGCTGACGTGAGAACGCTAAGATTTAAATTACTCACTGTTTAGCTAAATCTTAAATCGAATAGAATTCGCGCGCAGGTTCCGAGGCTGCTGTTTTATGTGACCGATTGCCGGATATATTCATCCTCGTGTCCTCCTATTGAATGTCTATTTAAAATACGGCTGTATTTCCCATTTCGAGAAAATACCAGCGAAAATGCGGTAAGCATCACAATGTCGTTTAGCGATCGCAGCGGAAACGACTCTACTCTGTGATGCTTCAGTTTTTAGGAGCGAAGCTCCTTAGGCTCTCACGATGTCCGTTGTCACCGTCGGACCGAAACACAGCTCTTACCAGGCTCGTAGCCAGGGGGGGGGTAGCCCCCCCCCCCCCCGAAATTCTCATGGAGGGAGGTGTTTTACCAAAAATAAATAGTGAAAATGGGTGTTTTTTGCAAGTGCCCCCCCCCCCCCCGAAAAAAAATTCCTGGCTACGGGCCTGGCTGTTACATATACCGTACAAAGAGCGTTAATAGCGCGCATATGATTTAAAAATAGACCGTATACTCTGTCCATCCGTCCGTCCATATATCCGTCCATCCGTCCGGGCGTCCATCCGTGCATCTGTCCGCCCCCCCGTCCGTGCATCTGTCCGTCCGTGCGTGCGTCCATCCGTCCGTGTACCTATCCGTGCGTCCATCCCTCCGTACGTCCGTCGATCCGTCCGTCGATCCGTCCGTCCGTCCATCTGTGCGTGCGTCTGTCCATATCTGTCCGTCATTTATACTAGTCGGCGACTTCAACGTAGACATTATGCACATTAGGACCTAGCTTCGCTCCGTCGTCAGCATTCACTTCGTGGATCTGCAGCCATTTTTTTCAGCGCCGCAAACTGCGCTTTGAAATTAATGACCGTGTATGGTACACAAAAAGCGTTCCTTCAGGGAGGTAATTCGGGGAAATTATTCCACCGGATAACGTAAAATTTTTTTTCTATTTGTCGTTCGTGTTCCGCAAGAAAACACAACTCGGAGTGAATAGTTGCAGTTCATTACAGACGCGACAATATTTCTAATCACACGTTCATGCATCAAAAAAAAAAAGAAGAAGAAGAAGAAGGAGATGCCCGCGACAGCGAAAGTACGATTCCAAGCACACCCCGAAAACAACGCCAAATTTATCTGAACGGTTCTCAACGTTCGAGGCACCAACACGCAGTCAAAACCACACACGTAACTTGTAATGGCGTTGCTAGTAATATACACGCCGTTTTAAAAATCATCCCAAAAGTACCCGACGTGCTTGCAATACCCACGCTGCATAGACGAGAGGCACTCGTCGGCTGCCACTTGTCACGCTTCATTATCATTGTCCATAAAAGTATACTTTTAGGATCCCTTGGGAAAGAAAACATCTTCCATCCATTCCTAGAATGGTTCGTGCACTGTGGCACGCAACATCCAGTCATCTTGCGGGACTCGGGACGAATCAGACGGGCGACAAGGCGGCAGGCGCCGCGTGCACGCTTAAAAAAGCACGGCGTGGGGTAAAACATGGCGGACGCGCGAGGCGAGGCGGCGTCGACCCTTTCAAAGAATGGCCACACTCTAAGCGGGGGCGCGCGCATCGAGGCACTCTAGGTGCGGCGATGACGCTGCGAACGTCACCACCACGCCTTCGCTCCGACGCCGTCCGCCATATTTACGCTTTCTGCGTGACGGCCGCATAGGCGAGGTTATGTACGCGTGGTTCATTCGTGAATTCTAGCGCCGCTAAATTAATTTTCTAATCAAAATAGTGCAATTAGAATGCTATAAAACCTTAATGAAGATTATGGACAGAATTAAATATGTTCAAATCCTCGAGAAACTGATTTCTAAAGTTGTGTACGCCGATTCCAGTCCACGATGCGCTGTCCTTTTAGAGCGGAGCTCTTAGGCGCCCGTTTCTGTGTAGAGCGGCGTCGTCCGTGTGACCAATAGAGCAAACGATGGCGAAAGAGAGCTAACGCGCAGTCTGTCTATATCACGAGCCACTGGACTCTAACATCGATTTCTTCCTCCGTCACCTGGGCTGGCCTTTCGGTCGGAACTCGTGCGCATGCAGGGCTGGCAGGTGCACTACGGCTGGCTTCGCTTGTCGTAATGGGTCTGTCGACGTTTCACCTGGTTCGCGACGCGAGCAGTGCACAGGGTAGTGTGCGTAGTACTCGAGCACTGGCAGTTTCTGTGGCATTATGTAAGCAATTCTACGGTGCTGTAAATACGGATATACAGAACTTCAAAAACAGTTGGCGTTGCCTCAACAGAAAGCTGCGCTCAGAATTCGCGTGAGCGAATAGCGTAATCGGTGTACTTTTGTGATGGCTGTGTTCAGATAAGAACGTCGGTGCATGTCCACCGACCCCCTTCAATTTCGCCGAAAAAAATATATTTTGTTGTCCGAGTCCCCAGGACCACAAAACCACTTTTGGTTTCGCGAGAAAAAATTTCAGCTTCAGTAAAAAAATTCACAAGTCTCCACTGAGCCGCCACCGCCTCTTTCGGATTTCTCGAAAATGGGATTTCGATGAGACGCTACAAAAACACTATTGTAGCTGTAGGTACGAAAAAATTTTCTCCACATATTACGGATAGTTTGTGTTGAGAAAAAAATTATTACTTTGCAGTTTTGATGTTGTTCTGTTAAGAAAAAAATCGCGAAATTGACACAAAGCTCAATAATGCTCACATTTAAGATTTTTTTTCCTCCACAAGTATAAACGCCAGACTTCCCAAAGTTCTTAAAAACATTGCCATATGTTTGATGAACAAGTGTGCTGAACGAAATACCTGAGAGTGGTTTCAACCGTTAACCAGAAATGTTCAACTGAGGACATGTCTCTCAAAATGCAATATTTTGAAGATCATTTAAAAAAAAAACACCATCTTCGATTTTCTTTAAACTCTCCAAAATTAAAGCCAAGCACGTGTTCTAACTTAATCTGTAAAAACATGTTGCATTATTTTTGTGAGGTCGGAACTACGAAGCACGAAAAGTGGCCAAATTGATATAGTGAGTAGCCACAACATTGAGCGAACATGGATCAATAGTTGCCATTATCGTTATTTTTAGGCCCTGAATGCCATCTGTTGTGCTCGAGGGACAACAGCTTGACAGATAAAACCAAAGAGTTGCCTTAAAGTGCAAATTGGTTCATTTGCGTGCGTGCACGCGTCGCAGTTTTGGCCCTGGCGTAAGGACTAACCGCAAGATTTCCAGAAATGTAGTCAAGTCGAGCTCTCGGAAGGAACTGTTTATTTACCCCTATTGTATACACAGGGAGTCATAGTCACAAGTCATAGTCAGACAAGTTAGACAGTCACAAACGTCACTGAAGCACTTCTGCGTATCTTGCTCCTGGTGAAGCAACCTTGTGCACACAACCCATTTCGGCCTGAAGGAGGAGAACTTCGTGAGCTCGATCCCTGTGTCAGGGTAAGCCGCTCTAGACGAAATGTTTCCCGAATGGACCTGGTCATCAGCCGTTTTGAAACGTACTCTTTTTGTCCTTTAGAACTAATTGCAATGAAATCTTTCTTGTTTGGGCTTTGTTGGGTGGAGTTGAGCTCATCGTCAGTATAGTATTTCACTGCTGCCTGTATGTTTTCTGGCTTCAGCTTCCATCTGGTGTAGAGGTTCGGATTTGACCACACCCGGGTGTCTGTATTTTCTGTATTTCCGAATGAGGTGCCGAGTTGCGGATGGAATCATTTCTTGAATTTCTTGATGAGAAAGGTTCACAGGGAGCAATGTCAGGAGGCGGCAGCGTTCATAGTATGATTCGCAGGTATCGAATGCGTGATTTAGGTTGCGCAGCCACTCGCGACACGTGTTGCAGGTTTCCCCTGAAGGACCAGGTTCCTCTGTAGTGGCGTATGCTATTGTAAGGACAGCAGAAATTGTCCTGGAGATAGCGCCCTCGATCTCCGCCATCTTACGCTTGGCGTAAGACACTCGGCATTGTGCTTTCACTTTCGCCGGAATTTTCAGAGTTGTCACGTCGGTTGTCTTAACGAGTACGTTTACCTCTTCGACAGCAGTTTGTTCGGGAACAAAATTTGCGTCAGACTGAGATGCATCTGGAGACTCTACGGCGATCTGTTTCAAGTGGCTGAAACAGCTCTGGCACAAAATGTCGGTTTCTCTGATGGATGAGGCTTTTTCTGGCATGCGCTTTCTTAGTAAGGCGACATTAAAATCTTTCACACGTCGAAAGTTCCACTTGTAGGCAATCTTCTTCGTATGCCTCTTTCGGTAGTCGGCGCAAAACGCTCGCTCTGAGCTCCCCAACGTGGCCATCAATATCAGGGGAGTGTAATACGCGCACGCGTACTCACGTTCGTTCACCAGCAGAGGACTGCCGGGTTGTCGACGACGAACGGAAGTGAAAGCCGACGTTCTCTTATTACTTCGACCTTTCTTAAGCGAGTTGAGCTGTTTCTTGTTTATGTCATTTTTTTTTTTTAGGGACCGGGTGAGTGCAGTCGTGCTGCAGAGGCGCCGCTTGTGCCGACACGCACCGTCTGCGTTATCACATTACCGATGTGCCATGGGAAGCGATAAATATCCAGCGGTGGATCCTCTCCAGCCACCTGCTTTATGAGGCGTACGCAGGCTCACATGCGCGAAAAATGCCTACCTATGCCTACCTATGCGTCCCAGTGACGGCGTCACTGGGACGCATAGGTAGGCATTTTAAGGGAGTACTCACTCAAACTCACTCACCACAATTTTTTCAGCCTTCGCACTCACTCACGTTCACACTCACGTCCACTCACACTCATGAGTACTCACTCACGTTCACACTCACGGCCACTCACACTCATGAGTTCTCACTCACGTTCACACTCACGTCCACTCACACGCATGAGTACTCACTCATACTCAATTCACCACGTTCAAATGAGTGTCAGTGAGTGTGAGTTGAGTGCACTCATGAGTGAGAGTGCCGAGCTCCATAGGTCGGCATTTTAAGGGAGTACTCACTCAAACTCACTCACCACAATTTTTTTCAGCCTTCGCACTCACTCACGTTCACACTCACGTCCACTCACACTCATGAGTACTCACTCACGTTCACACTCACACAAGTGAGTTCTCACTCACGTTCACACTCACGTCCACTCATACGCATGAGTACTCACTCATACTCAACTCACCACGTTCAAATGAGTGTGAGTGAGTGTGAGTTGAGTGCACTCATGAGTGAGTGTGCCGAGCTGAGTGGGACGTCATATATAGCTTAAATTTGTTATTTGTCATTAACGTCATGCTGCCGTCAGAATACGTTACCTCATCTAATATTGTCATTACATGACATCACCACTTTGCACAGCCACCGTGATCGGTGGGCCGATCATGGAGGATGTGCAACACCTGGGGAGGTGCAGAAAGCTTGCAACCCCTCGAGGCAGTACAAAATCCCGTTAGCTGCTAAAATCTTTCATTGGGTTGTAGGGCAGGGTGTCAGTACATCTACTGTGAAGAAAAAAAGACGTTTGATTTCACCTTCGAGTAGCCTTAGGTCAAGGGTGTCAAACAGGCGGCCCTTTCGCTAGCGGCCCGCACATGGCTGCCTGCGTCTCATATTTTGAGTGAGCCCCCCCCCCCCCCCCCCTGTGGAGTCACCGTGTATTGACACATAAACCTAGACCACAAACTATATTTAGGAATCGCATGAAAAGCATGACAAAACAACAACAGCTCGAAACGGCACTGACCACCACTTCAGCAATATCGCGTCGTCAGGCGAAGAAGACAAAGAGCAATTGTACAATGATTACAATACCGCCTAAGGCGGATTGTAAGAGCGGCTGTTTAAGTGTTTTGATTTTGCGATAAGTTGAGGCGACTGCCTCGCTAAGCAGGAGACCGCGGAAGGCAGCGCTTGTGTGCGCTCCACAATAGCCGCCGCAGACATACCTCCGTTCATTGGAGGTCTGTCTGCGGCCTGTCTGAATTATTCCTGCACAAAGGATATATTAGTATACGATGTACTGAGTAATTTTTGATTTCGTAACAATATTTATAACTCTCAGACAAAAAGTCAAGCAATGTATAGGGGATGTTATTTGTAGTACATATCATGAAAATATGAATTATGATATATTAAATATGATGTAAATATGAAAATTTTCGTTGGTGTAGCTAGGGACATCCAATTCGACGGTCGCAGGCTTGGTCCCTACAAAAGGGTAGTTATCTTTCCACCCACTATACATTCCCCTATGCATTTCTTGGCTTTCTTGTCTGTTAGTTCTAATTATTCATTTGCTTAACAAACAAAAACGAGCACTTTAAAATCCCTATGCTTTTGTTTGAACGAAAGCGGAAATTTTTTAAGGGCTCGTTTTTCCTTGTTATAGACAATATTAATAAGAAATAACAGAAAATAATGCCAAGGAAAGTATAGGGGAAGGTATGAGTAGTAGAGCGTCGGATGTGTTATTCGAGGGTCGCAGGTTCGGTCCCTGCCCACGGCAAGTTATCTTTTCATCCACTTTTCTTTCTTCACATTTACAGTACATTTACTACTAGTAACATCCTCTATACTGTCCTTGGCATTATTGTCTGTTAGTTCTCATTGATATTGTGTCTAACAAGGAAAACGAGCCCTTAAAAATGTGCACTTCTTTCCATCATTCATCGCGAGGGTCTCATTCAGGCAGTCTAGATGCTTTCAGGTTGTATGCGAAGGAGCTGCTAGCTCGTAAAAAGATCACGTGTTACGTAATGCCAACATGCAGAAAAAGAGTGTTCCACACTCGTCGTCATGGCTACTGGCGGCGCTGACTGACCCCCCAAAGTTTAGATGGCCGTATATACCACAAAACGTAGACGGGGAATGGCTGCCGTGGTAGCTCTGGTGGTAACGCATCGGACGCGTAATTCGAAGATCGCAGGCTTGGTCGCTGCGCAAGGCAAGTTATTTCTCGTCCACTTTTCTTTCCTCGCATTTATATTACATTTTCTACTAGTAACATACCCTATGCTTTCCTTCGCAATATTTTCTATTAGTTCTCATTATTATTCCTTCTTTAGTTTGTATTTCATAATCCACATGTTTGTTTCTTCTCAGGCGTGTAAGCTATACTTGTACTTACCAAGGATATCCAAAATATGATTGGTTCTCCATGTAATAGTAGTCGTTTTCGGTAATGTTGTACATCTGATCATATTTGCATACCTCTGCATTGCTTGGTTTGGATTTGTTTCTCTGGTAGTGCCATATAAGCTCACTTGTGTTGAACATCTGCGTGTAATGAAAAATACCGCACTATCATAAGAATAACAATGTAGCCAAGTGTTACGTGGATTCCGTTAATATGGCGTGATAATCAGCGTGATATGCTCAGCAGGTAAGGTGTCGCATTACTGGTCTCGAACTCTTAACATACATTCCCGGCCATGGATGCCTGACATTGATGGAGTCGAAATTCTAGAAGAGATGTGCACTTGAATTTAGGGTCATGTTACACAAGTAATGTTCGTAAAGATATGACACATTCCCTTGCTGTGATCACTCATGTCTATCGTGGTCTGCATAGTAAAACCGCAAAAAATACTGCAAATACATCACGCTATCAATATGCACCTGCGTAAAAGCAGTCTATGGAAAGATTCGTTGCGCTTATTATTGGACGAACATAGGAAAACAAAAATGAAGTAGATCAAAATAGCACATGTAGCGTCGATTACAAGAAGGCAATGAGTGAACTTGCCCCCTCATTGCAGTCCATGCATGGAATCTCAGTGAATATTCAAAAATATAGACTAGAGCGAGATGTGTCAGAATTTTTTTATATTAAGGGAATGTTTGATCAGTGCGTATGTTACACTTCCGTTGCAGTGTACAGTGTGGAAAGCCATTTTCCGTGCAGATTTCGTTCATCTGAGGAAGGCCAGACTTGCATACCCCCTTCCTTTCCTTACTCTCCCCGTTTTTCTTCCTTTAAAATGTGGGGAAGAATGCAGCGGATATATGCAGCGTAAAATATGCTGCTACCAAATGAACAAAGCCGGAGTATAGTTCGCGCTCTTTTCGTCTACTTCGTTTTTTTTTCGGTGTTCTTCCGAATGTATGCGCAACGATTCCTATCAAAATAAACATGTATCAACTCTCATAGCAAGAACTGTTTCTGAAATATTCAGCACAGTGCGTTAGATGAATGTTCACGAATAGTCTACTGTACACAATTGTAACAGCAGACGCACAGTAACACGGAATGCGTATGCTTACAGTAAATCAGAAATTCGTGAAACCTTCTGGACAGGGCAATAATGTCAAAGGAAATGATTACATCAAAAAATTTCGCCTACACGTCATCGATGATGAGTTTTTTTAACACGATTGTGTTTTATGCCGGGGTCGACCACGGCTCCTCTGACGTATTTCCGTCACGGATATGGCGTTGTAAAATATAAACTAACATATTGAAATCAAAGAAAAAACTAGAAGAAAAACTTCCGTTACCGGGCGTCGAACCTGTGACCTCTCGCTTCGCAGCGCGCGGCGCGAAACCACTCGGCCACGGGAGCGTACGTACCTCAGCTTGCTAACGGAAAGCTATTTATATACACCATATTCCGTTGGCGGTCCTCGGAGCTTCTCGAGTTCAGCGCGTTTTCGTCATCAGTAGCGAGATGGCGCGAAGGTGGCACGGAGTGCGCGCTCTAAAGGTCGCCGTGCCTCTCGCTGCGGTGAGCGCGCGCCTCCACGGGGCGTGGCCGCTCGTGCGCACGCGCTTATCTCCTGATCGGGGCATTGGGGGGCTTACGTCTTGTGCTTCCACCGCAAGTTTGCAATGAAGTTACAGTGGTTAAAGATGCGCGAAGGTCTCTTCGCTCAGCGCAGAGACCGCGTTTACGAAAGGAGCGCGTTGCTCACACACGAAGTGACAATTGTTACAGTTGTTCGCGCTCGTCTTGTGTATACTTGTGCGGTTGTCGCGTGCAGCAGTACCGACGCAGCGACGAGAACGAAGTCGAGGTAGTCGCGAGGAGGCGAGCGCGCGGGCCATCGAATAAAGCAGTTGGTTTTTGTGATTCAATGTAACAGCATCGTTCTTCTTCTACCTCGCCGTTACAAGGTCGTTTCGGGCGTCTTTCTTTGTGTTAGAGCTGCGCGCTTTAGGTGTCGAGCTATGCCAGTTAGTCCGTGCTCGTCCTGTGTATGCTCATTTCGTGCGTCCTTTCAGCTTGAGGTGCACGCAGCAAATTTCAAGCTGCTTGCCGTTCTTCGAGTGACATTTCAATTTGTTGCTGTAGCATTCATTCCTTCGCCCTTGTGGTGAAACAATGCACAATAAACGCTCAACTACCTCTGTGAAGACACGTCGCACTTTCGTGTTATGCCGATTCCTTTGACAGAGGGATCAGCCATGCTTTATAATATTGCACACTCAACAGAGTTTTTTGTGGATATGTCTAGAAACATCACAACAAGAGCAGGAAAATGCAGCCGCGAAACTAAATACAAATCTCTCAAGAATTAAGCAGAATTATAAATATATTGAGGGACTTATATACACCAAAGACGCGCTCAAACTACTTGTGATGGACACGCATTACCCAGCGCCATCTGGAGTGAGTTCGTCTGGCAAAAGCTCCCTTTTGTATCGAAGAGGGATCAACAAAATGATCTGCTATAATCGCGAAGCTTCTGGAACAGCGCGGCGCGGTCTACGTCCAACGTTGGAAATCTTTGCGGGTCAAACCGGTAGAGATAAAAAATTGACAATCGCGGCAATACATCCACCGTCACTACATTTCTCCCGATAAGGGGGTATCAAGTATAGATATAGAAAAGGTTTCAGAGCGCTCACTGCACAGCTTATTCTCCTTTAAGAATTCCTCCAAAGACCGATGAAAGGATGCTGTTAGCACAACTTGCATATCATTGTTGGTGTACAATACTAACTATTTTCACTCTCTTTTAAAAGGCTGTCTGCATGCGAAAGATGAGCTAGCAGAATTTTATTATAAATACGTTTTCGGGAGCTCTTTTCAGGCGCTTCGTGAAGAAGAAATAGGCATGGGCAGGACATGTAGCGCGTAGGCCAGATAACCGCTGGTTATTGAGAATAACAGAGAGGATTCCAATAGAAGGCAAGGTCGCCATGGAGAGCCAGCAATTCAGGTGGGCAGATGAGATCCAGAAGATTGCGGGGTGAGGTAGCCACAGCAAGGCCCGGGTAATGTTGACTGGATGAACACGAGAAGCAACAGTACCGTGCCTGCAGTGAGCGTCGTCAGGCTGATAATATTGTCACGTGGTCGTGACGTCGACGAAGGCAGAAGTCGGTAGGTCCAAAATGAAACTGTTTATTAGGCCGAACTTGTGGCCGGTAAACAGAAAGTCAGATTACAGGAATACACACTGCACTGATAGCGGCGAACAGAGCGTCGGCCGTCGATAAACTGAACTTCGTTGGAGCGCGCCGGCTTTTATGCATCACGCGTCGAACATTCTAGCCTTATCACTGGTCATCGTGCGCGCTCTGGAATAATCTCGAGTGGTCGCGTCTTGCGCGCAATCTCGACAAAACGATCTACAATAATCGCGAAGGTGCTAGAACAATAAGGCGCGGTTTGAGCTGAGCTTTGCTGACGGTCTTTGTGGGCGAAAGCCGAATACAACAAAAGTGAAAATAAGAATAGCGCGTGGCAATGCCCCCCCTCTGAAAAGGCATCGTCCCGATGCTTAAAACAGAACACGGGGGAAAAACTCATGCAACAATAAATCACAATAAAGAAAGAAAGTACAATAATTAAGCACTAAGTGCAGTCCTCAGGTTTGCTAACGCGCGTAATACGGCTTGAGGCGCACGACATGGACGACTTCAGGTCGCGCACGGCGCCGTTGAGAGTTCGTTATGCCGTCCGGGACGACCTCGTAGTCCAGAGCACCGAGACGTCGAAGCACCTTGTACGGCCCGAAGTATCGCCGAAGAAGTTTTTCACTAAGTCCACGTCGGCGTATCGGTGTCCACACCCAAACGCGGTCGCCGGCCTGGTATTCCACGAAGCGTCGTCGAAGATTGTAACGGCGTCTGTCGGTCGTCTGCTGATTCTTGATGCGCAGACGGGCGAGTTGTCGGGCTTCTTCAGCGCGCTGAAGGTAGACAGTGACGTCGAGGTTTTCTTCGTCGGCGACGTTGGGCAGCATGGCGTCGAGCGTCGTTGCCGGGTTCCTACCGTAGACCAACTTGTATGGCGCCATCTGTGTCGTCTCCTGCACGGCCGTGTTGTATGCGAAGGTCACGTACGGAAGGATGGCGTCCCACGTCTTGTGTTCGACGTCGACGTACATGGCCAGCATGTCGGCGATGGTCTTATTTAGACGCTCGGTCAGGCCGTTGGTCTGCGGGTGGTACGCGGTGGTCCGGCGGTGACTTGTGTGGCTGTATCCCAAGATCGCCTGGGTTAGGTCAGCCGTAAACGCCGTGCCTCTGTCGGTGATGAGAACCTCTGGGGCGCCGTGTCGAAGGACGATGTTCTCAACGAAGAACTTGGCTACCTCGGCGGCACTGCCTTTCGGCAGGGCTTTTGTTTCGGCGTAGCGGGTGAGGTAGTCGGTGGCTACGACGATCCATTTGTTTCCGCAAGTCGACGTTGGGAACGGCCCCAGGAGGTCCATCCCGATCTGCTGGAACGGTCGCCGAGGAGGCTCGATCGGCTGAAGGAAGCCTGCTGGTCTTGTTGGCGGTGTCTTTCGTCGCTGACAGTCTCTGCACGTCCTTACGTAGCGAGCGACGTCGGCGGCAAGGCGCGGCCAGTAGTACTTTTCCTGTACTCTGGCGAGCGTGCGGGAAAGTCCGAGGTGTCCAGCCGTCGGGTCGTCGTGTAGAGCCTGCAGGATTTCTGGTCGCAATGCTGAAGGCACTACGAGGAGGTAGCTTGCTCGAAGTGGCGAGAAATTCTTCTTTATGAGAACGCCGTTTCGCAAGAAAAACGACGCGAGTCCTCGCTTGAATGCCTTTGGGACAATGGCGGTCTTGCCTTCGAGGTACTCTACAAGGCCTCTGAGTTCCGGGTCGGCTCGCTGTCGTTCGGCGAAGTCATCGGCACTTATGGTTCCCAAGAAGAAGTCATCCTCCTGGTCATCCTGCGGCGGCGGGTCGACGGGGGGCACGAGACAGGCAGTCGGCGTCAGAGTGTTTTCTTCCGGACTTGTAAACGACGGTAACGTCGAATTCTTGAAGTCTCAGACTCCATCTTGCGAGACGACCGCAAGGGTCCTTCAGGTTAGCTAGCCAACACAAGGCGTGGTGGTCGCTCACAACTTTGAAGGGCCTGCCGGAGAGGTAGGGGCGAAACTTTGACGTTGCCCAGATGATGGCAAGGCACTCCTTTTCTGTTGTGGAATAGTTGGCTTCTGCCTTGGATAGCGACCGGCTAGCATAACTGATAACCCTTTCCACGCCGGCAGTTCTCTGGACAAGAACGGCGCCGAGTCCTACGCTGCTTGCGTCGGTGTGGATTTCCGTGTCGGCGTGTTCGTCGAAATGCGCAAGTATTGGAGGCGTCTGCAGGCGTCGTTTCAATTCTTGAAATGCTTCGACTTGCGCCGCTCCCCACTTGAATTCCACGTCGTTTTTCGTGAGCTGAGTTGGTGGCTCGGCGATAAGTGAAAATTCCTTGACGAAGCGTCTATAATAGGCGCACAAGCCGAGAAATCGGCGTACGGCTTTCTTGTCTGTGGGCGGCGGGAAGGCAGCGATGGCAGCTGTTTTCCGTGGGTCGGGGCGAACTCCAGACTTGCTGATGACGTGACCCAAGAACAGAAGTTCCTCGTATGCGAAGCGGCACTTTTCTGGCTTCAGGGTGAGTCCGGAGGCCTTTATTGCTTGAAGTACAGCCTGAAGGCGCCGGAGATGTTCGTCGAAGTTTGATGAAAACACAACCACGTCGTCTAAGTACACAAGGCAGGTCTGCCATTTCAAGCCGGCCAGTACAGTGTCCATAACACGTTGGAACGTCGCAGGTGCCGAGCAAAGACCGAAGGGCATGACCTTGAACTCGAAGAGGCCGTCTGGTGTGATAAAGGCAGTCTTCTCTCGGTCTCTCTCGTCGACCTCGATTTGCCAATAGCCGGTCTTTAGGTCCATCGACGAAAAGTACTGCGCGCTGTGGAGTCGATCCAGGGCGTCGTCTATACGTGGGAGAGGATACACGTCCTTCTTCGTGATCTTGTTCAAGCGGCGATAATCGACGCAGAAACGCAGGGTTCCGTCCTTCTTCTTCACTAACACCACGGGTGACGCCCAAGGACTCTTGGAAGGCTGGATGATGTCGTCGCGTAGCATTTCGTCGACTTGTTGCTTTACGGCGTCGCGTTCTCGCGTTGACACTCGGTACGGGCTCTGGCGGAGTGGTCTCGTATTTTCCTCTGTTATGATGCGGTGTTTCGCGATTGGGGTCTGTCGAATTCTTGACGACGACGAGAAGCAGTCCTTGAATTGCAAGAGCAGACTTTTGAGCTGATCTTGCTTGTGCTTCGGGAGGCTCGGGTTGACGTTGAAATCTGTGTGGGGATTTCGATTCGTCGAAGCAGGTTCGGTAGCATCGGAGAGGGCGAAAGCATTGCTGGTGTCCACGAACTTCTCGACGTAGGCGACCGTCGTACCAAAGTTAAGGTGCCTATACTCGTGGCTGAAGTTTGTCAGCAGTACCTTTGCTTTGCCATCACGCAACTCGGCGATGCCTCTTGCGACGCAAATCTGGCTGTGCACGAGCAGGTGCTGATCACCCTCGATGACGCCTTCGAAGTCTGCGGGTTCTTCGGTGCCGACGGAAATGATGACGCTGGATAAAGGCGGAACGGTGACATGCTCTTCTATCACATTTAGAGCATGGGTCGCTGGCATCGTGTGGGGCGGCAGTGCGTTTTCTGAGGTTAGGGTTATTGATTCAGACCTCAGGTCGATCACGGCGCCATGTTGACTGAGAAAGTCCATCCCAAGTATCACATCCCTGGAGCACTGTTGCAGGATTACAAAGCTCGCAGGGTAAATCCGATTATTGATAGTGACTCTTGCTGTACAGACTCCAATTGGCGTTATCAGGTGACCTCCAGCTGTCCGGATCTCGGGTCCACTCCAAGCGGTCTTTACTTTCTTCAGCTTGGCGGCGAATGGCCCACTGACGACGGAATAGTCGGCACCAGTGTCGACGAGAGCGGTGACGTTGTGACCGTCGATGAGAACGTCGAGGTCGCTAGTTCGTCGTCTCGCGTTGCGGTTAGGTCGCGGCGTCGGGTCACGGCTGCGTCGGTTTGTTCCGCCGGTTCCACGTTGCGCAGTGATGTCTTCTTCGGGCTGCGAAGTTTCCACGCCAGGGCCTGGTTCGTCTTGCGACGGGTTCTTTAGATTTCGTTGCGGCATCGTCGTCGTCGGCGGCGGAGGATCTTCGGTAGTTCGTCGTACAGCAACCGCACCTCCATCGGTTGCTGCCCTTAGTTTTCCGAGTAAGGGCTAGGAGATCGGCCCCGGTTTGGCCCAGCGTACTGCCGGCGGTGCGGTGACATGTAGCGGCCAGGCGATGGCGAGCGGGATGGTCGTCGGGGTGTCCACTGAGCTCCTGCGAGGTAGTCGGCGATGTCGCGTGGTCTTTCACCCCGCTGTGGACGCGGCGCGTCGATGGCGAAACCACGCAGTCCCATCTGACGGTACTGGCAGCGGCGGTAGGTGTGGCCAGCTTCTCCGCAGTGATAGCACAGTGGGCGGTGGTCAGGGGCGCGCCAAACGTCGGTCTTTCTCGGAGCGTTGCGTTGGCCGGCGGGTAGACGGTATGGCGTCGGTGGTGGTGGCGGCGGCGTCTGGCGGCGGAACTGCGGTGGTGCGAAGCCTTCACGTGGGCGCGGTGGTGAAGCGTTACGACGCGCTGCAGCAGCGTAGCTCATTGCCTGCGGTTGCTGCTCTGCTAACTGAGGAACGCCCAGGGATTGCTGGATCTCCTGGCGTACGACGTCAGCGAGAGAATCCACTTGAGGTTGGGAGGATGGCAATAGCTTACGCAGCTCTTCCCTAACTATGGCCCTGATTGTCTCGCGCAGGCCGTCGGATTGCAGCGCGTGACTCTCTCCGCAGGTCGTTAAGGGAATCCGGCGGTTGTATAGCGTCGTACGCATTTCAAGGGCCTTTTCTATCGTCGTTGCCTCGGTGAGGAATTCAGCGACCGTCTTGGGCGGGTTACGGACAAGTCCTGCGAACAGTTCTTGTTTCACACCCCGCATGAGCAGGCGAACTTTTTTGTCTTCGGGCATAGCAGCGTCGGCCTGGCGAAAAAGTCGCGTCATCTCTTCGGTGAAGATGGTGACGTTTTCGTTGGGTAGCTGCACCCGCGTCTCGAGCAATGAAGCGGCCCTTTCCTTCCGGACGACGTTCGTGAACGTCTCCAGGAATGCACTGCGGAAGCGATCCCAGGAATGAAGTGAGGACTCCCGATTTTCAATCCAGGTCCTTGCCGCGTCTTCGAGGTAGAAGTAGGCGTGGCGCAGCTTGTCATCGGCGTTCCAGTTGTTAAAGGCTGCGACACGCTCATATGTTTCAAGCCAGGTTTCCGGGTCTTCCCGCGATGAACCACGGAACGTTGGAGGTTCCTTGGGCTGGCGGAGCACGATCGATGCAGGCGGCGCAGGAGCTGTCATCGTCGCTGCTGTTGAAGTCGAAGTCTTGCTTTGCCTGGTGTTTTCCGGCAGGAGTCCGTGTTCTGGCTGCAAACCTTGCAGCCGGCGGCTAACTCGTTGCTGCACGGGGGCTTCGGTGTCCTCTCCGCGGTGTGGGCTGGGCTCACGGCTTGAAGGGGGCGTTCGGTACATGGACCGGGAAGCACCTCCACCAGATGTCACGTGGTCGTGACGTCGACGAAGGCAGAAGTCGGTAGGTCCAAAATGAAACTGTTTATTAGGCCGAACTTGTGGCCGGTAAACAGAAAGTCAGATTACAGGAATACACACTGCACTGATAGCGGCGAACAGAGCGTCGGCCGTCGATAAACTGAACTTCGTTGGAGCGCGCCGGCTTTTATGCATCACGCGTCGAACATTCTAGCCTTATCACTGGTCATCGTGCGCGCTCTGGAATAATCTCGAGTGGTCGCGTCTTGCGCGCAATCTCGACAAAACGATCTACAATAATCGCGAAGGTGCTAGAACAATAAGGCGCGGTTTGAGCTGAGCTTTGCTGACGGTCTTTGTGGGCGAAAGCCGAATACAACAAAAGTGAAAATAAGAATAGCGCGTGGCAATATTGAGGCTGATGTGGATGGGTGGTACACACAAATTCATTATCGGAATTCTTCGCAGAAAATTACGTTCTTAAAAAAGGTTACGGTCTTGCGCGCCCTGTACCAATAATGTTAAATTGTTGAGAATAGCTGCAGAGTCATATATGGCGTAAAAGGATACCTTACATTAACCGTCATCGTCACTGCAGAGATGTGTAGCTTAATAACTTTATCGAAGAAAGTGCGTGATGCGGCCGATTCTGACGCGAATGAGGCATTCAAACAAACAAAAGAAAACCTGAGTGATGACGCAGAAAGTGATTTTCGTGACACTTTTGTTTATCATTTAGTGAAGCTCACCAGAAGTAGCTTTCTTGCTCATACATAAACATCTCTAGTGAGGCATCAGTATTGTGTTTCACTGATATATGAAATCACGAGAAGGTAGGCTATGTTAGAGCCGACTATACGAACATCTTGACATTCATTTTTTTAAAAAGCTGCAAAACAAGAGAAAAAAAAACAGAAAAATAACAGAACAAAAAAGTCACAGTTTCACCGCAAGGGTGAAGCAATGAATGCGATAGCAACATGTTGTAATGTTATGCGAAGTGAGGCTGGCAGCTAACTCTTTTGGATCCGATCTCACGCAACTCTAGAAAACGCTGGTTTAAGAGCATACAGCCGCTCCAGGGGCACTCTGCTCACCACATTCTCTTCGCGTTGAGAGCGCAGCACGTAGAAGGGTACACCGGCCCCTCGCTGTCGGCCGCCGAGAAGGGGAGATAACGCGCGCGCCCGCGACGACCGCGCTCGTAAAATTGAGGGTCGCTCGAGGGACTCCCCCCTCCCCCTCGCGTCTTTTCACGCTCACGAACGACGAGCGGGGCCGGTTGAACACTTGGGGGGGGGGGGGGGGGGATCTTATCGCATGCACCTCGGAACGACGAAGATGGGCCGAGCCTCCGCTTCAGCCGCGTTCATCGCTCCCGCTCGCCCGCTATTACCCCCTGGTAAAACGTACGATGCGCAGGGGGCTCTTATCAATTTGGACTTCATACGCGACATCACGGCGATGGCAATGGCGACGGCGACGTCAAAAACCCGTCGAGAATGTCCATATAATTGCTATCGCAATAAAAAAAAGGAGTGCCATAACCACTCCTACACATACGTTCCCTAGAATATACATAAAACGTCTGAGAGCAGAATCATAGAATACAAGGGTAATGTCCGTGCCGATAGTATTCAGGCACTTACATATAAAATGAGTTTGAGGTATGTCCTTTACCTGTGTAATACGATGAATACAAATAGTAATGTCCCTTACAGACTGCTCATTAAGCTTGTGTCCACTCAAGAATCGCGAACAGCGCCTGCTGCACATATTTGATTGTCACTGTGTGGCTAGCGCTCCACGCACTTTGGTCATTGTTAGAGGTCTCGCCTTCACATTGCCCAATCGATCACTTATTTGAACGCTGTGATATTTATAGGCGTCATTCTAACGACACTCCTCCAACGCGTTCTTGTTATCAGAGTTTGAATACGTGTTGGCTGTAAAAATACAAGCACACTTTACATGAGTGAGGCGCGTATATTTTCATCAAACACTGCGTCCTTGATCAATTTTTTGTGTTTACGTGTATTGTGTTTAAAAGGGTTTATTCTATATAGGAAGAAAAAATTATGAGTACCGTGTATCCACAACAATGCGCGTTTCACAAATTGTTCAATACTCACCATGCTGTGAAAGAAAATAGTGGAACCTTGTAAAACGCACTTCTATAATTCTACATTCACCTAATTATTTATGAATCACGTTTTATAAGCTCATTCATAAAAAAAAACTTCCCCATCTTCCGCTAAAGGGAACCATGTGTGGATGCGAAGCAGCGGAGATATGGTTAGCTTGAGCGGGAGAAACGTCGCCGCTCTCGTTTCGCGGCAGCGGCCCGGGCGCTCATCGCGGCAGCGGCCCGGGCGCTCATAGCGGCGCTGCACAGGAGAGAGAATGAGGCGCGCTCCGTCATTTTTATACCGCGGAACTACCGTGGTGTCCCCCAACGGAGTATGCAGCTGTCGCACCACCTGTCGCGAGCCGCTCCGTAGAGGATTCTAGAGGAGAGAACGGGGGGGGAACCGTAGGAGAGGAGAGAGAGAGGGGACGCGTATGCGTTGTCGGGGTGTGGGACGCGGGGGGCTGCTCCGTAGAGTAGAGGATTCCTAGAGTAGAGAAAGGGGGTGAGCGTAGGAAAGAGGGGGGAGCGGATGCGCATGCGCTGTGGGGATATCGGACGCGGGCGCCGCTCCGTAGAGTAGAGTATTCCTACAGTAGAGAAAGGGGGTGAGCGTAGGAGAGAGGGGGGAGAGGACGCGCATGCGCTGTGGGACGCGGGCGCCGCTCCATAGAGTAGACGATTCCTAGAGTAGAGAAAGGGGGGAGCGGATGCTCATCCGCTGTCGGGGTGTGGGACGCGGAGGCCGCTCCGTAGAGTAGAGGATTCCTAGAGGAGAGAAAGGGGGGTAAGCGTAAGAGAGGAGAAAGAGAAGGGGAGGAGACGCGCATGCGCTGTGGTGGTGTGTGACGCGGGAAGGAAGGAGATAATTCGAACTGACCGCCTGGTCCCGGCATAGCCCCCTGTATTTCTATGGTGAAAAACACCCAATAATTCGAACGCATCCGCATCCACAAGGGTTAATTCCTACTGGGAGTCCCGTGCCTTTCATCGCTGCTTGCAGGAGTCGGCGGTAGAGTGATCACAATGTGTTGCAAAACCAAACCAAACCACCAGATTTACTAGAGATGCAAAACAAGAAAACGGCAGGATTTCCCGAGAATTCGGACGCTGGGCTGGTGCTCTTGGGCAAGCTCCAAGCGATGATCATGGAGTCGCGGCAGAAGAAAGGCAAGCAAATGCAAATTACTGATTACTTTTAATTTTGATTACGTTAAATCTGCCATGTAAATGAACGTGTTTTACAGCATAAACGACGTCAAAATTGAGACATTAGCGCTCGCTGAGACATTGAGACATTAAGGCTCACATGAATGCATGTCGATGCTTGTTTCTGGCGTATTACTGACTGATCAATTAATTCGGTTCGCTATGAGAGCTTCATGAAGTTAACTTACGAAACCACCTGCCACAAACGTGCAGCAGAGCCTATTTCGCGATAACGAGTCCAGGAAGGCTTGTTTGGGTTCTGCCCGTGCAGTGTGGCGCGGAGTGCGTTCAATCTATCGCCAGCCCGCCAATTCTAACTCAGCTTAATTCGAACAATCGTATAGTCCCCTTCGAGTTCTAACTAACGAGTTTTTACTATATTGGAACCTTGTAACACGTCCTTAAGAAATTTCACATTCACTTAACTGTTTATAAATCGTGTTTTACTAGCTCATTCATAACACGAAATCTCTTTTCAAGCATCTTAGTGCCATCACTATCGTACTCCAGAACGTTGAAAGAACTCGCCGCAGTGTTGTAGGGGATATGGCGCTCGAATGTTTACCTGAAGGTGGCGGCATTGAATCAGACCTCTGAAGCCCCAATTTAGATAGAGGCAGGCAAGTTTGAGGTCCGTGTAGTTACATTTAGGTGTACCTTAAAGAAGACCATGTTGTAAATTTCCGCAGCCCTATACCACCGCACCCCCCTCATAATCATATCGGGGTTGTGTGACGCTAAACCCCTACATTTATTATTAACGCTTAAATAATGTGACCATTCCGGGAGCGTCAATGAGCGTGCTTGTGCCCATCTACCACCCATTACGACATGCTAGCTTCTGCACAATTTCGATGACAAATAATTGATTTTTACATCTGCTCATAAGCGCTAAGTTGTGAAGCAAGGCTCCAATTACAAAAAAAGAAACATTGTCAAGATTGCAGGACCAGTTTAAGCACCAGTAGTTGCGCCTGAATATATGTAAACTGCCAGCTTTGCTATGTTCTTCAGCAAAATAAGGCTGCTGCAGACGGTAATTCAGGCATCCACATTGCGCTTGACAAAAAAACAAAAACAAACAAAAAAAGAAAAAAACACAGGCCAGTCAGCTATTCACTCATCGAATCAGTACGATACTGACTGAAGGTACACTCCTGTTTCGTTCTTTTTGGTAAAATGTATTCTCATGACCCATAAAATACTTAGTGTGTCACTTGGTCAAGCCTTCACATGAATGAACTGAATAGTCGACGGTAAATAGTAGGCGTGACGATAATTGAAATCTCACTTGAACTATATATTTCGACAATAAGAATATCGAATATTTTAACAAAAATTTACTTACGGTTACGATGGGCAGCACATTTTCAGTTTCCACCGAAAGCCTCACCCACAGTGTTGACATAAGTAAATAAGGACGTTGCAAGAATTATGAAAACTCCTTGTACAGCGTTCATTTTAGCGAAGCAGTGCTTGGTTCTCAGGTGATCTGCCCAAATTCGTCAAGCTTTTATAGGTGGCGATCAGAAAAACTGAAATCACTGTAAAAAAAAGTCTCCTTCAGTATACCTTGACCTTTCCATGTTAGGGTGAATATTCCTCTGATCTTCAGGAAACAGTACTTCGTATAAATATTTTCTTGCTTTTAGCTTTTTTTGGAGCAACGTATATGCAGTTTTCTAGTTTGAGAATGCATTGTAGTGGCACGTCAAACATGTCCAACTGCAGGTCTCAAAGTGTGTCTCCAGTCGGGAAAGCTGGCTAGATACGTCAAGAGTATCAAGCGTGTTCTTTGTTTAAGCATTGTATGTGTTTGCTGTTGGAACTTCTCCTGTGGCGAAACTCACCGAACTCGCGATTGGTGGCTCTTGGTCTACCATAACTGAGTGCCGCACGTTGGTACACGCACAGGCTGAGTGAGGTTGTAATTCTTGATTTAATAATGCTCAATTCGCACTTTTTATTTCGCGATGACTTTAACCTTGCGACACCCGGTGTGCCTCGGTTACCTCCTTTCGTGATGCAGCGGCCACTAAAAAACATGGCGGGCGTCTCGTTCCTGCCGACGCGCATGCGCGGACTACCCACCTGATGAAGGATCGTGATTGAATGTAACTCACATTACTCAAATCCGCGAGGCGTGCTTGTTGTCATGGGACGTTAAGGTGACTTAGGCTATCTTGAATGTATTTTTTTAATCCCACGAGAGCTATAAATACGAAGCCACCACACAGCTGTGACAAGGAGGGAACGCACATGATTACGAAGACGAATAAGAAACAAGAATATTCATGTTTGAAAGCATTATAATATAGTTTAAATTTAAAGTGAAAACCGTAAATGGGATTACTGAAACGTGATTGTCAAAAAGAAGAGGAAGAACCACAAATAAATGGATGTTTATTTATTATCAGATACAAGGTCGCCAATGATTACACGAGAAAAAAGAATCCACAACCAATTAGCCGGAACGGCCTATAATTATGAGCACCATACACATTTCCAGGGCGGACCGTAATTGCGGTGGTGTTGTAGAGCTATGCTTTGTTATTTCAGCTAAGTTAACCAGCAAAGATATTGGAGAATTATCCACTGATACAGCGAGTGTGAAGACACATCACTTGGATTAGAGGAAGAATGAAATTTCGTCATAGATTCTAGCTGCATATGGCAGTAGGTTTTCACGAAGAAAAGATAAGAAAGGGAGGCGTGCTTTGAATGCTGCCATACCTTTATTTTACGCAAAGAGTCCCTGAATAAAGACTTGAACATGCCAATTAATAAACGTCTGTTGCCGAAATATTGCACTGCGCAAAGTCAGATGCACTTTAACATCTGTAGTTTCAAGTATTGAAAAGCGGTCAAATATTTCTTTTTCGTTGGAAAATATTTTTTAGTGAATTCTGATGCCCAGTCAGTTGTCGTATAGCCGCATTTTATTGCATTTTTTAGTTTTCATCTTGGCGTGGGAGCCTTACATGAAGCTATGGGTTCGTTCGTGTCACCACACAGTATGGTACCCTGCACATGCTGAAGAATATGAAAGGATTTCCCATTACCCCATCCTTAGAGAAAATCACGCACTTGTAAAACCATCAAGCAATACCCATTTAGAGGTTGTCCAAATGTCGTATAAATGCGGCGTACATAATTATAGAAGGATGCCACCACGACTAACTGGAAACAACTTGCTTTTGACCTGCATGCCAGAGGAAACAACATGCACAGGCGCATATTATAAAAAGACGACAAGAAACCAAATCTTGCAGTGCCCTAAAAAAACTTCTTCGTATTCTATGCCACTTCGTGCAATCTATGTTCACGGCCATCTGCGTTTTTTTTGTGTGTGTGTGTGTGTGTGTCAGGGCCTGTGCTTTTAGCCCATGACGACTCTACATTGCCACCTGGGAACCTTTAGAAACAATGTTCTACCCTACACTTAGCTGTTTATAGCACTCCGAAGGTTCTGAATGAATTTACTCAAGTTGTATTCAGTGTTGCACGACCCATGCATTAAGAACCACCGCTGCCGTTGTCTCCTTGTCCAGAAGTATTCTAGCCGGCTTATGTGAACGTCCATATGTGAACTGTGCCTACATGATGGTACACTAATGATGAAATGTTAATGTGCCCATAAAGAGCTGATAAGTTCACTCTACATCATTATACAAGCATTCAACCTCATCAAACATGAAGCCACCTGCTACGACCTGCATGACAGAGCGAACTTGCGGAGGCTTCACGCATACTCGTTGACATTGGAGCCCACTCATAACAGTGGATCCAAGCATTTCATGATTGCAGTTATTACTAAATATAGTGTGATATGTACCCTGCATACATGATATGAGAGTCTAGTAATGTCACGAGCATGTACAGTAGAACCTCGGTGATACTGTCGCGGCTCGTACGAATTTCGGGGTGATACGAATTTTAGGGGCGAAGCTCCTTAAAGCGGCACCCGTTCGTCCCTCGTCGTTGTCGTAGTCGCAGTCGTAGTGCGTAACCAGTCTTACGCTTTGACCTCCAAGGTGGTGCCGGTGGGAGATTTCTCCTGTGCGTTGTTGAACAATAAAAAATTCGCAGCGTGCGCGTTAACTAAAAGCCGAATTCTTCTGTCTCTCATTCCCCATTAGCAGCCATTGGCATGTTCCAGTAGGAAACGTTAAAAAAAAAAAGCCGACTTCTGCTGTCTCTCATTCCCAGTAGCAGCCATTGTTTACCTCCAAGGTAGTGCCTGGTGAGATTTCTCCTGTGCGTGATTAAACAATAAAAATTTTGTTCAAAACGCCGTTGATTGATGAAATAAACCAACGAAAGACGCCAGATGTTTTCTAAAAGCAAAACGAAAATACGCCAGATGTTTCTAAAGCAAAACGAAAAGACGCCAGCTGCTTAACGAAAGACGCCAGGTGTTTTCTAAAGCAATGGTTTTATAATCAAAACCATATCGCGATACAGGTTTGTAGTTGACGATGCTCGTTGCCGTCGGTGTGTGCTCGTATGGATAAGGATGCCGCTGCAACCAGTGCAAGAACCACTTAGCTTACATTTCACCGACCACAAAGCGGTCATAATGAAAGGACAACGGAAACCAGCAATAAAAGTTTGATAAAACATTTAATCAATCGTTTCACGTCATTTTTATCGGGCGAATTAACGGAAGAAATTTCACGGTTTAACCGATGATTACTTCCAGGAGCTTCGCCCAATCTCATCATCATTCACCTCGTGGATCTGCCGTGAATTTTTTCTGTGGTCCCAGCCAAGGCCCTTTAGCCTGCAGTGTCATGGAGTACGGTTGTTGCGAACCGATTTTCAAACGCGACGTTTCATACGAACGCACACTAGCGCGCACGCACGAACAGGTGCTGCTCGCTCTGTAGCGGAAGACGCGGCAATCGCGCGGACGCAGGAATGCAAGCGCGGGAATGCGCGCCGTAGCCTCCGGGATTGTTCGCGCGAATTTTGGAGGCCTTAATGCGCCTTCGTGTCTAGATTACATGGAGCTTTGGCGTCACGATTTGTTGCTTGTTTGGTTGTTTTTTTAACGAGTCGAAGCGTGCTGCTGTGTTCGAGGCAGCGTATTTGTACTTTGTTTACACGTGCCTGCCACGTCGACGCAAGCCATGTCCTCGCAATCAGACATCTTATGAAAGGTGGACGAGCTGCGAAAGAGGAAGAAACGTACGGATTTGGAGCTAGGCCTCGCAACATCGACATGCGCGATTGTTGGGGACGCGCTCACCTGCCGAGTCAGGAATTTGCACTCTAGACTACCGAATTGTCAGTAAACCTCCCGAATGTGCGGCTACGCCGGTACATCTCCCGAAAATCATCCCCGACAACACCGTGATAAGAAAATAATAAGAACAAAGGACAGTGCATCTACAATTTTGTGGCCTTCATCAATCGCGTGCAAGCGCTCCTGAAGTCACTTTCGTCGCAGTACTTTACTGTTTTGCTTAAAAGCCTGCGACGATTACAAAGGGGCTACTAGCTGTCACGGGTCACAACGCAACTGGCTCATTAATTAAACACGGAAGGACGTGCCGTATATATACAAGTATGATCGTTTACGTCTAAAAACGTTGTTCGCAATCATTCAGGACTGCTTATGACGTTGCTGTGGCCCTAAAAAACAATAAATGAAAACGAATCCCAGCTTTGTTTTGTCACATTCTAATCTTTCATGTTTTCGGGTGATACGAATTTCGGATTATACGAATATTTTTGGTTACCCTGTGAGATTCGTATCACCGAGGTTTCCACTGTACCCTGAAAATAATTTTAAGGTGTTTGATTGTCATATGTAATCATCATTATCAGCGACATTATCAAATCGTGAAGCTGCGCGAGTGCGCGTGGCGTCTGGCGCACGCGCAGTATGTACGTGTCATCTGTTTTGTCCTGAGGGCAAATAGCAGTGGTACGTGCTCATAAATAATTCTTTGTACAACTCTTCAGAACTTTTCGAAGGAATATCAATACAAGAGCTTAACACATTACATAACCATTATATGCAAGATAATAGTTACCTCGTTTCTGTTTCGTCTCCCATCTGCCGTGGCTAAAAATATGGAGTATTCTTTGCAGTGAGGCAATTTTCGAACACTTTTGGATGCAGTTGAACTGTCAGTCTGTGAATAGGTCATGATACTAAAAAAGGCTGTCCAGAGCATGTCCTTATCTGCAGTTGTGGTTTCGCTGGAGTTAACTCAGTGCTTTCTTTACGAGTAGTGTAAAATTCACATTGTCATCCGATGCCGCGATTACCGTTACATGCATTGTGGCAATTGAGAAGGATAAGATACAGGCGTTAACTTCTTTTTAACCGCTGCCTGAATTCGGTTCTTGGATAGTCGGAGATTGTTTCTTCCCGCAGGTGTTCGGGTGTTAAATTCTGAAATTTGAAGTACTACGTGGGCGTTGTACAGGTTCTTCTTGGCCTATGGAACTTAACTGGAAAGCCAGAAGAAGCCGGGATGTTTCTCTGTGCGAGAAATAGCCAAGGCACTATGCGGCATAGAAGTTGCTGAAGCAGCGCATCGCAGGTGCCCACGGTTGACTCCACGAACGGCTGCGGGATGGCTCAGCGGTTGTATTGTTCCTGTCACATGCATCAAACACTGATGTTGACCAGGATGATATCGAGTGCCTGTTGGTTTGTCAATTCTTTTAGATTTTGACCCCGAAAAAGTACACGGATGAACGGGGTACAAGCACATCAGCTGGTACCACTAACAAAAAAAGTTGTTTCCTTCTCTAAACTGACTGCCTGCCTGGCGCACGATGGCCGCGCGCGGACATCGCGGATAAGAAACGGGATTAACAACCTAACAAGGGAAAATGGCTTACCCGAGAAAAAAAATATGAATTCACCGTGTTCCCGCATCGCAACGACAAGCGCTAGCCCACCGTGCACTGAAAGTCTAAGTCTTCTTTCATTGAAGGCAGTGGCAGTCTTGTTACACGTCTGGCGCTCCAATAATCAATTTGTTGCCCTTCAGTCACTAGTCTGGTGATTTCACGCTTGGTTCTTCTCACATCACCAGATTTTAGTGCATTGCCCACATTATTACTATGCTCTCTGACTCGATCCTCTAGAAAAGGACTTGTACCCCTTGACGTAAATCCGGTCACAGGAAAGCGAAATGCGGTAGTTAACGCAAGTCCTGCTAGGGAAAAGTACTTTGCTGTAATTCGTCGGACTTACAAAAATCATTCGTTTCAGATTCCTATTTTTTTTTTCAAATTCAATTCCCTAATTTATAGGAAACGGGAGAAACGACCCCTACGTTAGCTGTGATAGCAATATTTAGGATAATGCGAAACTTGATGAAAATAGGGGGCCACCACTGTATTTTCCTCATAAGGTGGTGTAACCAGTGAGGGCGCGCATACTTTGCCTCGCCGAATCAGGCTTCCTGCTATAGAAATCGTCAATGACTTAGCTACTTGCTAATTTTCTGCTGTGACGTTTGCTGCCTCAAAAAAGGCGTCAACTAAATGTGTACATCATTGAAGCAGTTAATTGTGAGGGCACATTTAGGTAATATTCCTTTTGGGAAGCTTAATAGTGGTTTCAATTTAACAGTAGTATTACATTTTTGTCATTGTCTTATAATACTTACAGGTATAAATATCTGTTAACACAAATTTCACGTCAAGCCATCTAATAATTACATCTACTGGTCAATCGACAGTCAAAATTGAATCACTACTGAGTCTGCCGGTGTGACCAGGATGAGCAATGGTGATAACTATGGAGATTTCACCTGTCGGGCATTGTCTTCTTTTATTCCGTTGCTCTTAGTGGTCCCGAGAGGTGCTGCTATTTTTACTTGTAGGTGACTGCAGCTGCCGTAGCAAATTAGAATAACTTTGTCTGATAATTCTTTAAATGTACCAGTTAACTAGGGAAGAACCACTCTGTGGCATTCAGCTAGAGCTGCCAAAATTTTCCATTACGCTAGAGTTTTAACAGCGAAGCGGTTTAGCAGTCGTTTCTTGTTCAACCCGTCACAAAAAACTGTCATCATATCAAACAATATCGCACCACAGGGATTGTGTAGATCCCAGTACTCACCACTGGTCCACTAAAAATGGCGCAGGCAATATTTATCCCTACACACTGGTATGTGCCACAGCAATTTGTGCGGCCAAGCAGAACACTATAATTATCGATCAATCAATGACTCAGACCAAATTTTATTTTCAGAGAAGAGAATACAGTGCATTCCTAAATACGAAAAAATCTTCCCCATCTCCCGCTAAAGGGAACCATGTGTGTATGCGAAGCAGCGGGGAGATAATTAGCTTGAGCGGGAGGAATGTCGCCGCTCTCATTTCACGGCAGCGGTCCGGGCGCTCATCGCGGCGCTGCACAGGAGAGAGAATGAGGCGCGCGCTCCGTCATTTTCATACCGCGGAACTACCGTGGCGCCCCCCAGCGGAGTATGCAGCTGTGACTCCACCTGTCGTGCGCGCCGCTCCGTAGAGGATTCCTAGAGGAGAGGACGGGGGGGGACCGTAGGAGAGGAGAGAGAGGGGGGAGGGGACGTGCATGCGCTGTGGGGGTGTGGGACGCGGGAGCCGCTCCGTAGAGTAGAGGATTTCTAGGGGAGAGAGGGGACGCGCATGCGCTGTGGGGATGTGGGACGCCAGAGCCGCTCCGTAAAGTAGAGGATTCCTAGAGGAGAGAGGGGAAGAGGACGCGCATGCGCTGTGGGACGCCAGACCCGCTCCGTAGAGTAGAAGATTCCTAGAGTAGACAATGGGGGGTGAGCGTGGGAGAGGATAGGGGGAGGGGACGCGCATGCGCTGTGGGACGCGGGGGGCCGCTCCGTAGAGTAGAGGATTCCTAGAGGAGATAAAGGGGGGTGAGCGTAGGAGAGAGAGGGGGAGGGGACGCGCATGCGCTGTGGTGGTGTGGGACGCGGGAAGGAGGGACGGACTAAGCCCCCCTCCAAACACATGCAAGCAAGATCATAGAATGGGGTCAACCTGGGCGACAGACACCACCTGCCTAGCCATTGCTAGGCAGCCTCTCTGTGCTCTCGGCCATGACTCTGATGACTGTATTAGTGGTTGACGGCCTTCATATTACTACAGTGTTCTGGTTCGCATAATGGGTGCTTCCCTACTTCATGAAAGTGGCCGGACGCGGGACGCGGGACGGGGGGACGGACAGAGCCCCGACCATAAGATGCTTCGCATCTAATAGGGGACCAGAGATGACGATGATGAAATAAACGTTTAATATGTCCCGGAACAGTGTTCCCGAGCTCGTAAGCTCGGGGTCACCCTAGGTGGGAGGGTCCCTCATTCCAGGAAACCTCTGAAAAAAAGCTGCGCTTGCGAAGCTGGACTTAGCGCTGGTCATGTGCCACAGAAATTGAGTAAAGCCCACTACACACAACTCCCACTAAAATGAAACAAGGCAACAATTAGCCCAAGAAATGGTTGTGAAGCGACGGTAGCGAGCCGAAAACCCGAGTACGTACAGCCAAATTTTACCAGGGAACGGGAAAGGCAACGGTAACTGCAAGGTGAACCGGAGCGATGGAAGGCCTGCGCCGACGACGAGGAATCATCGTCCAGTCTCTGACTGTCTGTCAAAATAAGTCGAACCTCTCTGGGCTAAGAATTAACGTAGAAACAACGTAGCATCACCTAGCGAAAGCCTAGGAACGACCTATAAGCAACCTAGAAACAACCTGCATCGCTTAGCTAAGGCCAAGAAACAATCTAGTGCCAACGAGGTTTTTTCTTCGGGATCATGCAGTTTCGCTGTTTCAATGCTTGCGCGGCTTCGTGGAAGCGTCCCCAATTTTTTTGCCAGGTGTGATCAAGTCAAGGAATCCACCGGTAGATTAACTGCTCCAATTTTATTGATGGTAGGCCGCGTAAGAGCGTCATGAGCTGTTCAGACAGCTATGGCGAAAATTATATAGCCGATGCACCATGTGCTGCCCAATTCGATCCCCACTTCCAGCGCAGCAGTTGTAGTGGCGTATTGACCAGTGCAAAGAAACCTTCGACCTATTTCGAGAGACCTTCGCCATCGAAGGCGAAGGTTTCTCGCAAAAGGTTAAAGGTCGAACAGCCAGCCAGGCGACAAACTGTGCGGCCCTTTGTTCCTAGGCCGCTTCAATGCCGAAAATGTCAGAAATTTGGTCCTGTGAGCGCGGTCTGTCGAAATTCTACAACACGTTGCCGTAGTGCCTAGGGCCCCATGACGCCTCATCAAAAGAACGTTCGAAAATAAGGCAGAAAATTTCGGCTTCGAAGAAAATGGTGGGAAATCTGCGGAACTTTCGATGTTAAGATTTGAGATGAAATTGGACTTGTCGTGGAGTGGTTGGGTGTTGTTCCCACGCATGAGCGTCTTCATGGTAAATGTAGCGACGTTGTGAGGCATGTGATAGTTCTTTGGACCACCTCAATGTGTGATACGACAAATCAGGTGCATCGGGTTGTTCATTAAAGCCTCTTGTCCTACACTATGTCGAAGTTAATAGGTAGAAGATGCCAATTTCAGTGGAGATGAGAACACCATGAAAGGTTTGGTCTTTTCGGAGAATAGTACGAATGCACTGCAGTGCAATGAGGCTTTACTTTCTCAACAGTAAAATAAACATTCATGCTCGATGTTGGAAAGTATGACGTGGATTAAACAGAACTCCCATAAGATCGGGCCAATTGTCGGCTATTTCCTGACACTAGCCAAATATCGTTGCTTAGCACAGGTTGTTCGCACTGTGGCAACGGTGTTTGAATGTCTCCATCTACGTAATTTTAGGCAGTGTTCATCTTAATGGTTAAATTAGGTTATCATTTCATGTGTCATTTTTCTCACAATTCCTTGCTTCGAAAAACATGCATGAGCTGAAATTGGAACGCATTACCAGCGATGTGGTCAACCATCTTCCGTTCTCACTGTGATGTAGCGGTGGTGTCAATTTCGAAAAAAATCTAAACAGGCCTCTACTGTATACAATGACCTAACTAGTATACAATGACCTAAAGAAGTAACACACATTGTGAACACTTTTTATTGTGTATGCCAGTTGTGCAGACGGCCCTGTAGCACAATGTGCCAACCATACTGCAAGCTGCTGTACGGCGTCCACACTTCCTAATGGGCCCACCAAGCTAGCTCAGATCGTAAAGCGAATTCAATACTCGTAGCCTTGACATCAAAGCAACAAGACTTTCGACCAGTCACGAGCTGCTGACATACATCTCGCATCTTGCCGCTTCCTGTGACAAATGTCAGCTGCAAGGGCGACCACGTGCTTTGCGGTGATGCGGCAACAAAAGGACTGCAGGGTGTGTTCTGGGGGTCAAATTCAAAAATAATTTTCTTTAAAAAAATATATTTCTATCAGATTTTTTTCATCACGTCGCGATGAAATAGTCAGTCAAACGCTGCATCATAAGGATTTTTACTTGGACGCATCAGTACGAAAAATACAGCCAAGTATGGAACAAATCGCAGAGATTTCCCGATTTTACATTTTTTCGGGAAGATCTGATGCGTATTTCACGGCTAAATGTTTTTGTACAAAAATAAACTCGCCATAAAATCACACTAGTAGTGAGATTGCTTAGCAAAAGCTGCACCTAGCATAACAAAAGATAGGGAACTTTTTAGATGTTCATTGTTTTTGAAAAGGCGTAGCTGGCAGGTAAACACAAAAAATTCGCAATGGTTAGGAAGCAGTGCCAAACAAAACCTCTGTAGTAGCTCAAGCGTCGTTTCGAAGCTCAACACAGAAAAAAAGATTTTATATACATATTTCTAATATGCACAGTTTAGCGAAACCAAGTGAACTTTTAGGGGGCGCCATGGTATTGAAATATTTTTTCGAGCAATACTGTTGTGTCACAATACTCCGCGGAGTATACAAAAAAAGGTATCAATGGTATTGGCAAAATCTGCGATGGGCGAGCGCCACGTCTGTGTCACTTGACGTGGAAATGACCCACACACACACACACACATATATATATATATATATATATATATATATATATATATATATATATATATATATATATATATATATATATATATATATATATATATATATATATATATATAGTCAGAGAAGGTTATTCGGATTTCACAGGACCGATAAAACTGTCGTGGGAATGAAGGGAATGCCGATTGCCGAACCGATGTGTATTCTATTCATGCACTTTAATTTTCGTTGCAAATACGTAACTGTTGTAATTATTTTGCATATGAGTATTCGAAAAACCGAAATTTTCTTCATTTGCAACTCGTTCATAATCTGACACCTCATAACCCCGTGGCTTCAGCCGAAACGTGCTCTGAACACATACCTTATTACGTATCAACAACGTGATTGTGGATGGTGACCACACCTTTCTGGAAGCTCGCGTCATTTTTGGTTCTATGCGTCGCCTACATGCGTCTTCTCTGCGTCACCTACGAGGATCGCCCGAATTGGGTCCGGGTTGGTGCCAAGGAAGGCCTAATTAACGAGAGCTTGATGCCCTTGAACAAAATATATGCTGGTCATACGTCCGAATTAGCCAATTTGTCGAGCTTTTACGGAATGTGTGTGAGTATATATATATATATTGTTACGCACAGAAAAGACCGGGGCTATACGACTGAAGTGGCCGTTTATTAGGTCGCGAAGGTGAGCGCAGGAGCGGCCAACAGGTTGAGAAGTGTCAGTGTCAGCGTCTTCTTTCTAGCTGCCCCGGAGCGGCAAGCACGTGCACCGGTCTTCGTTTGGTTATTCCTTATGCGCAACATTCCTCTCCTCGCAGACGAAGGCCGCCGGGCGAGTCAGTCTAGGTGTCTCGGCGTGAACAATTTCGAGCGGGCGACATGAACCACTTGGGTCTTGGCAACTCGTCTACCACTCGTCGTAAGACGAGCTATGGTGTAGGTGACCTCTGTGAGTCTGGTGATAACAACAAATGGCCCATCGTATGTGGCCAAAAACTTTTGGCATAGCCCGCGTATCCGTGTAGGAGTCCACAGCCAGACTAAATCACCTGGTCGATAGGTTACTGGTCGGTGGTGGATGTCGTAGCGCGCTTTCGCTCTGTCTTGAGATGCCAAGGTGCGTAATCGAGCTACACGAGCGCCTCTTCAGCAAGGCAGAGGGTTTCGGCGACTGTGACGCTTTCGTGATCACAGAAAGGGAAAACAGTGACGACGGTGTGCCGGGGTGGACGTGGGTACAGCAAAAAGAAGGGGCTATAGCCGGTAGTCTCGTGCTTGGCGCTGTTGAATGCATACGTGATGAAAGGTAGTACGTCATCCCAGTTATTATGATCGGATGAGACATACATAGACAACATGTTGATAAGGGTCCGGTTGGTGCGCTCAATAAGCCCATTCGTTTGTGGATGATAAGGTGTCGAGTGACGCAAGCGGGATTCACAAAAACGAAGAAGCTCCTCTACGGCATCCTCGGTGAATTGTCGTCCATGGTCGCTGATGATCACGCGAGGTAGGCCGTGTCGCAGGATAACGTGTTGCAGCAGGAACAATGAGACGTCGCTGGCAGTTGCAGAGGGAACGGCCGCCGTCTCGCAGTAAGGTGTCAGGTAGTCAACACAAACTACTATCCAACGGTTGCCCTTAGCCGTTTTTGGGAAAGGACCCAAGAAGTCAATGCTCACTTGCTGGAAAGGTGTACTTGGAGGTGGCATCGGCTGGAGGAGACCAGCTGGAGCAGTAGATGGGCGTTCGTGGCGCTGACACTGCATGCAGCTGGCCACATACATCTCAACAGACTTTTGCAGTCCAGGCCAATAAAAGTGTTCTTTAATCCGGTGAAGCGTCCGCGCAGAACCTCAATGTCCAGACGTAGGGTCATCGTGCATGGCATTCATAATGGCTGTGCGAAGGCTCTCCGGCACCACCAGAAGAAAACGTACGCCATTGCCGGAAAGGTTCTTCTTGTACAACAGCCCGTCGCGCAAACAGAAATGGTGTTCATTAGTAGAGGCAGATATGGCGGTGAAGAACGGTGCTAATTTCGCGTCCTTTCGTTGCTCTGCTTTGAAACTGTCGAGGTCCGGAAAATTGGGCGATACAGAAGCTACAAGGTGGTCAAAGTCATCGGCATCACAGTCCGTAGTGCTGAGGGGCATACGTGAGAGGCAGTCTGCATCGGCGTGTCGTCGGCCGCTCTTGTAAGAGACAGTGAAGCTATATTCTTGCACCCTAAGCGCCCAGCGCGCAAGGCGGCCACACGGGTCGCGAAGGTTGATAAGCCAACACGACGAGTGGTGGTCAGTAACAACAGTGAATGGCCGTCCATACAGATAGGAACGAAACCGCTGAATCGCAAATATTACTGCCAGACATAAGGACGTGTTGCACATAAGGACGAAGCAAACGAATATCGGTGCACGTGCTTGCCGCTCCGGGACAGCTAGAGAGAAGACGACGACGCTGACACTCCTCAAACTGTTGGCCGCCCCTGCGCTCACCTTCGCGACCTAATAAACAGCCACTTCAGTCGTATAGCCCCGGTCTTTTCCGTGCGTAACAGAGTGATGGAGAGTGCTGGGTAGGCGATCACGACGATGGAACCATCGCTGCTCCAGCTTCGCCGAAGCCGTCGACTTGCCGGCCTCCCGACATCTGACGAGATTGCCTCCGACATGCCCGAAGAAGGAGACGCTCCCAGGGCAGCATCTTGTGGTCCGCTGCAATACTACCGAGTCCCACCGCCCTTCGGAGGTAAAGCGGGAGAAGACGTTGACGCGTGGCTCATCCAGTACAAGCGAGTGAGCAAGTCAAACGGATGGGACACAGCCGCTCAGCTCACCAACGTGGTGTTCTCCCTGACTGACACCGCACTTGTGTGGTATGAGAATCACGAGGACGCGCTTACAACTTGGGATCTTTTCGTTGCGGAGCTAAAGGCGTGTTTCGGAGACTCAGTCGCGAAAAAGAAGCCTGCTGAGCAGACGCTGTCGCAACGAGCGCAACTCCCAGGCAAGCACGTGCACCGGTCTTCGTTTGCTTCGTCCTTATGCGCAAGAATATGCGTATATATATATATATATATATATATATATATATATATATATATATATATATATATATATATATATATATATATATATATATATATATATATATATATATATATATATTGGTGTATCGAAACCATCATGATTGAATACAATACCTTAGTACACATTCATTCATTATTCCATGTTAGTCAATTACATTACATACATCTTTATCTGAGGCACTTATTAACACAAGAAAGATGAAAGGGATACTATCATACACATTTTCTTCAGAGTTCTGGCGAATACGTGGCTTGGGTTTTATTAGTCATAGTTAGACGCGTCACTTCCTATAGCGCGCGAGAGGAAACTAATCACACTCTCTTTATTAACTGTAGGTAGCACTTTCAGCTTGAGAGAGCTAAGAACCAGGTGGAACTAACGCTGTGTAGTGTTCAAAATATGGCAAACCAACTCAACTGCGTCAGCACCGAGAAATTTGACCCGCTCCCCCCCGTCCGTCATCTGCTCGAGTTCATTTTAGACTGTCCCTCGTGCTGCGCGATGTGTTTGATGTCATCGCAGTCGTCATTGGGTACTCGGCATCTGGTGGCAACGACTTCTTCAGGCTTCCGCTCGTTCACAGCGGGTACGGGCTTGTGAGCAGCCGCCGAAGAGTAATCCCCTGGAGCAAATGCAGGAAAAGAAAAATGGTGACTATGACGTCATCATTACTAGCTGTTCCGTTTGGAGCTTTGCCTACAGCGGTGACGTATCGCAAGGTCGTGGTCACCTTCAGGCCAGCTTAAGAAGTATCAATGTCGGGAGGTGTGGCATATAGCATTCGGATAATGCACACGATCTTTCAAATTTATGTAAATTAGCCCCCAAGTCCATAGACCTCACCGTCAAGGCCTGCCCTGCACACTTTAACCAGACCCAACTCTTCCGGAAAGGACGTCAATCGACGTCTCAGACCTCGGCGGGCCTCTAGAGCTTTGTCTGAGTAATACTTACATCACGTTCCAGAAGTTCTTAATCAAGTGTATAAAACACTAATGAGAGCCTCGATTTCCGTCACCGCAGCGAACTTAACAATGGAAGCGGTCGTCCTACCCTTGGACGACCGCTTCCACGTACTTCAGAGATATCCTTTCAGTGCTTTCCTTTTGCCCCTGAAAAGCTTAGAATCAGCCATACAGTTCACGACAGAGGAATAATCGGACAGCCGGCTGCCATTTTTGGACGCGCAAGTGAAACATGACGGCAATATGTGAAACACGATGTTGTATCCGCAAACTTCATAATCTGCTGTCACCTGGTACCTTTCTGCCTCACCATTGTGCTCTTGCCTTATATAGAAATTCAGTCTGTGACTCTTATTGACCAGCGGTTATTTTCACTTCTTCCTAGACGACCTTTCATGTTCATTTCTTTTTTGTTTCCAATAATATGTTCTGAACACTCATCTGTTCCCAGTCCCAGTCTGCTTTCTGCTAGTGCCTTAATATTTCTCGTTCCATGACTGACTGACTTCGTCCTCAACTTATGTGGAACTGTTTTCGTAAGCCTCCACGTTTCTACCCCGTGCGTAAGTACCGTAATGATGCAGCCTTTAAAATTTCTCTCTAGAGCGTACTGCAAATTGCCATTCACGATCTCCTAAGTTAACGCCTGCCTATTGCCCGATTGCGTATTTCGACGTGCGAGTAATTACAACACGGAGGGTCCTCCCAATCTGTCTTCACATCAACAGTTCAGTCTTCAGGATTCGTGCAAGTTCTTTTCGCATGGCCTAATAGGTTCAAAAGCCTTAGGTTACCTGCCAATGTGCGTGACTTCTCTGTAAACACTGCTACCAGCCAGGGTTCATTAATGCGGTAGGACGCTGTTTGTCTTCCCCTTCCCAGCCTGCTTGTGTCAGCTAGAAAGTATGCGTTCCTGTTCCTTACATGGCTGGGAGAAGTGGCAGAATATCACGCGTACTGCGTAGCTACCACGTTGAAGTTACCCAAGGGCCTGTACGTAAGTTAAGGAGCGCTCTTATAAATGTGAGAGACAATACGCCAAATGAAGCCTTCGCTGCTGCTGTTTTACAAAATCTGGTGTGCTAAATTTGTAAACTGGACACCGGGGAAACCAGCAACCTTTGTAAGCGACTGCCACCACATCAGAACGATGTGGAAAGAAAGAAAGTGGCGCCTAATGCACTGGCGGAGCATGCAGCTGTGAGGAATCTCGCCATCGACTGGATGAATGCGGGTATCGGGTCGGAAATAAATTTGAGATTGAGCGTGTGTCTCCAATTCCTCGAGACGCATCTTTATAGGCAGGTACCTAATAATAATGACGCAAACCATACCTTGCCCTATGCGCGTTGCCTGTATGTCGTGCTGAAGACACTTCTAGTTGATTGGCCTCATTGTGAACAAGACTACCGTATGAAAACGGAAACGTCTTGTATAGAAGTACTATCTATTCCTTGAATGAAAATGCTGGACACTTGTGGCACAACCTAGTGTTGTTTGATCTCAGATTAGTATTTTGAAACTGATCTTCAAATGATAAAAAAATGCTCTTTTCAAGATTTATCGTGACATCAGGAGGGCCTCCAACAGCCCTTCAATCATCTGAGCATTGCAGCGCCATCCATCAGCCCGTTTGTTGCTACCTGTCACCCATTGCAACATGCCGGTAGCTGCACAGCTTTGATTGCTGCTCATTACAATGCGAAATCCGTTGATAAACACTAACGCTTAAAAGAAATACTCCTATTAGAAAAAGAAAAGGGTGATGAGTACAGGATGGGCTCTTAGCAACAGCACTCCGTTGAAATGATCCTAACTTTAAGTTAGCGAGGAATTGCTTTATCGAACTGTGGATACCGCAGCCGCGAACCTAACAGCTACCTTGAGCATGACAAGCAAAAGTCAAAGCCATTCTGTTATTACGTTTTCTAAAGTGTTTCATACTGCACAAAGATGCACGCTTGTTTGTGTTTTTTTCTGTATTGTCTTCTGATGGCACCCAAATGACCTGGCGTTTCACGTGGTGTGAAATGATTAGTCGACATCAGAGAGTGCATTTGGCAAGAATTCAGGAGTAAACTGACCTTCGTGGCACGATCGGTAATATTTCGCAGTTTATAAAGGCGTATTCATTTATGTTTACGATCGGCAGGACTTCTGCCGCTGCAACTGAAACGTTACCCTTAGCGTTGACATTTGGAAATAACGACGTTGTTACAACAACCAGAATTTGTTGTATCGCATTCATGTTAGTTAGGTAGTGCTTATTTCTCAAGCGCTCTGCCCAAAAACGATAAAGCTTATATTGGTATGAATATTTGATTAAACTCAAGAATCAAGTCAACCCGCCACATTGGTGTAGTGATTATGGTGTTCGACTACTGACCCGCAGGTGGCGGGATTGAATCCCGGCCGCCGCGGCCGCATTTTCGATGGGGACGAAAATGCTCAAAGCACGTGTACTTAGATTTAGGTGCACGTAGAGAAACCCAGGTGGTCAAAATTTCCGGAGTCTTCCGCTACGGCGTCTCTCTTAATCATATCGTGGTTTTAGGACGTCATCGATTATTACTATTATTATTAAGAAACAAGTTCTGGTGAAAAAAAAGCCATGGCTTTAAAATGCCTCCGTGTATTGGTGTTAGAAATTTAGATATTTTGCGGTTCAGTAAACAATAATTAGTGTGAACGTTTTCTTGGCCTAAATCATTGTTTTGGACTAACGTATACGTTCTTTCAACCTTGAAAAGACGTCAAATGAACGTAGCGTGTGTCTCGCAAAGTGCTTAGTCGAGAACGCTGGCTACAGATGTCAATGCTCCAAAGTATGTTCTTCTCCCTCGAAGCAATGTAGCTTTTTCGCGTAAGGAACTGCTTCTCCTATGGAAGGTCGCCGACATTGAAAATGATGGCTCGTGGCCTCCGAATGTTCCCGCCGCAAGATGGCTCACAATCTAATTCCACTATTGCTGAAGCAAGGCTCTACAACGTCAGCGCTGTTGTCATAAGTTGCTGTTTGGACTACGTACGGGACGGACGGGTGTTTCGGTCGCTCGGAGGAAGGTTAATGCCACCAATCCCCACGGTGGCAGCAGTCATCAGCATAGTACGAAGTGCGCAACAACATACGATTCGCAAAGAAGGAGCATAGTGATATACTTATCTACCGCCCTCACCCTTAATGTGCGCCCTTAATGTTTGAACTCTTGTTCAGAACTCAGATTGGTGTCAACAAATGAATATTTACCCAATTCTGCCGTAGTGCGCGGTTCAAAGCACAGCATTGCAATATATTCTTGCCACGTAACTTTTCTAGTTAACAAGCAGATTGAAAACATGATTTACTTCAAATCAACCCTGAATTGGTATGGTAATTGGAATGCATCAGTATATACGTTATTATTACGTTTGGAGGTTGAAGGGTTACACGTCTGAAATAATGAAACAAGGTACGACAAGCTATGCACGACGAATAAAGTACAACGGACACGGATAGTTCATGCATCAAATACCCTCATAGCCACAATTTTTTGCAGCAGATAAGCCAGTGTAAATAAAATTCTAGATGGCGAATTAAGCAATTTCTTATTTCAAGATGTACGAAACTTTAATTGCATGCTTAATACATGATGACTTTTGATGGGTGTGATTATTGCTTAGATACTGCGAACTTGCGAAAAATGACTAAAGGTTACCTAAAATGCGTTTACAACGTTCAAGCTACTTTTGTGCTGCAAACACAAAATATTCTGTTTAATGTAGCAGTGTAGTGCGCCGGCTTTTTTACTTCACCATAATGCAATATAAATAGAAATTATGGGAATAGCTCATGCCCTTATTTGAGAGAGAGAGAAAAAAGTCACAGTTTCACCGCAAGGGTGAAGCAATGAATGCGATAGCAACAAATTGTAATGTTATACGAAGTGAGGCTGGCAGCTAAGTCTTTTGGATTCGATCTCACGCAACTCTACAAAACGCTTGTTTAAGAGAATTCTCTTCGCGTTGAGAGCGCAGCACATAGAAGGGTACACCGGCCGCCCGCTGTCGGCTGCCGAGATGGGGAGATAAGGTGCGCGCCCGCGACGACCGCGGTCGTAAAATCGAAGGTCGCTCGAGGGACCGCCCACCCCCCCCTCGCGTCTTTTCACGCTCGCGAACGACGGGCGGGGCCGGTTGAACAGTTTGGGGGGATCTTATCGCATGCGCCTCGGAGCGACGGAGATGCCGGCTCGTTTGATCGCCGCTTCAGCCGCGTTCACCACTCCCGCTCGCCCGCTATTACCCGCTGGTAGAACGTACGATGCGCAGGGGGTTCTTATCAATTTGGACTTCATACGTGACATGACGGCGACGGCAACGGCGACGGCAAAAACCCGTCAAGACTTTGTCCATGTAATTGCTATCGCAATAAAAATGAGAGAGAGAGCTCACAACAGCTACGGAGAGACTTGACCCCGATCGGCAAGTGCGCGTACTTCCTCGGAAAGCTAAAATACATCCATGCAACGAAAAAATACCATCCAGTACACATTATTCCTGCCTTTTATTAATGCTTTCTGAACCAATGTCCAAAAAAGAAAACATTGTAGAATAAACACACACGATTTTACTTTCTTTTCTTCCTTTGAAAACCACTAACTGGCATGCGAATTCTTGTTTTCTCTTATTTTAAGAGCGAAGCTCTTCTAGCTCGGCGTAAAGTGTGTGAGCGTGCCCAAAAATTATGCTCATGAACAGAACTTGAGCAAATCCAACTACTCGTTACTACGGCGTGGCCTGTAATAAACCTGATGGGTGAAGCAGAGATATGCACAGACAGAGATAGAAAGAAAGCGAGAAATAAACAGAGAGATGGAAAAAAACGATTTAAACAAAAGAAAAGAGAAAAATTCTCCGCGATCACTGTGGAGAAAATGGATATTCAGTTGACTCAAGCCAAGTCATATTTCCTAATTCGACGGTAAATCAAAAAGATAAAAACATCCGTGATAGTACACTGTTCAGAAACCTTCGACGTCGATGGCGACGACTGGCGTAGTACCCTACAAAAACCTCGGGATAGAGGGGAATATGAAAGCACTGTCTGCTAGAGTAAATTGAACGCTGATTATAAGACTAATACCTCTGTCACACGGTGCACTGCAAATCGCGATTAAGCCCAATCGTGAAAAAAATTCTCAACAATTATTGGCTATGCATTCTGCAGCTCGCGTAAAGGAGCCAATCGCTATCAAGAAATTTCATCCGGATAAGGCCCGATCACGAATCAAAAGTGACCGTGTGGCACCGGTACAATACTGCCACATTGTGTTGCCACATTGTAATGCCACATTGTGTTGCGAATGTAATGTTCTTTCGACGCATTTACATGAAATAAATTCACGAAACTGGACCACACACTTCACAAAAAGTGTGCGCGTTGTATATTGATTTTTTTATGTATGCGTACATCCGTCGCCTTACTAATACTAAAACCAGAGAAGGTCTCCACATTGAATGGAATATTGGAAACAGTTGATAAATAATACACTCGTCCATTACGCCATCCAATATCAAATTTTATATAAAGCCCATGCAGCGCGCCCGTTTATGTAAAGTCCACGCCACGCCCCAGTGCGCTGCAAGGCACTGGGTCAGGGCTGTACAGCATGGCCAGTGCCTTGAAGCCCAGATGGCCGCACTGACCACGCTGTTCAATGAGCATCAGTGCATCCCAGCGCACTTTAACACACCGAGACACACTGTGCACCGTTTCCAGCGCCACCCAGCGCGCTGAAAGGCACTGGAAACCAGAGTTGTACGTAACGCATTATACGTAATCGATTACTTGAAATCAATTCCATTTTCTTGTAATTTTAACATACAATTCGATTACTCATTCCGAAATTGTAATATTCTGTGTATTTCAACTACAGCTTCTTCTAATTGATTTTTGGTAATAAATCACTTTTTTTCTCCGAAAACCAAGCTCTAACAAGTCTCCTACAGTAGTTCTCGTCCCGCAAAATTGTATGCAGCCCCTCTTGTTATACGGGAAATTACTTAGAGAGCCTCACCTATTCTTTGGCGTTATTTGCAAAACCATACCCGAGTGTCACCAACGGCGAAGCCTGGCGCTTCATACAGTTTATAGACACTACCATCGAAGCACTGCGCAACTACGAGTGGATGTGTAAAATGTTTCTCCATTATAATTACTCCCTCCCTACAGCGCATGCATTGACAGAGTACTCGGTGTAGCAGCTGACTTCTTAACGAGGAAACGTGGAACAATAAGTGACGGCAACATTTAAAAACTACTCCTCTTGAAAGTTAACGTGCAGGACTGTATCACAGGAGACATATGTAAATATATGTACAGGCTGTTTCACACTTAGGGGAAATCTCGGAGCGCGTGGCATCGTGATGCGGCCAGCGCTGCAACCACGCGCCGTCAGCAGCTTGCGCGTGCGCAGATGATTCAGGAGTGCAGTTTTGAACCGCGTCGTCTGCTACGGCGGCTCTTGCTTGCCGCAGTGCTGGCCAACGCGCGGATATCATTGTTAGCGCAGGAACTGGGCCGATAATCTGCACTAAACGTTGTGTGACGCCAACTTCTCAGCCTTTATTTGTGATAATGGGGTGCTACAAGCAGAATTTGACAGCATACCTTGTTTGCTCTCTCGAAACGCCGTGGTGCTGTGTGCGTTGATGAATATTTCTTCACTGTGTGTGCACCACAGTACGCTGGGACGAGGAAGACACGACAATTAGCACGCAATGTGCGTTGTCTTTATTTGACTTTAAATAAAAAAAGCACTCAAAAGTAAGAGTCGTGCTGCTGCGCTGGCTTAACACGATAAACGAAATGGGAACAAATTCAGGAATGTTTTTGGTGAGGACAAAGCCTGAACGTGTCTCTTTACGACGACATTTCATTACCACAAGACTCGCTAGCCGGCTCCGAAATGCGCCCGTGGCGCATCCAACTTAGTACCTTGTCATGTCACCAGCCGCAGTGATGACGGCGCTCATTCTGCACGGCAGTGAGGCGTGCAGTGACTCGATGAGCGATGTATTCACTCGCAGGGCGTCCCACTCGCTGACGATGGTGGACCACAACCGATCCTCGGAGAGGCCATGTATATGGCGCGCCAGCGACATATTCATAAAGGCCCAGACATTTTCAATTATATTCAGGTCCGGGGATTGGGGCGGCCTTTTCAGACAGTACTGCTCTTAACAGACAAGAAAAAAAAGTGGAAAAACGTACGGCAGACGAGCCCCAGTTTTATTCAGCTCAATCTGGATCTTGTGATGCCACGCCCCCCATCGTCAACGAATGGGACATGCTGCGGCAGAACACATCGCTGACGCCATGCATTCACTGCCGTCTAGAATGAGCGCTATCATTGCTACCCCTGGGGACATGAACTTGGAAGCGTCACGAGTGCATTTCGGCGCCGGGAGTGAGTCTTTTCTGTTGTAATGAAATATCGCCGAGAATAAGCACGTTCAAGCGGTTGTTCTAACTTGAATCATTCCTGAATTCATTCCCATTTGTTTTGTTGTGTTAAACCCGCTCAGCTGCTCGGCAGCCACCACTGAGTGCTTTGTTTTATTTGAAATCAAATAAAGACCACGCACGGTATTGCTCATTATCGTGTCTTCCTCAGCCAAGCTTACTGCGGCGCGCACACACTGAAGAAACATTCGTGAACGCACACAGTACCACGATGTTTCGATAGAGCAAACGAGGTATGCTGTCAAATACTGTTTCTAGTGCCCCATTATCACGAATAAAGGCTGAGAGGTTGGCGTTGCACAACGTTTAGTGCAGACAAGCGTTGAAAGTTGGGCAAGTTGGTACGGAAACATCTTAAAAAACTGCGCAGCAAGACGGGACACGAAGAAAGAAAGCACGCGCAAGTTTTCGAAGTTGTCGCTCCTTGTTTCTTCGTGTCCCATCTTGCGGCACAGAATTTTTCTGAAAATGATTAGTGCAGAGTACCGGCCCAGTTCCCGCATTAACAATGATATCCGTGCGCTGGCCGACAATGCGGCACGCGCGCTGCCGTAGCAGACGACGCAGTTCAACTCTACACCCTCGAAGCGTCTGCGCACGCGCGAGCTGCTGCCGGCGCGCGATTGTAGCGCTAGTCGCATCGCGATGCCAGGCGCTCCGAGATTTCCCCTAAGTATTAAACAGCCTTACACGCACTGGCTGTGGCGGCGACGTCGATGGCAAAAAGCAACCGCCATTGTCCATATTACTGCTATCGCAATAAAAAATGCACTCCATTGGAATTTGTTGCGGCACGCCATGAAATCCAGCCTCTTGTTCCACATTCTGGGAAGAGAAAACAGTAGATGATTTCAAGCATACTAAGCCAATTCTGTCTGTTCAATTCCTTACCTCATTTACGCGTCTAGCAATATTGGTGATTACTAATTTCTGTTGTAGTAATGCTTTCATATTCAATGTAGAAAGTGGGCGGGATAGTGGGATGAGATAAGAATAAGCTAAAAATCGTAGCCTGAAATCCTGTATGCCGCGATACGTAGAATTCCCAAGAATATTAATATTCATTTAAGGATTGAACCCTCCTTAATCTAGCGAGACTCCCTGACGCTAAGCTAGCACCACGGCCCTTCCTTGGATTTCATCGCCCATTGACAAATGTTCAACGGCTCATAAAGCACGCGAAATTGTTGCTTTCCATTTAAGAGTGAACTTTTGTACGTCAATATTCTCAGATGCTAAAACAAGATATTCTTGACGTCACTCTACGTTTCTTTACAAATACAATGCAATTTGACCTCCTCAGCATTGGCACAAATTCCATTTCCCTCATGAAACGCAAAAAAATAATTGTGAGGCACAAAAACGGTCCTTCTGTAGAAAGGATATCGTCAATATTTCTAGCTTCATTCAAAACGCACATACGTTGTTTACGTCTACCCCGAAAAAATTATTTAAGGATCGCCTTCTTGTTTTTATTTCTATTATCTGACGCCCATCAGCTTCGTTTATTCTTTCGGATAGTATTTTCTAGCAATGATTGGTCATTGTTAGGGTTAACACGGCCCATTTCTTAATATACAGTTCCCTTAGTATTGGCGCTTATTATGCCTGGTTAACATCCTTTAGCGATACGAAAATGGTTAATAAAACGTCATGAGTAGGACAATATATGCTTTTTCGTTTCTTCGTTAAATGGAGATGGGAACACTGTTAATGATCGAGAATGTCTGAGAAGGTCGATGTTAAAGAATAATTACCATAGTGGCTCCAAATACCAGTTCTACTTGTATGTAATGAAGTCATTGCGAACAACGGATTACGTGGTGCGATGAAATCGCAAAGTGGCAGTTCCAACTCTAGCTGACTCACTCACCCACTATGTTGATTATTGTATTTGGTTTAATACTACATAGGCCGACCTTTGGTTGTCTGGAGCTTTTGTCAGGAAGTCGTCTTCTTTTTTTTTACGCCCACCTGCCTGTTTATAATATTAGCGCATTTGGCTAATAAATTTGGCTATTAGTTACAAATGCTTCATGTCAAGCAGCAAGTCTATACAAAACTTAATACGTAACAAGACGTCGGCACATGAAACTGATGACGAAAGGGGTGCCGACTACAAATCCTAGCAAGAATTCAGGCCTGCAGGCAGGCAATCCGGTCAAGTGATGGCCGCTTTCAGTCGGTTCGTTACACGGCTCCGTAGCCCTGTTCTAGAGGAAGCGGCCCTATTCGAAGTGGCGTACCCAATAGGCGCGACGACGCTTGGCCGTGATGTCAAGTCAAATTTTGCCTGGCTAGGTATGGCCTGTGGTTACGCGTGACGGCCCTGTGGGCGGCCTGTCTGTTGGTGGCCCTGCGCTGTGCAATAAAAAAAAAAAAAGCTAACGCTCTCACAGTGGTTTCTCGCCAGTTTGGCAGTGCTACTTATAACTACGGGTTATTAGAAGGGGAACAGTGACATGTTCATACACGCTTGCGACATTAACATGCACATTACACACATCACTCGAATTGAACTCGCGACCACATGCACTGCAAGCAGATATTGTAACCATTGAACCATAGCGCCACCTCATGAAAGCTCGCATTTCGCAGGGTTATACATCTACCAAGTCGTCTGCAAATAGTCGGTGGAACGTTGGACTTCTCTTCTTTTGCCATATGCTTGTGTTTGAGCATGTATTAGGTAAGCAAATACGTTGCGAGGCTTCATGAGCTCGAGACAACCGCGGTAAGTACCTCCGGCTCCGACTTAGGTACGTGGTTCGCCGTGCCGCAAAAACGATTAACGTGCGTCCATGCGTCCTTTTAGTGCTTGTCTGTAAACCGCGGGTTTCACTCACCGGAAGTTCGCGGATACCAGCGTGACGAGGATATCTTCTGGTCTCGAACCCCCCCGTACGTCTCTCTCATGTGCGTGTGCTGTGAGCCATTTCGGTTATTTGTGCCGCGGGATACCGGCGGGGCAGTGACATCAGTCACTGGGTGAAACTGGGTGAAATTGCATGTCACCCAATATACGGGCGCATAAAGAATGGCTTCTGAATTGTCCTGATCTTCAATAAAAAGTCAGTTTCGACGCTATAGGGCGAACTAACTCTCACAGTTGTTACTTATTGTGTTTGAACAGCGCACTTCTTTCGCAAACGCAGCCGCTCCAGCGGGCCAAGTGACTTTCGTGCGCCGTTTAACTTCACCGCAAGCTTTCTGTGGAAAACACCAGACTTACAAGCCGCCCTATCCTGACGAAAGTTTGCGCACAGTGACGACCCCACGCTGTCGGACAAAGTACAGGTGGCTGAGGAGCGATCTAATCGCAACGGGCTGGGCGAAGACCTCTATGCGCGTGCGGTATGCCATCTACACAGCAAACGGGTTTGAGCCTTTTTGGGAGTTTTGGGCCCGGCTCTTAACTTGCATCCTAAAGGTTCTACGCAAAACCCCCTACCAAAGGAGGGTTTAGGGGGGTACGCAGGGCAAGATGGCGGTGCCTGTTGAAGCGACAGCCGTCCACTTCGAATCTTTCTAGCCGTCGGCCTGCATTATCAAACTCATTCACTCCCAAATAATGCTGGTATTTGATTTAGATTTGAGTAATGAGGCTTCGCTAAGCGTATACTGCCGATAAAACAGCTCCGTTTTCGAGATACACAGTCGATTTGCGGTGCAGAAGGCTTAACAAGGTTTGTTTACAAAGTAAACGGAGTCAAAGGAGGGAATTTAGGAGGTAACTTTGGTGTTTTTATTTAACTCATTTCGGGGGCTTGAACGGAGTTCATTGGAAGTTTTTCTGCTTCTTTTGAGAGCTTTTAAAACGCCCCTTTATACGCGGCCCGAGAGAGGGCGTCCTATTTTCAGGCCTATACTAGCGTTTTAGAGACATTTCTTGCAACTATTCATCGCTAGGACATATTAGAAAATGGACATTGATGTATTCATGCACAAACATGACATATGCAAACAAGCACGCACGACACAGGAATCGAACTCGCGACTACACGCACTGAAAGCAAACATCATATCCATTACACCACAGCGACACCACTATGTTGCGTAGTTTTTCACGGGGGGTATATATCTACAAAGCAGCTACTAACCCGTCGGTGACACCTCAAACTTTTGTTCTCGTAGCATCGGCATGTGTTAGCGCTTTCGCAAGGCCAGTACATAAACTCGGGGGGCGTCACGAAGGCCAAGGTAAACACCTTCAGCTTCGAACTATTCGGTTCGTCGTGTCGTGCCGCTGGAAAAATTGTAAACGTGTGCCCTCTTGAGTACTTCGACATTGTTTCACTCGCCCAAAATTCGTGGATACCAGCGTGACAAAAGGTATCCTCAGATGGCCGAACATATGTGCATTCCATGGGCGTATGATGTGGAGCTATCTTCGTTGTTTCTGCCGCGAGCTGCACGCGTCCCATGGCCGCGGCGTGTTCTGAGCTGTACGAGACCGCCTGTGTTTCCATTGATGGGGTCTGTGCCTTCCGACGCACGGAAGCCCTCAGAGACAAGGACGAAACACTGAGCAACACATCTTTATCATTTCAAAACTCTGCCGCGAGCGTGCCTGTGTCCATCGTTCTCGTCATCCACCGGCGCGCTCACAGCTACGACTCCCATAGCATATAAAAGTTACTCACGTAGATGCCCACAAGCGTGCTCAGGGTGCCTCTTCAGGAGGAAGGGGGGGGGGGGGGAGGGGAAGAAGGCTCGTCGCTGCGCCCACCCTCCCTATTAAGTCAATGCACGGGGCAGACCCCCCCCCCCCCCTCCTCGTGTGCACGCCTATGCAGATGCCCGAGTTACAAGGACATTGTAACGCGCCTACACTAAGTGCATTTATTGCGCGCGTACTCTCTCGAGCCAAACGCAGGTGCAGCAGCGCCTTCAGAGTAGCTGAACGATAATCTGCATCCACAATTAGCACTTATTCGCAACTCGCACTTTCGCGGGGCACACAGTGATTCTCAACTCAAATTCAGTATTTAGTCGCTTTCACACAATCTTACCAATTAACCTTTATTGTTAAACATCACACAAATGCATTAAAGCGAATGCGTAAGGCATGCCCCAATGTCAGGAACAACCACCACAAATTATCGGTGACAGGTCTCGCGTTAAATAAAAAAGTTAATGCACATGCACTTCGCCCTTGTGAAAGTCCATGCGTACGTGGCATTCCTTTGCACACATGATGTAGCAAGAATAAAAAATGCAGTATTGCCGTCTTCTTCAACGAAACAGCTGTGATAAGAATGATAAGAAAAACAGTGTTCGCAATATTTTATTGGAACCAAAACAGTAGCAGTTCTCATGTCAGTGTAAGCATATGTACATTTCCATCTTCTTGCACAGAACCTACACCCAATACAAAACACTAAGAACGTATGCAGTACAGCCCAAGCACTATATATAATTCACAACAGTAAAGCAACATGAAAGTAGTGTGGCAAATCTCATCATAATGCACACTGACATGTGCACTTCACAGTGCTAGTATGTAAACACAATCCAGAGAAATGGGATCTACAATGAACTTGGTGTCAGCCTGCACATGAAGGCACCTAAGCTAGTACATTAAGGCTAGCATTACTTTTAAGAAATATGCAACCATGCAGGGAGGCATGTTGTAGATTTTAATTGAATTAGTTTGCCATATGGCATCAAAACATGTCACACATCATACAGTTCTGTTTTCTGCAGAAAAGTCCGAAATAGACCCGTGGTGTTGATTGTAGATCCACTTACCACAATTTGTAAAGGCGTTCAGCCATGCCAGCAAAATGACAACATTGCATTCATATATGGCTGCACATACTTACTCACATATATCTGAAACTGAACGCAGTTTTTTAGAAATATACTTGGGAATTTGTCGCCATTATCACACAACTGCAATATACCAATACTTGTATTATACATAATTACTACAGCTATGTTTACAGTATTCCCATGCCAGCCACTGTCATCTGCAACCTAAAAAAGTTCTTCATCTTTAATTCCTCACTTCATGGCTTGCGCATAATTACCACATTGAAAGTTAATACCACTACCATGGCTGCAAAGTCAACTTGAAATTCGGCAATCACATGCCTAAAATTAAAAATTTCCTACAAGTAGTGGCTGGTGGCTTGGCATATTGGATCCTAGGGCTTGCTATGCCATGTGGTTGAATAGAATTTGACCACGAATCTATAGAGCCTGTAAAGCAGTCAGGAATTGAGTTCATAGTTAAAGAGTGAAAACAAAACAGCAACACACATAGAAATAGAAATGAACAGAACAGGACAACGCAGTACTAGCGACTGAAATTTAACACGTGTATGGCGTTTTTAGTCACGTTCATACTCATTCTGTGAGTGCATGGTTCTTTATTTTTGTAATTTTTTCGCACTAAGTGTGTATATCTTTCTGTGGTTTGCATTACACTTCAGGTCCTCGTTAGTGTAGAGTGAGGCACAGGGGAGTGTTCCCACAATACAGTGTCTTGTACACAAACAAGTGGGTGAGCAACTCTTGCAGCTTTGCCAGAAATGTCTTCCTGAAAATAATAGAAAAGAAGTCCATTAAGCTTTCCATATCCAGAAATATGAATGTCTTGGCAAAGGCTCACACTTGACCATAGCTCGGCACACTCACTCATGAGTGCACTCAACTCACACTCACTCACACTCATTTGAACGTGGTCAGTTCAGTATGAGTGAGTACTCATGCGTGTGAGTGGATGTGAGTGTGAACGTGAGTGAGAACTCATGAGTGTGAGTGGTCGTGAGTGTGAACGTGAGTGAGTACCCATGAGTGTGAGTGGACGTGAGTGTGAACGTGAGTGAGTGCGAATGCTGAAAAAATTGTGGTGAGTGAGTTTGAGTGAGTACTCCCTTAAAGTGCCGACCTATGGAGCTCGGCACACTCACTCATGAGTGCACTCAACTCACACTCACTCACACTCATTTGAACATGGTGAGTTGAGTATGAGTGAGTACTCATGAGTGTGAGTGGACGTGAGTGTGAACGTGAGTGAATACTCATGAGTGTGAGTGGAGGTGAGTGTGAACGTGAGTGCGTACTCATGAGTGTGAGTGGACGTGAGTGTGAACGTGAGTGAGTGCGAAGGATGAAAAAATTGTGGTGAGTGAGTTTGAGTGAGTACTCCCTTAAAGTGCCGACCTATGCACTTGACTATACTATTGCATACCTTTAAACAGAACACGAAACAAATGCAATAGTGAGATGCTGCTAAGTAGTTTCTCGTGAACTTTTCACTTGAAGTACAGAGGGCAAAAAGTACACAACTGTAATGAAATGTGAAACAGCACCAGAAGTGTACTTTTGTCTTGTGTACCATCATTCGAGTAGTTTTAGCTGTCAGTGAAGTTAGCATTGTAGTGTAAAGGGGTGCAAATTTTAGTATGATTAACCTTGGAGTTAAACGCATTTCAATGGAGGCGTAACTGCTTGAGGCCCACGTACTTAGCTTTAGGTGCATGTTAAAGAGCCCCAGGCGGTCTATCTTTCCGAAGCCCTCCACTACAGCGCATCTCATAATCATGTGGTGGCTTTGGTATGTTACGCACCAACAGTTATTATCACTTACAACACATGGAACACTAGCTTCTTCATCAACCATAGCTGTTCTGTTGTTCTGTTTAGGACTGAAGATTGGGCGACTTGGTATTGATTCATGGCAAAATTAAACAGTGCACTTGTAATGACGACAATAGAAGACGTGGACAAAGTACCAGCCTGTTTACCTTGTCAGAAATTGTCTCAACAGTCAGAATACTGTGTGCTGATCAAAAACACTATGGCAACAAAAAGTAAAACAAAATAACCAGAGGGAAGGAACAAGGTGATTCAACAACGAGGTTCAACAGATTCAACTGACTTATATCAATGTGATTAAATTAGCCTTGCACAAGTGACACATCTCCTAAATTCCATAAATATGCTCATGTAACCTTGGCAAGCTCTAGTGCTGATATGTGACTGATGAAGTGATCATACCATAAAATGCATGTGCTTCATCAAACACACTGTAACTAAGCACATGTCTTACACATCATATGGCCATCATAAGGTGTCATTAACATGACTTATTCTTTCTAGCTAAATGTATACAAGCTCATGATGTCAGTGCGCCTTGATATGCAATTTAACCTTTTGTGTTGGTGAAGGACTAAGTGCACAATGCAAAATTGTCGTCAAAAAGTATTCTTACTTGCTCATAATCTGCGCATGAGAACAGAATAAATAGAAAACAAATCTGGCCTTAATGCATGTGTTACCACATGACAGCGTGATAACAGCTGTCTTTTTTTTTCTTGTGTGTTGCTTAAGTGTATACTCCCTGGAAGCACTGCTTCATTCATGCTTTATCGCAAGCAAGGAAATTATGTCGTACAAACATTCAGTTTTAAGGCGCACTCGCTTGAATTGGCTGGCCACGCCAAGCGGTCAGCCAATTCGAAACACGTATCACACATCGTTGTTATATGAGCTTAATGGCCTTTCTTTTTTCGCTTTTCATTGCACTTTTGACGCGACGCAATGTGCAGAACAGCACCTACTGCTGCCCAAGCGACAAGGTCGCCCAAACAGAGGAAACATAAGTATTACGTACCATTTGTGTTCCTGAATGTGCCGCGAACGCGGCGCGCCCATCAGCTGCTGCTCGCTTGAGTCACCTGGCCATTGCCACACCATTGCACACGCAGTGCATGTTGCACTGTCGTCAAACCACACATTTCACGTCCCGCGACGAGAACACAGTAAGGCTGCCGGCATGAAATGTGCACACATGATCGACGCATAGCAGGGTAGTTGAAAGGCGTCCTTCACAAAACCGACGTTATCCCATGACGGCTTCGCTTCGCTATCACTCACGCACGCCGCTGGGGCCAGCCTGCGGTAACATCCGCTGTCATTTCGGAACTTCTCGCGTTCCTCGCGACTCCCTTCTCGCGTTTCTTTCTTTTTGCTTTCTTTTTTCCCCTCCGCGCGCGCATGCGTGCGATGGTTGTCCCGCTCTTATCGCCGCCGTTCGAAGGTCAAAGGCGCTTCGTTCCTTTCAGAGCAGCCGCTTGAGGAGAGTCGTGTTTTTTCTTTCGTTTCTCCGGATCTTATTCCGTGCGTTGAGGCACACCGCCTGTGCCCAATTCGTCATCCAAAAGGGTAGTATACTGACTGTGCATGCTGTGCCGATAGGCCACATCGAGGGTGTACACGCTCCTACTTTTAGTTTAACTTCGATTTGATGGTAAAACAACATAAGCGAAGTAATTCTGTGGTCGAAATGCATCGTGAACCCGAGCCCAGCGGTAGTGTGCATTCCGTACAACAATGTGCATCAGTCGACGAGACGAAGAAATCGTTGATTAGCACGTTCATGAATTTATTTATTAAGCACTTTGAGAAACACTTCTTTCGCCCGCGCAGTTGCATACATGCACGACAGCACTGAAAGCACTATAGCTTCGGATAAAATAAAGGGAAGATATGCCCGAGAAAGTGAAATAGGAGTTTTCTGTCCTTGAACTCCATTTGACAAAATGGCGTCAGATCGTGAATTTACCTCCTTTCTTCCACCTTTTATCCCCATAATTTCTCAAGGAAGTAAAATTGAGGACGCAGAACTTTATTACACCGATCTTAATACTCCCTAAGGGAGTACGGTCCCAAATGAAGGTAGTATTAAGCCCGTAAAACGCCCAATTCGGCTAGTTTGCGTTTACAGTGTAGCTACTCGGTCTTCGGTGGGCTTTTCTACATACGCGATCGTAGATGCCAGGGCTAGTGTTACAAGTCCAGAACTTTTAGTGTTGCTTAGGCAATGTACTATCGCGCTCAGTATGAGCTACACCGTGGGAGCGCGTGGCCGGACGCATTGTAAGGTTCTACAGTGGCGCCCATCGTGACATGTTTTCGAGTTATCAGGGGAGAGTTTGGCTGTGTCAACGAGTGCCTATCGCCTCCGCTTGCATTCACGCTCGCCCTCGTTTTGCCCTGTCGTGTTATCAGCTTCAAAAATGAGAACTGCCGCAACTGGATTGACACCCGGACATCGAATTTTTCTTCAATAAGGCAAAATAAAACGCAAAACGTTCCTTGAAATAAAGGAGGGCGAGGGGTGAACGCAAGCACGGGGAGTGATGCGTGATCGCAGAAATAGCCAAACTCTCTCCCAATAACTCGAAAATATGCCGCGATCGACGCCACTATACAACTTTCCAGTGCGCTCGGCCACGCGCTCGCGTGGTGTAGCTCATACTGAGCGCGATAGTACGTGAATTGTCAGCAGCATTGGAGAACTTGGTGATATACTTTTCAGCGAAAGCTGTTATGCGATCACAACAAGAGTCAATTTTGGCACCGATGTTGTACGCCGCCGCCGGTGTCCATAACCACTATCGCGCGAAGTAAGAAAAAAGCTAAATAAATAAAAATACCGAGGACAGAATGCGATTTCAAACCGGGCCCTATGCGTGGCAGCCCAGTATTCTAACACAATGACTTACGCGGTGCTTGAGCACGCCGGTCCATTGCAAACTGACGCTATGCAGGCTTCGTGTCGCATAAGGAATCACGTTAGCATTTGTCATAAAGCGTTTTAGAACAGTAAACAACAAGACATCACACAATTCGAATCGCGTAACGAGTGGGTCGTTGAATGCTCCGACCTATTACCTACAAAAGCATCAGCATAATTCTTCATCGTCGTCAGCGACAGCATCAACAAAGTACACATAATGCCTTGCAAGTGTGTAGCGGGGACCACGCTTCTCCGAAGAATGACGAATGATGGCATAGTGCACTCTGGCATAGTGGATAGTGCATAGTGCATGATGGCATAGTGCATAGTGCACCCAACTACACAAAAATTGTAATGACTTATGGCCTAGTGGGTACGAAGCAGGTATGCTTGTAGTGGTTGCCCCAAGAGTGTTTAAAAAAGCCTCTATATCTAAAAAGGCCACTCTTACAGCTTTCGCTTTCACTGTGCTGCGCGTTGCGCGCCGGTCTGGCATCTCTTTTTTTTTTTTTTTTGTCGATCGAACATAGCGAAATAGCTAGAATGAGGAGCTGACATTTTACTGGACATAACTATGGAACGAAAAAAAATTGTGATGGCGACAGCCGTCCAAGTGAGACGTTCAGAACAAATGTATCGGTTATATTAATATTGTCACGTCGTGGTGAAAAGCATCAAGCCGGAATAGAGGTGTCGGCGACAAATCAGTGGCAACTCTTTATTGGGCGAACTTGTGCCTGAAGCACGAATGAGCAGTTGGTAATAGGAGAGCGGCAAAATCTTCGTCGTGCGCGGTCGGCTCACGCGGGAATAGCGCGTTGCACCCGCACCGGCCCCTCCATAACTATTTAAAATTCCCGGCGCAATTCGCAATGCCCACCAATTTCATGTGGCGCTCCGTGCGAGTCAAGATTGCAGCCGGGAGATGGTCAACCCGTCTACTAGCACAGGGGCAGGTCGGACATGCGGACGCACACCCTGTGCCGCTTTCACCGGACCACACAAGATGAGACGAACTGAAATGTATATCAGACCGTGATACTTGACCATACCATAGGAAGTGCCTACTGCTCGCCACTTCATTTGTTGCCGCTATATATAATAAAATTCCGGGACCGTGTATACGATGCGTCGCGAAATCCTGTCGGTGCTGCAGCATGCAGAAAACTGCCTGCACTAGAACTGACGTATGAATGAACGGCCCTACAAGGTACGTAAGGCGCTTGGAGGGCCGTTCGGATCAATTAGGATTGATCCGATAAACTCCAATTTTAATAGGGCATTTTCAATCTTCAAAGGGCATTTTCACACCTGAAAATTATATATCTAACGGAGGTCACCTCAATCAGCGCCAGTAACCTCGTAAAGTATGCTTTCGACTACTACAACAAGCTTTAACGTTGTTATACGAACGAACATAGGTGTTTTGTGTTCAAGTATTTGTATTTGCGTGTATATGTATGTGCGTTCAAACCTTCCAGACGTCTAAAATACGTTTAGGGTGTTCGCATGTAATCGTGTTCAGATATCATTTCATCTATGATTTCAAAGTATTGAGAATGTTAAGATTATTCATAGGCCCTTAATCTACATCAAGAAGATGAGGGAGGCTGGAAGAAAAATCTGACTTGCCGACTGAGTAGTTCCTTGCGCCCCAAGAGTACACTTAGGCGAGTTTACAGCAGGGTACATCGACAGCCTTATTAACAGGGTGAATAAAGAGCAAGTGAAAAAACAATTGAAAGAATGTAACAACAGGATTTTATTCGAAATAAAATTAATTAGAACACATTGCAACAACCTATGCCAAATATAATTAAACCAGAATTTAGGAGAATTGGGGACTTATAAAAATTAAAATTCGATAACCGACGAATTTTCTCCAAAAAATAAACTCTGAAAAACACCCTCCGATTTTGGAGAAAAATAAACTCCGAAAACACGGTGTCTACCTTTAAACAGCATTGCGTCAAGAGGACATTAGTTTACATGACTTCAATTACTTGAATTGCGTTACGATGCATAGGTCCACCTAGTGTGTCAGTTTCCTAATTGACGATGCCGTTACGGTCACTGGAACGGGAAAAGTACTGCTACTGTCCAGACCGCCGCCATAATTGTTCCAGCACGGCTGAAGCTGCGGCGGAGAGGTGTTGATCTTACGCGCAGTAACGCATATTTCAGCGAGCGCTGTTATGAGATCACAACAAGGGTGCCGTAGTTGTCCACCGCCGCCGCCGGTGTCCGTAACCGCTTTCACGCGAAATAAGAAAACGAAAACTAAACAAGAAAAATTCTGGGATGGAATGGGGTTCGAACCTAGGTCCTCTCCTGGCAGCCCAGCATTCTACTTCAGAGCCATGCCGGGTATCCAAACTCCTATACAAGCGTTATGTCAGGAAGGAACCGCGTTAACATGCGTAAGATAGCGTGGTAGAAGAGTAAAATAAGAACCAGGCGTCACAAAATTGTCATGAATTAGTCATAAACTGTGTAACGAGTGAGTCATTGAGTGCTTCCAGCCAATTACAAAGGGCTCAGCCATAATTCTTCGTCGTCATCAGCCATAAATAAAGTTTTTCCATACCATACCATCAGCCACCGAATCAATTAATGGAATAGTGGGTGGCTTGCAAGCGTACTTGTATTAGTAGCCCCAGTAGGTTTCAGAAAGGCGCACTTCCAGCTTTCGCTGTGACTGTGCTGGGCTTTCCGCGCAGGCCTGGCGGTTTTTTTTTTACGAACATAAGTGACTGCTCCTAACATAAGAATCATAACACGCATGTCATGTACACCATGTATAACATTATTTACATGACATGGTGTTGGGGCGTTCGCAGCCGTTTTATAATATCGATGTATAACAAAATTGTTGAGGCGAGATATATCTTTATGACGAAAGTAAATGAGAGGTGATAACGTGAAAATCACGACTTGCATGTCAAGTACGGCATGACATACTAATTGCCACGCAGATGGTGGTTCACTAGTTTGATATACACCGATATTGGTATTGCGCGACGTGACTATACGACGTACATAACTGGCAAGTGTGTGGGGTTCTGGGCTGCGGCTGGCCCGGAAACCCCTCACAGTCGAGACCGAGGCACAGGTAGACACGTCTTTACTGCTCTGAGTCCCGGCAGCGACTGCTGGTCAGTGGCCGCTGAGCGCGACGCGCGAGCACAGCATCGTTCCTCGTTCAGTTCTACGGTTGGCGCTCTCGCAGGCGCGCAGCGCTCCTACAAGTGGTAACACGAAAATCATGATAAGCATGTCATGTATGGCATGACTTATATGGTACGCTCATGGTATGCTCGCGACCGATTCGCTAGGTTGATGTACACCAAAATTGGTATTGCATGCTGTGACTGTATGACGAACACAAATGACGGGTTGTAACATGAAAATAATGTCATGTATATCACGTAAGCCTTGATTTACATGCCATATTCGTAGTGCTTTCGCGGCCGGCTCGCTAGCTTGATATACCCTACGGCTGGTATTGCGTGACGTGACTGCATGACGATCATAAATGATGGATAGTTACATGAGAATAACGACATGTGTATCATAATATTCATGTTATAATCTGTAAATTATGTTCTTCGTAGAGTCACGTCACAAAATACCAATTTAGGTGTATATCGAGAAAGCGAACCGGCCGCGACATGCATGTCATGCCGTACGTACATGTATTCCATAATTTCGGTGTGACCCCTTGTGATTTGTGTTCGACTTACAGTGACATAACACGATACCAATATTGCTACATATAATGCTAGCGAACCGGCCGCTAGTGTGCCATGAGCATGGCATGTAAATTATGCCTTACATAACATGCATGTCGTAATTTTCATGTTATCACTTGTCGTTTGTGTTTGTCATACAGTCGCGTCGCACAATACCAATTTTGGTGTAAATAAAGCCAGTGAACTATCCCTGATTGCACCATGACACTAATTTGACACATGACACCATGACACATTAGTGTAAATCATGACTGACATGACGCTGATGTGATTATATTCACGTTACCGCCTGAAATTTATGTTCCTCCTACACTCACGTGACGCGATGCCGATCTTGGTTTATCTCAAGCTGGCCAACCGTTTGCGAGTGCTCCATGTGCATGGCATGTAAATCACGGCTTACATGAGATGCACACCATGTTTTTTTTTATGTTACCATTTGTTATTTGTGTTCGCCATACTGTCACGTCACGCATTGCCACTTTTGGTGTATATCAAGCCAGCGAACCGGCCACTTGTCCACCATGAGCGTGGCACGTAAATCACGCTGTACATGACATGCATGTCATGATAGTCATGTTAGCTCTTTTCATTGGTGTCCAACTTACGTAAGGAATACCAGTTTTGGCGCATATTAAGATGGCGAATCGGCTACGTGCCCACCATGAGCGTAGCAAGTAAGTCATGGTATAGATGACATCCAAATCATGATTTTCATGTTCCCACGTCTCATTTACGTTTTTGAAGCCATGTTTAAACTGCGCGAAGACAACGCCTTAGACACATAGAACACGCACACACGATAGACACATAGACACATAGAACTATGTGTGCGCAGTTTAAACATCGCTTCAAAATCGATCAACCAACTAGCCCAACAACATGCATTACTTTTTACGTTCGTAATATATATATATATGTGTATGTATGTATATATGGTTGTAAGAATGTTTGTATATAGCCATTTAATTAAACGGGCTCCAGCGCCCCGAGACACTAGCGAGGCGAGTCTAGTGTCTTGGTGCGCCGTGGTGAAATCGCCGACGGCGCGTGACGGCGAAGAGAAAACTAAGAGGTACTTTTCCCGTGCGAGTTACCTAAGATGCCGTTCCTCTGAGGCGTCCCGATAACAAAATTCGACTGATGGAGAAACCACAACAACAAAAAAAGATAATTCCCACCCCTGTGTCCTTTTTGATCCGGTTCTTCATTCTCTTGTGGATCCTGTCACCTTTTCTTTATTTGAAATCGTTAGAAAAGAGAACAGGATCGACTTGTCCCTTGCATTGTAAACAGTGCAATTTTAAGTCATTACGTAACGAAATCAGGATTTCGGCCGGATGTCATCACAAAATGGCACACTAAATGCTTGAGGCCCTTCATCGCAAAAAATTACACATCTCCCGCTAAAGGGAACCATGTGTAGATGTGAAGCAGCGGGCGCTAACGCTTACACTGGCGGCGGCGTTGACGCTGGCGCTCATCGCAGCGTTGCGCAGGAGAGAAAACTGGGGAGGCGCAAAGCACGCGGTGATGAAGCGATGTTTCCTACTGGAACATGCCAATCGCTGCTAATGCGCAATGAGACACAGAAGACTCCGACTGGACACAGAGACCCGCAGTCCGCTTTTAGTTAACGCGCACGCTGCGAATTTTTATTGTTCAACAACGCACATGAGAAATCTCCCACCGGCACCACCTTGCAGGTCATGATCGACTGCCATATATACGGGGTGGCCAGTGAACAGTTGTGCAGCGCGAGCAGTCGGTTTTTTCAACCAAGAAACTCGCTAGCAGACGCTGCCTGCGTCGGCGTCGCGAGGCGAGAAAGGGGGGAGCGTAGGAGAGGAGAGAAGGGGGACGCGCATGCGCAGTGGGAGTGTGGACGCCGCGGGCAGGGATGCCTAGAGGAGAGAGGGGGGAGCGTAGGGGGGGGAGAGGGGAGGGGAGGTGCATGCGCAGTGAGGGTGCGGTTGCCGCGGGGAGGGATGCCTAGAGGAGAGAGGGGGAGAGATGACGTTTTTTTATTTTTATTTTTGAAAGGGTTTGCGCATGCGCAGTAAGGGAGGCCACGCGGCACCCCACCACCACCACCGGATTAAGCTTCGCCATAAGATGCTTCACATCTAAAAATCGCTAAGCGTGTTGCAATGATAGCTCTGTGGCATTGCGCCGAATGAAATAAGATTTTCTGCACTTTTTTTTTGTATATTCAGGAAGAGCAAGTAAGAAAGCGAAGATGACACACACTAATAACACGACAGTTTTTTAGAAAACAAGTCAAAATTTGTAAGGTCTCGTTTTTCTTTGTTAGAGACTGTATTAATGAGAACTAACACACATTCATGCGAAGGATTGTATAGGGGATGTTATTAGTAGTAATTGTAACGTAAATGTGGAAAAAAGAAAAGCGGACAAATATACTTTCTTCCACTCATCTATTTTCACATTTACATCGCAATTATTACTAATAACAGCTGTTTGTTAGTTCTCATTATTATTAGGTCAGTGCTGTGTTATGTATTTGTAGTTAGTTCGGGTAATGCCGAGGCGATTGTCATATGACTATGGGACCGAGAGGTGTATATAATTGAGCCTCGCTTTGGTCATTAAAAAGGGTGTATTCCTCTGATGCAATGAACCGACTAGCCCAACAACGAGTTATACCTGTTACTCATAATGACCAGCGTTTTTATTGTCTGTGCGTTACATGCCCTGCCCATGTCTATTTCTTGTTATTGATTTCGACTAAGATGTCCTTAATACTCGTTGGTTCCCTGACTCACTGTACAATGTTCTTGTCCCTTCAGGTTACACGTTTCATTTTCCTTTCCGTTGCTTGCTGTGCCATCCTTAATTTAAACTAAACCCTTTGTCGAAGTCTCCAAGTATCTGCTACTTAGGTAAGTACCGGTACGATGCAGCTTCTACATCCATTCGTGTTGATGTATAGGGGTAAAGTACGAATAATATTTTGAGAATTCTTTCCGAATGTGCTCCACCCCATCCTTATTCTTCTAGTTACTTCTGTTTCATGGTTCGGCTCTGCGGTTACTACCTGTCCTAAGTAAACGTATTTTTTTACAACTTCCAGTACCTCACTTCCTGTCGCAAAGCGCTGTTCCCTTACGAGACTTTTGCCCATTACGTTAGTTTTCTGCATAGTAAAGGATAAGCATCAATTGCAATTTATCCCCTGAGGTACAAAATAATACAATGCCATCAGTAGGTCAGAGTACTGTTTTATTCCTCGTTAACTCGTATCCCTGACGGTTCCATATCTAGGGCCCGGAAAACCTCCTGTAAGCACGTTACGAGTAGCATTGGGGAGGTCGTTGGGATTTTTCCGCATTCTGGCGGAGGGCCATGGGTGCTGTGGAGCCGCTGTAGCTTTATACCAGTATACTTATATATGTTTGTCGACGCCCTGATCCCGCATTGCATGCATGACTGATGATATATCGACCAACTGAAATGTTTTCTCATGATCTCAGAAGGCTGTATATAGGGGTTGCTAATATTTCGCACATTTCTCCGTCACCTGTTTACTCATAAACTATAAAAAAGCACAACTTTTTTGACGAGAAGACGCCTGGACAGCGAGAAAACGGGCCAGGACGAAATAAAGGGGAGACGCCACCTCGTAGTTGCCTCACCTACTCGCTCTGACATCGTAAGTTCAGACAGCGCCTTCAGGCATTTACATAGTTCTAGATTCATGGCACCAAAAGGCTTAATGTACCAAGTGTAAGGAAATTTTGTCTACCCATTGCGACCAAAATACTAAAACACACTTTAAAAAATCTCATATCGCACTCATATTTATCTACGAAAATTGCGCACGAAATTGAAAAATAACGTACGTCCTTAACTCATTTATAAATGCAATTAACAAGAATTGAGTTGTCCAAGGAGGAAGAGGAAGAAATTTTATTTTAACAGTCCGGCGGCCTCGGTGATCCTGAGTTGTTCAAGAATCATTCATTTGTCTAAATTGAAATAATGTGTCATAGTAGTGTCGCTTTAAAGTATTTTGATTCACCCACTACTTCTTAAACGTCAAACTGACGATGTAGAGTGGCTCAGCGCCGTATCACACGTTTCGTTGTAGAACACAAGTGTGTCTCCTGTGCAATTCATGCTGAAATAATTAATGCAGTCATCCTTTAGGCCTTGGATGCCTTGATTCCCATGAACGTAGAGTTGGCACACTGAAAGCATGAGAAACAAAATTAACAGCCATGTATATTTTTCTGAAATTGGTCATTTATATCGAGGCGATGGACTGGGCTAGTTTGTACTTTGGCAGATTTTATTACGTTACTATAGAGCAGCGCATTTTCATTCTGCCTCATATATTAAGTGGGTCTTAAGATTTCACGCTGAATGTGCTGGTATTAACATGAACGTTGTGAACCGCACCTAATGTACCTATGATGTTTTGAGCACAAAACCTCAATCTCTACTCGACGTGGTCATGCAGACTTGTCGCTGTCGCCTTTGTTGGCAACAACGTTAATGCTCTAGTGTGAATGATAGTGAAATTTTTAAAAACCAATAGTGTGACATGAGTTTTTTATAAGGGGCGTCCCCTTCAGTCCTTTTCTAGAGTCCCCAGTGTTGCGCACGTAGCCACTGTGCAGCTATGACGAATTTCTGCTGTTCCGAGGTATAACACTGCTTTTAAGGAAAACAACAATATAAACAAGCTGCAATGTTACCAAACATGTATCTGTAAAGAACAGGCGTCTGTGTGAGCACGTTGAGTGCAAGCTTTATTAAAAAAATGCCCCCACCTCCCCGAAGGGAATCTTGAGGAAATGCGAATGCATTTCGCGCGCGCTTCACTCCATTTATATATGGTGGTTGTGGTCCGAAGAAGGAAAAAGGCGCCTAATTTCTGCAGCCTGGTCGGGAGCACGGCGCAGCGCCTGTTTTTTTTTTTTGCTTTTTTAATTTTTTTTTATATATAGCTCCGCCCAGCTCCCGCGATGCGAGCGCCCTCACGCGTCAGAGCGCGCTCCTCCTCTCCACTCACTCTCCGCTACTCCGCCAGCACCACCTGCTCCGATGGCTAGGGGCGAGGATAAGCGCGCGCGCCCGCAGCTGTTGCTATGGGAGAGGGAGTGAGAGCGGAGAGATAACACCTGCCGCGGACAACGCCAACGCCGCACGACGCCGGATGCCTGACATAGCCCGGCTATGATATGCATTCGCATTTAAAACTTTCCCATCAACCGCTAAAGAGAACCATGTGTGGATGCGAAGCAGCGGGGAGATGGTTAGCTTGAGCGGGAGAAACGTCGCCGCTCTTGTTTCGCGGCAGCGGCCCAGGCGCTCATCGCGGCGCTGCACAGGAGAGAGAATGAGGCGCGCTCCGTCATTTTTATACCGCGGAACTACCGTGGTGCCCCCCAGCGCAGTATGCAATTGCCGCACCACCTGTCGCGCGCCGCTCCGTAGAAGATTTCTAGAGGAGAGAACGGGGGGGGAACCGTAGGAGAGGAGAGAGAGAGGGGACGCGTATGCGCTGTGGGGGTGTGGGACGCGGTAGCCGCTCCGTAGAGTAGAGGATTACTAGATTAGAGAAAGGGGGTGAGCGTAAGAGAGAGGGGGGAGAGGACGCGGGCGCCGCTCCGTAGAGTAGAGGATTCCTACAGCAGAGAAAGGGGGGTGAGCGTAGGAGAGGGGGGAGAGGACGCGCATGCGCTGTGGGACGCGGGCGCCGCTCCGTAGAGTAGAGAAAGGGGGTGAGCGTAGCAAAGGAGAGATAGGGGGAAGGGATGCGCATTTGCTGTCGGGGTGTGGGACGCGGGGGTCGCTCCGTGGAGCGGAAGATTCCTAGAGGAGAGAAAGGGGGTGAGCTTAGGAGAGGAGAGAGACGGGGAGGGGACGCGCGTGCACTGTAGGACGCGGGACGCGGGCGCCGCTCCGTAGAGTAGAGTGTTCCTAGAGGAGAGAAAGGGGGTGAGCGTAGGAGAGTAGAAAGAGGGGGGGGGGGGGGGGGCAGGAGACACGCATGCGTTGTGGTGGTGTGGGACGCCGGAAGGAGGGACGGACTGAGCCCCCCGGACGGACTAAGATGATTGTTACTTTAACTCGGCGTTGACGTATCTGTTAGCCGGTGCATACGTTTCCAGCAAGAGAATGCTAACTTCATTTAATTTCATTTGAGTCTGAGTGTATTTCACATTACGGAGTAGAACAGGACGGTTGTGGTGAAGTGCGTGTATTTTGAAAGTGCACGCCATGAAATGACATGGGAGAGAGCGAAGAAGAAACTGGCACGGCCATCAAAACGCAAAAAGGATAAATATATGAAACACCAATTAGAGAAAACCACGGCGATCGTTCGGAAGCACGAGGAGAGAGGGAAGCGAAGCGCACGGGAAGAAAAAGCTATGAAAGGGGAAGCAGCGAGAAACATGGGCCACGCTTCTCGGCCTTCGGGTTTCGGACCCGAGCGAAGGTGTCTACCATTGTCTATCTGAGGCCTGAGGGACTTATTGTGCACCTGATGAGAGAGTGTAAGGGGGAGAAGTCACAACTGTGGCGGCGCAACTGTTGCTATGCGCCGCTGAGCCATTACGTGATCGCTGACAGAGTGTGAAGGGGAAAGGCCACAGCAAGCACCGTTCCAAGGCACGGACGGATGGCGGACGGACGCCGCGAGAATGAGACATTAACGGCTTTCACCTTAAAACGTTCATGTGCCTGTTGACAGGTCTAAGCAGTCAGGCTTCGGGAGCGAGCCGGACGTGGCTTTCCAGCCGTAACACATCCTCGGAGTCGGTGCTTCAACCCAACCGTCAACCTGTAGCCTAGCGAGGCTGCCTCATACAGCAGATCTTCGAGCCGCTCAACGGCTACGGTAACGGCATGCCCCTTCGGCTTCCGTGCTTCTCTCCAAGGCATCTGCCTCATCATTGAGCTTGATGAGATCAGCACCGTGTCTTCCCTTCTCTCCGCGACCAACCGTACGTTAACAACTCAGTAGTACGGAACTGAGTGATTAGGAAGTAAGCATGTAGCTTATGCCTTTCCGAGTGAATTTGCCACAGGTGTAGGGTCGCTTATTTCTGTTGCGTAATCTTGTGTTCTGATATCGGTGTTGTTACTAAATGTCGTTTTCAAGCGGTCTCACCTTTAACGGAGTGTTTTTAGGCGACGCTTCTGAGATTCCAAAACTAAAAGAACCTGAACGATGTGTAAAACAGAACCGCAATGTAACAATGGCGTCTGCGACCACATGACGAGACCGTTTGTAAACTTTGTTCGCAGCTCAAAGCTATTCTTGAAGGATGAGTGCGGGATTAGTTCTCCCGCACATAGGGTGAGAATGGTGCGCATAGGCTGCGCATAGGGTTAGAAGTCGCAGACTTGAAAGCATGGATCGAGGAACGTGAAGCACGCGCACGTAAAGAGCCGCAGAGATAGAGGCAAATAAGGAAGAAATGGAATTGCAACAGCAGCTTGAGGAGCAACGTCAAAGGACGATTCAGTTGCGTCTTCAATTCAGTTGCGTCTTCGTAGTCATGTTCGCGAATCTGAAAAGGTTCGACAACATGACTACGAGTCAAGAATGGCCTAGAGATAATTGGGTGTCACGGTCTTCAGTACCAGGGTAGCAGGTTACTATTTGTGAACTACAAATCAGAAATCAGGACGAAGCGATTGTTGAATGCTGCACACACACATACACACACACACACACACACACGCACACGCACACACACACACACACACACAAATTCTCACAACAGTCGCATATACAAAATACACAGCACCACACTCGCGCTATGCACAATAAGTAGAAAAGTATCAATTGATTTCACAGTTCGTATCAAAGAAGAGGCTAAAGTCAAGGTGCGCACATTACTGTTGGTAGCGGCAGCGGAAGCCCGGAAGTGAAGTTGTACTCCTGCACAGCTAGCGAATCGCGCCCACCGTTGAGAACCATAGGCTCAGGGACACCAGGCACCGGCAGGAGCCAGGATTTCTTGTCCGCATGGCTGCGTCTTCCGCCTAGTTTCCTCACGCGTGCCTATTCTTGTTTTAGATGCGAAGCATCTTATGCTCGGGGCTATGTCCGTCCGGCGTCCCCCGTCCCGCGTCCGGCCACTTTCACGAATTAGGGAAGCACCCATTATGCGAACCAGAACATTGTAGTAATATGAAGGCCGTCAACCCTAACACAGCCATCAGAGTCATGGCCGAGAGCACAGAGAGGCTGCTTAGCAATGGCTAGGAAGGTCGTGTCTGTCACCCAGCTTGACCCCATTCCTTGATCTTGCCTGCATGTGTTTGGAGAAGGCTTAGTCCGTCCCGCGTCCCACACCACCACAGCGCATGCGCGTCCCCTCCCCCCTCTCTCTCCTACGCTCACCCCCTTTCTCTCCTCTAGGAATCCTTTGCTCTACGGAGCGGCCCCCCGCGTCCCACACACCCCCACAGCGCATCCGCGTCCTCTGCCCCTCTCTCCTCTAGGAATCCTGTACTCTACGGAGCGGCTCCGGCGTCCCACATACCCACAGCGCATCCGCGTCCTGTCCCCCCTCTCTCCTCTAGGAATCCTCTACTCTACGGAGCGGCTCCCGCGTCCCACACCCCCCACAGCGCATGCACGTCGCCTCCTCCTCTCCTACAATCCCCCCGTCCTTTCCTCTGGGAATCCTGTACGCAGCGGCGGGCACGACAAGTGGTGTGACAGCTGCATACTCCGCTGGGGGGCGCCACGGTAGTATCGCTGTATGAAAATGACGCAGCGCGCGCGCCTCATTCTTTCTCCTGTGTAGCGCCGCGATGAGCGCCCGGACCACTTCCGTGAAATGAGAGCGGCGACGTTCCACCCGCTCAAGCTAATTATCTCCCCGCTGCTTCGCATCCACACATGGTTCCCTTTAGCGGGAGATGGGGATTTTTTATTTTCCAGATGCCCGCGCCACGAGAGTTCCTCGCGTCGCTCTTCTTTCTTCGTTGCTGTCGTTTACCACTTTTATTTTTACCATTCCTGCAGCACCACATGACAATGGGCTGAGGCCCTCAATTTGTGCTTGAGCGGCGAAGCTCTAAATGCGTTCGGTCGCGTGTCTTTTCAAAAGGGCACTCGACCATGACAAAGCCAAGTTGGCATTTACCGAGAGAAGTTCCGCCACAGTAAGCCTCAAGATGGTAAAGCAGGCAAAAAGTACGCCACGAGGCTCATGAGTCTTCATTTTTTTTTCAGTGGATGGAGATTGCTAAGACGAAGAAGGAATATTCGTCTGTTCATCTCGTGTCAGTCGTGTCTTTCATAGAAATTTGCTTACTTGATCACAACCACTCACTACTCATATTTGGAGGTGCAATATCAAAAGGGGCCACTTAGATCATGGGGTTTGTGAGTTACTGGCGTTATAAAGCATTTACACCAATATCGAAAAAGCTAATTACACGCTCATGCACTTATGAGTCGACTCCCTCAGACTCATATTGAACCGTGAGTACGCGGTCGGCGGAGTGAGTTCAGTTTAAAAAAAAAGTCGCAGCTTCACCGCAGGCGCGAAGCAATGAAGGTGATAGCAACAAATTGCAATGTCATAGGAAGTGAGGCCGGCAGCTAACGCTTTTGAATAAGATCCCGCGTAACTCTACAAAATGCTGGTGCAAGAGAATACGGCCGCTACATGGAAAGATGCTATTTCCGCAGGGAATACGAGCCGCCCTCTGATGGTTCCCGAAATAGTTTGCGCTCTAGCGATCCCAACAGTACCCTTAGAATCAAAGTTCAATGTTTCTTCTGGGGCGACTCTCCCCCTCCCGTCCCCTCACGTCAATTCATGCTCGTTCAAGGCGGATGGGTTGTTTCCTCTCTGCTTCCATGGCAGGTCCCCCGAGTGGGGTGATGTTATTGCACGCGCCCTCCGAGCAGCGGAGATAAGCCGGCTCCTTTGACCTCTCCTTCAGCCGCGTTCGTCGCCCCCGCTCACGTGATTTTACCCGCGGTAGAACAAACGCTGCGTGGGGGGGGATCTTATCAGTTTTGAGTTTATACGCGACATGATGGCGACGGCAACAGCGACGGCAAAAACAAGTCAATAGTGTACATGTAACTGCTATCAAAAATTTCGCGAGTCTGAATCCGAATGAGCCCTAAAGGCAAAAAAATTGGAGGACGCTTGAGCTTCGCCTTCAAGAGCAGATCGCGATAGCGTAATCGGCCCTCGTGCTCATGGCCTTCTGAACTGCTAGCCTGCTATTGTTCTCGGTGGATGCCTCAACCATGCCCTAGCAAAAAGAATGACTGTGCGCGTAATATTGGCCGTTTCAAAATATCACTGAATGCCTACTGCAACTACAGTTGTGAAGAGCCCACTGTGCCATAATTATTCCTTTTGCGAATCAACGAAGGGCCCGCTATGCTTCCGTAGGGCAACACGCGAAGCTACGCAGCTGTTCACTTTGTTGATAGTTCTGCTGCTGATGATAATTAAATATGTCGGAGCGCTTTGTTGTGAGTGGGCCTTCAGAACACCCACTCGTTGCTCAATTCACATCTTTTGACCCCAGGCGCGATTCTACGCTTCTGCCACGCAATATATGATGCGTTAAGGAGACTCATTCCACTAAATGTCAGTCATATAGTGTTTATTTTTTTCAAAGTGGTTTCTGAAAATATTGTGGCTCTGTGGTAGAACACCTGCTTCCCTCGCAGAAGGCCTGCGTTCGAGCCTCACTCAGCCCCGGAAATTTTTATTATTTATTTTATTTGCATCTTTCGCTATTTTTCGGTCACGGACAAGATGATCATTTTTCGCTCACAACCAACGACGCCGACACCTACGCCAAAGCCGCAATTTCTGCGAAACGAGCTCTTTAACGCACTCGCGTTAAAATTTATTACTTGAATGAGTCTCAGAGAGCTGTACTTTTTCTCGCAGACCTATGTCCCAAAGTGTACAAGAAACTCATATAAACACATGTATTGTGCGGTGGGAAAAAACAGCAACAGAATACCTATTACTAACTGCAGTATTTATTAGAGCAATGCGAACACGGAACGAGTCAGTCATTCGGACTCAGGGTGGTAAAGATTCAAACTAAAAAATATCGACTAAAAATTGAAGGTCACTTTGTACATTCCAAAGTGTGTTCGGCGAAAGCGTGTGGCCATTCCACTGACTATGCCATGTCTTTTTTCTTTTACACTCTCGGTGGGATGGCACGCAAACGGAATGTGTTGCGTGTTTTCTTTTTTTAATTTTTTTACCGCGAATCGCAGCGAGACGCGAGACTAATCTTCCTCCATTCGCATGGGTTCGTATTTTCTCGCGCTTTGCGCATCGTGGAAACGCCATCCGCGTACCAGTGCTTAAATTGACGGACCCTTTGTAAATTCCATAGTGTGTTCCGCGAACGCCTGTGTCCACTGAGACGGCGTCGGTCGCCGCGATGCGCGCGACTCTCTCCTAGCATGATTGGAAACGCTGGGCACAGCGAGGCTACGCAAGCAAAGCGCGAGCGCTGTAGAGTCTGAAGCGACCGGCGTCCGTTTGCGCAGCCCAGCGGCCACCTGGCTCCATGCCAGGGATCGGATGGAGGGAAGGACGGACGTATGGGCGGACACGGACAGACGGATGGACGGACGGACGGACACGGACGAACAGACGGACACACGGATGGGCAGACGAACAGACACACGGATGGACGGACGGATGGAGGGACACGGACGGACACACGGATGAACGGGCGGACAAACGGAGACGGACGAACGGATGGATGGACAAGGGCGGATGGACGGACGGACGGATGGACACGGACGGACGGACGGATAGACCGACACACGGGTGGACAAACGGACATGGACGGACGGATAGAAAGACGGATGGACGGGCGGACACATGGGCGGACGGACGGACGGCGGGCGGACGGACACAGCCGGACGGAGAGATGGACGGACGGATGGACGGACGTGAGCATGAGACATTAAAGGCTTTCGCCTTAATATATTACAACTTCACATCTTCGCACACACGCACATGTCATCGACGCATCAGGAGGTGTGCGATGACGGTGTGATCGGGAACGCTGGAAGCAATTGATTACAACACAAATCTTTCTGATACACAAGCCGGTTAGTAGGAAATAAAGTAGAACGGTTTTAAAAGAAGTGTTGAATCCGGGATAACCTATGCGATATATCTGTGTCCTCACGCGCAGTCATTGGTCAGTATCGACGGCAAACGTAGTGTGGAACAAATGTAGAAACAAATTTAATATTCGAAGAAAAGCAGGAAACTCCAAGCAACATTTATGTTGCTTGGAACATTTATGTTAATGCAAAAATTTTAAGAGTATGCCGCGCACTTGAGCAGAACGAGGAGCACCTGGCGGTATGCTTTAATATCGGATTATCGTGAACAGCCAACTTCGTCACGAGTTTAAGTGATCACGTGACCAGTTGTGTATACAAAAAATCATGGTTTCACCTTATTCGGTTTTCACGTGCTCTCTGGAGCCTAGACTGCGATTTGACAACTTAAAAACTTCTGAAAAAAGTAAACGTGGCGCGTTCGAGTCATTACGTTAGCTACTTATTGCAACAATAACAAAACCAATCCAAAATTATTTGTGTGGGCACTACTTACTGCTCGACATCCGTATATTGCCTGATATTACGAAACATGTAGGACAACTTTTATTGCGTCTGGTGGGAACAACATAAGTAGTGATTTCCCGACAATCGCATGTAACGAATGGTCAGCGATGACTGGCAATTCAACACTGCTTCTCCACCAGCGTGGTACAGCGGTTACGTTGCTCGGCTGCTGACCCCAAGGTCGCGCTTTCAATCTCGGTGGTGACCTTCCCATTTCGACGGAGGCGAAATGGTATGCTTCCGTGTGTTGTGCGATATCAGTGCATGTTGAGGAACACATGGTGGTCGAAATTTCCGGAGCCCCTCCTTACGGCGTGCCTCGTAATCTCATCGTGGTGTTAGCACAGAAAACCCGTTATTACCGTTGCCAACATTGCTTGCAGAAACACAGTACTGCCACCAGAATGCAAACAAAATATTTAAAAAGTACAAATCACCCATAAATGCAGTTTGTGCTACTTCCTTCCCTAGCGAGTTCAATTTGTTTACTCAAGCCAGTACACCTTCAATGACGACCATGCCAGGCGAAGAAAACAAGGCACTAGGAGCTTTCCTTTTCTATCAAGTGTGTGTTGGGTAAAGTGGGGTGTGCAAGCGATTCTGGTTCTGTAACGCTTGAAGGCAGCGCGATCTGCGATGCAGAGAATGGCGGATGAAAATGTAGGAGGTATAGAGGAGGATCATCGGGAGATCAGCGACCATTGTCCAAGCAACGGGCAACGGTCTCCTACAAATGGTTATCAAGCCCGGTGTCCGCAATATTGGGGCCCACCGCCTTGAAGACCAGGGAGTGCTAGCAGTCAGGCACAAGAAAATCTGTCATAGATGCGCTGATATTTACTGGCCCTGAAGTACAGTGACCATAGCTGCGCGGTGTTGGAGTAGTGCGCTAGAGTCACAGAGGAAATGCTCCACTGCTCTTTTTGCTTCGCACAATTTAGAAGCTGGTGACGGGTTCCTGCCATGGCGGGATGTCCCAGCCGGCGCGTGATCGTTCAACCATTCGAGAAAATTATGTGTGCATACGAGCGTACATGTCATTTCCTGCTGTTCATAATCAGAGTACAATTCGCTACGCCTGTGGCGACACATGCGATAAGAAAAACACGGTCTATTGGCATTTCACCGCTTTAGCACTGTTTGGCGCGGAGGGACCCACGTTGGCACCTAGTGACACATCTCCATCCCGACGGCTGATTCCCATGATCATGATTTAACATTCGTTGTCGCCGAAGTTCTTAAAATATACCGTGAATCCTGCGCGAAGATGTCATCACAAGCACATAATAAACAGAGGTACCTGTAATGCGCTCGCCTAAAGTGTGGTCATTCGAAAAGAGAAACGCCAAGGCGTGCACTCCCCAGTATGAGGGTAACTACGCGTGTTCTCATGTATATGCCACCCAACGCCTAGAAACGCGACAAGAAACTTCGTAGCTTGAGCCGGGCACGCGTTCCGATTCCCACTGGCTTGTCCTCTTTGCTGCAAACCACTCATTCCATGACATTCGCCTATCCACATCGTTGCCTTTTGTGATGCGCCTATTGCAGTAGTTCCACCTGATGTTAAGTTAGCCGCGTATAAGACACTGATTAGACCCGCACTAGAATATGCCGACGTAATCTGGAGTCCCCATCAGAAATTTCTTATCAACAAAATTGAGCGAGTCCAAAATTTAGCAGTACGATTTGTGTTTTCAAGTTTTTCCAGACATACCAGTGTTACCGCTCTGCGTAAAAAAGCCGAACTGTGTTGTCTTAACCAACGTCGAATAATTTCCAAAAACAAATTTTTGTTTCATTGGTATCATGAGCATTATAAAAGTATCCAGAGTAGGACATCTCCTTGAACTCCTCAGACACTCCTCAAGAACTAACCACAACAAGAAAATAAGGCTACCTAAAAGTCACAACAACATTTATAAAAACTCTGTTTTTCCATCATCAATGGCATACCGGAATAGTCTGCCATCATCTGCGGCTGAACTGTGAAACGGTAGAATATTTTACCCGAGAAATTAGCCATATTTTTTTTTCTAAATGATGTATTACATTTTTGTATTGTACTCTTACGTTATCTAAAAACTGAATCTTTGAAACTGTTGTCATCACACCATCCAGCATTGAACTGTTTCTTTAGAATGTGTTCGCCACTTTCGACAAAATTGTAACCGTTTCATGTACTACCACTCCTGCTTGGACTGCAGTATATTGAAATATATAAATAAATAAATTAGTCGGTTGCTGCCATCCTCGAGGCAGAAGTGGAAGTGGTGCTACTCTCGCGATGAGGCTTCACGCACTAACACATCGCGAGCCACAAAGCACGTTACTGTCTGGCCACCAAATCACCGTGTACGGTAATTCGGTGATCAGCCTAGTACTGACCGAAGTGTTTCCTTGAATAATGTAGTGAAACTACCGAAACGCTCTTTGTCAGTGGTCCTTTGCAAAGAGAACACATATAAAGGCGTTAGGTCGAGGAAGGAACCGTGTAAACAGATGTTGGCACTCCTTAGTGTAATCGTGTATCTACGTCACTTCACTGCTCTCAGACTACGACACTGACTCCGCCAACCAAGATCACTGATACAGGGAAAAAGTTTAAGAGGTGTAAGGAGCGCTTGTCACGTCTCCTGCATATGCAGTGGTTGCCCAGTGGGCGCCTGGCACCTATCGCAGGGGTTCCAGAGGACATGGATTTGATCCCCCGCATCATCCAAAACAACGAAACTTGTTCTTATCGTTTTTCTTTCTCATCTTTTCATATGCATTTTACCGATGTCACTCCATGATAGAAATAACTCATGTGATGCTTGGTGAATCTCCGTGTAAAACACTTCTGTATTCGAAAATATTTGAAGCGTAAAAGCGAATATTACGTAGCGACATTCGCCTCAATTTCCCGGTAAAGCTATCCGCAACACGACTGAAAGTCATAGAGAACAGGTAAAAGAATGCTGTATTTACAATCCACCGTATGCGTTATCCAATGCTTTGCACCAGGGAGTGACAGGCTGTTTACGTTTTTAGGTAAAGTAGGTCCTCTCTCAGCCATGCCCATAGGCAGTGTGGTCATTCTAAAAAAGCGAGCGAATGCCAACGGAACTCGCCCAAAGGCCGCTGCTGCAACCTAATTAAAGATGGAGGCGCTATTTGCGTGGTCGTGTGAGATATGCGTTGTTTTTCCAAATGTATTCGTTCAATACCAAAAGACGGGCCATACGTAACGAAACACAGTGACATTTAGTAGAAAGTGTGTGTAGAGTACGATAGCATAATTGCGCCCCGTGCGCCTTGCCTCCAACCGTGCCGCAAGGAAAGGAGCGTTTGTGCGCGTAACATTTGGCGTTTCGAACTATCCTAGAATGTGTACTGTATATACGGTTGGCTAAGGGCCCACTACGCCTTAATTTTTCCTTTGGCTAATACCCGAAGTGCCCACTACTCGTCCTTGCACACTTTGTGATGGGATGGCGGCTACCACCTACACGTTGAGCAATTCACGTTTTCACGCCCGGTGCAATTGCTGGGATTCCGCCGACGCAGTATTACATGCGTTAAGGAAACTACTTCCACCGCATGACATTCATATAGTGTTTTGGTTTCCAAAGCAGTTTCAAGCAATACTATGGCTCTGTTTTCTGGTTTCCACGCAGACGGCCTGGGTTCAATTGTCACTTCGAACCGTAAATTTTCATTCTTCATTTTAAATTTCATTTTTCCGGTCATGAACAAGATGATGATTTTTCGCTCACAACCAACGACGGCCGACACTGACACCGGTTTTTTTGCGAAACGAGCTCTTGAACGCTATCACGTTAAAAAGTTATCTTACCTGGTCGGGAGTTACGCTCCGACTGAGACGTTACCAAGAACACGCTACAATTTGAACCCAAGTAAGTAAGCTGCATGGTCTCGTTTGGTCGTTTGAACCATCCTGTGGAATAAGAGAGATAACTTCAGCAAATTTCCTACTTTCACACCCATAAAATGACACAGTCAGCAGTATTTCTGATACAACAAAGTTTAGGCAATTGCACAGCAATGTTCCTACGCAAATATGTACTATTAGGCAGCTGCATTTGTAATAATTTTATTGTCGCAAATAATTCGCCTCGAATCAACATATGCCACATTTCGCAAGCTCTGAACAAAATCAATAATTTCTAGTGATTGTCGGCACGAAGATGACAAGGCGGGTGAAAGATGCAGCATATTTATTGCAGGCACGAAACAGAGCATACATATACATGTAACACACATATGCGCAGAATTGTCCACAACACTACCTAACAGCCAGTTGGTGTGTTACATGTACACGGCTGGTCAAAAGTTCCCAGGCCACTATCCCATGTATTCCTATGGGAGCGTGGCCTGGGAAACTTTTGAACCCCCCTGTACATGTACGCTTTGTTTCACACTAAATACATTTCTTGTATATTGTCTTTCTTGGCGGAGGAATGTCATACAGTTGGAACAGTCAGTTACCTAGCGTTTTACGCTTCCATGGAATATTTTCAGAAGGCTAGAACATTTAAAAAGTACCGGAGCTAGTCAATCAGCTTCGTTTATTTTGTCGCGTGTCCCAACATAACAATGATATGCGGAGCACGTTCAATACTACACTCAGTTTAACACAGATAAGTGGTGCCCAAATTGTGAACAGGTAAACTACCTTTTATGCGTGTCTGCCTTCCTATACTCGGATACAACTTAAGAACTCCGGAGAAGCCTCGCCCAGACGACTGAAGGACACCAGCCGATCGCCTCCATGACTACAAAAATAGGACCGATCGTGCAGTCAGCAATGTTCTCCAAAGGCGGGGTCATCAGCTGTCCGGCTCATGACGTCAGTCTGGTGTGAGCGTCCATTGGTGAAGGCTTGTGTGCATCCGCTTTCGTGGAGGTAATGCCGCGGACTTCTAAAGTTGTATGCGTCTGTTGTTTGGGCCTGTATCTCATTTTAGATGTGAAGCATCTTATGGCAGCCAATCCGGTGGTGGTGGTGGTGGTGGTGGTGTGCCGGCGTCACCACCCTTACTGCGCGTGCGCGAACCTTTCAAAAAAAAATTAAAATAAAAAACATCCTCCCCCCTCTGTCTCCTCTAGGCATCCCTCCCCGCGGCAACCACACCCTCATTGCGCATGCGCCTCCCCCTCCTCTCCCCTCCTACGTTCCCCCCCTCTCTCCTCTGAGGCATCCCTACCCGCGGCGTCCATACTCCCACTGCGCATGCGCGTCGCCCCTCTCTCTCCTCTCCTACGCTCCCTCTCTCTCCTCTAGGCATCCCTGCCCGCAGGCGTCCACTCCCCACTGTGCGTGCGCGTCCCCCCCCCCCATTTATCTCTCTCCCCCCCCCTCTCTCGCCTCGCGACGCCGACACAGGCAGCGTCTGCTAGCGAGTTCATTGGTTGCAAAAACCGCCTGCTCGCGCTGCACAACCGTTCTGGCCACCCCGTATATATGGCAATGGATCTTGACCTCCAAAGGTGGTGCCGGTGGGAGATTTCTCCTGTGCGTTGTTGAACAATAAAAATTCGCAGCGTGCGCGTTAACTAAAAGCGGACTGCGGGTCTCTGTGTCCAGTCGGAGTCTTCTGTCTCTCATTGCCCATTAGCAGCGATTGGCATGTTCCAGTAGGAAACACCGCTCCGCCGCTGCGTGCTTTGCGCCTCTCCAGTTTTCTGTCCTGCGCAACGCTGCGATGAGCACCAGCGTCAACGCCACCGCCAATGTAAGCGTTAGCGCCCGCTGCTTGTCACATCTACACATGGTTCCCTTTAGCGGGAGATGGTGTAATTTTTTTATGTCATAGAACCGATAAATATAGTGTAGCTTTCGTTTTTTTCCGGTAGGCCCTACAGTTTTTTGGATGAAATGTATCAAGGGTATGCAAGGGCTGGAGGTGAAAATGTGGCTTTATTTTTGTTTGTATTGGTAGTTTGGTCACCAAGCTTATTGGCCAGAAATGCATTTGAGCCCAAATATAGAACCTACCTTATTACGCTAGTGGTGGATGTGCAAAGAGTGTGAAGAAGTTTGTATTTGCCATTATAAGAATATGTGATGTTTTTTTTAAAAACGACCTTATGTTTTTCTTTGAAGAGTTGGTGAATGCGACGTCTTTCTGCCTGTTTTTGCACGTTTTAAAACCATTATACTGATTATGTGACAACAGCACAAGAAAGGACAAGGGACAAGGAAGAAACACGGACGATTTTACTGAACGCAGTTCTGCCGCGAAATATATGGTCTTGATGTCTGATATACGGTCTTGATGGTCTCTAGCCAAAATATTTACCCTTATGGGTAAATATTTTGGTTAGAGTACTCAGAGAACTGGAAGGAATTGCGAGAAATATTTTTGAACGGTGATAATTTGTAGTGTTAACAGCTTACATAACATCAACTATGTGCTACAACAAGTACACTCGAATCGAGAGAGAGAGAAATGAAGACGAGTGGCGCGGAGTCCTTTCTGTTTAGGCACAACAGGGAATAAATAAGGCTCAGACGAGCGAGGTTCTTCAGTTGACTGCGATCGAGAGATCTCTACAGAAATTATACTCGACGTGATCGTGGAATTGCAACAAAAAACTGTTTTGCGAAGTAAAATTGGGAATTTTGGAAGTAATATCAATATAAGTGAAAACATAAAATACTGAAACGGCGACAGAAAGCTGAAGGCTGCAGAATTGGGTAGGAAATCAGCACTGTAAGTCAGCCGTTTAACCTCAAGCTGATGCAAAATGTTCATGTATGAGCCACAAAGATATGGCTGTTTTGCTTGCTGAAATAACGACGAAGGGGGGTCAAAAGTAGCGCAAACTTTCGACTGTTTGTTCAGCATATCCTGAATCGAAATTTATAGGCACAGACATCCCCCAGAGAGCTAGGCACACATCGAGCGCATAGCACCCTAATCGCAACCTGTGTACTAATAACTTGCTCTTTGCCTGCGAGAGACACTGACGTCTCACTGATACTTAAGGAAGCTCGTGTTTTTATATGGTATGCATCCAACAATTCGCGAACGTGCTGCCATTTATGAATTTTCGCTTTCCTGCGTCAAGACGTACGTCCGCCAGACGGGAAGGTGCGTGAATGAGCATGTGCGGGAACACGAGCTTTCGCTAGAAGATAAAGATGGGGACACATTTGCAATAGCACTGAAATTCTCATAAGTCAATAGGATAGATCCCCACTATTCACCGTCGTGCCTCAAATGTGGCCACGGCTCATGTTCTTTCGCTCACATGCTCTGGCTGTGCCCAGCCCTTAATGACTCTCTACCCATCATGAAGGAACAATGGGATGAATTCCTGACGAGCAACAGTCTCCACTCCCAACTCCAGGCCGTCCAGAGGGCCCACGACATAGCGACGGAACTTCGACTTCCGGTCCCATCGTGGGCGGAGCCACCGACTTGATCTGGGGGGGGGCCTCTGGCTCCTCTCAATATCAGTTCCTCGGGACTCAAATAAAGTTCTTGTCATGTCATGTGAGCCCTGCCTGAATAAGATTCAGATTATGGACAGAAGCAGGGACACTACCGTTTGAAACATCTTGGAAGCTTTCCATATAAAATCACGAGGTTCCTTTTGTATAAGTGACACGTCAGTGTCTATCTGGCAGGCAGAGAGCAAGGTGTTGGTTCCTAGGTTGCGATTAGGGTGGTATGCGCTCGATGTGGGCCTACCTTGCTGCGCATGCCTGTACCTATAAATTTTGATGCAGGATATGATGATCAAACAGTCGAAAGTAAGCGCTCCCTTGGACCCGTTCCCTAATTATTTCGTCGTGTAAAACAGCCATATCTTTGTGGCTTGTACATGAACGAGAACCGACAAGCCCAGCAAAGAATTCTTCTGATGCGAAAGGGGTACGTTGTCTCTTATGCCGGCCTTCAAGTTCACAAACTTCTGTATTGGTTATACTACTCTAACCTACGCATCAGAGTTCGAGATGTTGAAATTGCCATGCAGCGGGTGAGGCGAGGCAAGAAACGTGGTTGATTACTCTTCCTGGAGGTCAGAGAGCCTGGTCAACCTGCTCTTTTTAGACAAGTACGTGTAGATTTTGTCTCTGCTTGACTTTACAAAGTCTGATTCTCAAGATATCGTTCTCGGGTGCATTCATGATGTTAATCCACATTAAATTAAGCGTATTTTCTTTATTTATTTCGTTCTCGTGTGCATTCGTTACTTTAAAACATGTTATAGTAAGCGTATTTCCTGTATTTTTTCGTAAAAAAGCGACACATCATGCTTAATATATCCTACAACATCAAATGTGTAGGAGTTTTTCATTATGTTATGTATATTGTACGTCCTGCTTTTGCTTTCATATGGCAGGCACAAGAACGATGAACTTATGATGTGCTTTTCATCTCTGCACACGCTCCATATAACCTTCACCCTTTTTTATCTTGGTGCAAAGAAATTATTGAACAGACGCTTGTAAGAATTGTCTGCAATCGCTATAGCTCCTGGGCTGTAGTGCACTCAAAAGCATTAAATTTTGACCTCCCTGGAGTTGCTTCTATCAGCTCTTTCCTGTTATTTGTACATTTATTTTCAAAATACTTTTTGGTGTCCTTTTAGGCACCCTGTTTTCATTCTACTGCATTTAATAGTACGGCGCAAGCAACACTTCTTTTATCTTCGGGGATATTAATTCTAAAAGCCATTATATTATCCTCAGGCCCGCAATAGGCGAACAGGATTGGTTTAAACCACTTGAAATGCTTTATCGGGCTCCTGGATGCTAAGTACACACTTGGTCTTCTATCTCGCAGTACCCACAGTGGATAGTTGAGGTATTTATAACTTCGAATACAACATTTTCAAGATCAACAAGAAACAACCTGACGATGCTGAAGAGATGAAGTAAGGACAGGCTACTGCAGTGCTCTAGCGCATAGGTCAACACACGAGTACTTCATTGTGACTAGCTGTCTTAATATTCCAGAAAATGGATGCCTCACCTTGATATTCAACTTGCATACTGCCAAGTTTTTTACTGTCGGGGGGTAAACGTTCCGTGTAGCGGAGTCGATGTCCTAGAATATAATAACATGGTATTGGGTATAAGCTCAGCGTTAAAAAGGGTCACTTAAACTAATGTAATCGTATTTCCCTAATTATTTATTTCTTTATTTGTCATATCAAGTTTTTCATTCCAAAGGACATAAAAAAACCAAAGCATTTACATGTAGTGACATATTGTAAATACAGTGCACACGCTTGTCCAAAATAAGCACGTTATATATGTTTCTTTTCTAATCGAGGCACCACCTTTCTACGCGTCGTGAAATGGAAAAGCTCGGTGCCGCGATGGTACAGACTGTTCCTAACATAGCCTCAAGGTCAAACTTACAAATGAAACAATCTACTCGTCCGCGCCGCCTAGTCACGTCCTAAAATTTCTTATCAAGAATACTAAAACGCGCGCTTCTTTTTGTTTTTCATTTTCTCTTTCAACCAAATTTTAAATCGTAAATCTTTTGCGCCAGCTACATTTCGGTTGTAGCCACGCGTAAATGTATAGGAGCACTCCCAAAAGTTTCCGATAATTTATATTCATATTACGTATGCGTCTCGTACTGTGGAGTATATTCTAAACAAACACTCGCGCCCCAGTATTCGATATTCATTCATTCGTTCATCTTTATTTTCCTTCGGCATAAAAGAAGGGGACGGGACTAAAAGCCGAACTAACGGCTTGACAAGGGTTCCCACTCCCTGTTACAGGGCAGTGTAGTGAACATTCATTAGAAGTAAATGCATTAGAATAATTAAATTAGTACAGTTAATCAAACTTGACAAGTATACAATTAATTGTTCACTAAAAGCAGTAGCTACACTTTAGCTAATAAAACGAACAATTCATTATAACGCACTTGACGCGCACATGAAACTGAATCAATACATAAATATGTCTGTAGATCGCAAAAGTAAGAAACGCATCGTATATCACGTCGCAAACACACGCGAAAAAAATAATGAAAACTCTTTCGTGCGTGCTATGCTATTCTAAGATGATGTTGTCCATGCATGAATGCCTAATATCTTTATTAGATGCAACAAGAGGACGGAAGCCATCGTTTTAAAGTTGATTGAATTGTTTAGGCGCAGTGAAACATAAGTGACTGCGTGTGCACCTAGGGTGGGCACCGCTCACCGTTCTTTGAATCTGGTCTGCTTAGTAGACCGATTTTCTTTCAGCTTTGCTAAAGAGAGAACGTAGATTTTTTTGTAGTCCGCAGAAAACGCCTGTACACCAATGTTTAACTTGTATTCATATACACAAAATACAGGTAAAATGTCATATTTAGGAAACCGTTCAACCGTAGAACAAAGGTAAGGTATATTTGCTATACACCGGAAAGCTCTCCTTTGGAGCATATACAATTTTTTTTTAGATTTACGATACCAGTTGTACACCACGCAACACTGCAATACTCCAAATGAGTAGACACCAGCGAATTATAAAGAAAATTTTAACTTTATTAGGAAGCATGTGTCGCACCCTTGATACGACACCAACACCGCTAGACCTTTTTTTCGATCGAATGTATTCCGTATGCTCCATCCAAGTCAAATGTTGCTACAAAATAACACCAAAAGTTTTGACATTGTTTACTAATTGTAACACGCCATTATTCAGATGAACAAACAATGGTTGTGATAATTTTTTCCCTTGAGGTTGATACAAAATTGCTTTTGTTTTCCCTGAGTTTATTAATAGGTGATTCATGTCTCCTAAATTTGTATGCTTTTTCTTAAAACATTATTGGTTGTTTATCCAAACTCTCTTTCAGCTGTTCCTGAAATAAATACTGTCGTATCGTCAGCGCATCCAAGAAGCTGTGATTTATCTGTGGTACGTACGATGTCGTTAACATATATGGAAAACACAATGGCCCCAGTACGCTGTCTTGGGGGACTCCTTTTTTAAGGGGTTATGGTAGGGTAAACCGGTTATCTTGGTTTCAGCTTGATATTTCCGGAACTGTGCACTATTTTGTCCTGAAATTTTTCGTGCTTAATAAGATATCCAGTGGCCTTCAGTCGTTAAAATTTTTAACTTGTAGCTTTTATTACTCGCTTCTGGTGGAAGCACAAAATTTCAGACTAGTGCGCAAGTTTTATTGTACCTTTTTACAAAATCCGAAAAAGGTAGGACCGTGATACTTGGCACGCTTATTCAGCATAACAGTGATATTCATACCAGCTTGCAAAATCTAGATCTCATGTTTATCTCACATGAAAAGAAAACTATTTTTCTGACTTTTCACGTGCCATGAGGGCGGCTTTCCAATTAATCTTTTTTGCTTACTCGTAACTCACGCAGTTTGTCAATGTTTCAGGTTCAGACTATTTGCACGAAATTTAGGTATAATCGGAGAAAATTTGAACGCGATCAGTAGGACAGTTATTCAGGAAATGTACACCAACATTGGAAAATTTTCAAAAAAAAATGATCGGGAGAAAAACGCTTCTTTATGTTAAAAAACACCTGCGAAACGTGCTCGCAACATAGAGCCATAATTGTGCTAAAACTGCATTTCAGAAAATTTGCCATCAAAAGGTATAAAAATGGTAGGAAGTGAATATTATTCAACCGATCAGGCCATAATTATGGTTTGAAAAATGCATCGACGCAGAAACAATGATGAAAAAAAAGCCCGCGATTCCGTTAGGAGGCGCTGTCTCTGGCACCATTTTAAATTTCCTGGAGCACGCTAACGCGCTCGCCAATGCATGGTTTTTCTCCTCAGAGTGTGTTTTATATTTTAATAATGAAATAAAAAAATTGCTTTTTTGGTCGATCTACCCTACCATACCTTCTTAAAAGGCTGCTTGGTGGACATTGCAGTCCTGATATCTAGATATTACATTCTGTGTGTAATAATTGAGTGATCACGTGGGCTGTTCCACGGACGCCATATTTCTGGAGATTTAGAAGAATAGCCTTATGAATGACGTGAAATGCTTTCGAAAATTGAATTTACACACCTATCGTGAATTCTTTGTTATATAACGATTCTATGATAATTTCTGTTTGGACAGTTAGCGCCGGTTCTGTAGAGCGATGTTTTCTGAAGCCACGTTGAAAGTCACGACGAAGGTTATGCTTACCGAAATAAGACGTCAAATAGAAATTCATTATTTTTCCTCTACCTTTTGAGAATATTGGTAGGGATAGATATGGGCACCGTAATTGCTTAAAATATTCCTATCGCCTTTTATATATATATATATTGGCACTACGTGTGCAACCTGCATCAGTTTAGAGACAACGCCACTGGACAAAATGATATTATAGTTTAAGTGAAGACTGGGCTTATGATGTCAAGGACATATTTTACGAGAACTATATCTGGATTACATCAGCATCTTTAGTTTTGCTATTTTAGGGGCGAAGCTCCTGAGGGCGTAGGCTTGTCCCGCGTCGATGTTGTCGTAGTAGCCACCATGACGATGACGATGACGCTGCCATCATGGCACAGCACATGGAATGTGCTGTGCACTATGCGTCATAACGATGACGCTGATGACGATGAAGAATAAGCGTCGTAGCCACCTCTAGGTCTCAGAATGATCCCACTAGATGGCGCTGCGGTGCCATCTAGTGATCGACCACATGCAAGCCACAACATCGATCTCGTCTTTGCAAACTTCCCACTACGACCCATCCAAGAACCCCTATCCCTCCACTTCACCGACCATAAACCCGTTATAATGAAGGCGGAACGGAAGCCACGGCTTATGTAAACGGTAACCACCACGGCTCACGAGCCAACGAAGAAACCACGGCTCCAGTACGAAAACAAAAAATCACGGCTCACGAATAAATAAAATTTCTTAATATATACACACAGTGTTTGTCACTTCTTTGATGATGTACTGGGCAAGATTCCCGAAAGATTCACGGTTTTTACCGATGAACCTCCGGAGCTTCGCCCACTCATCATCATTCACTCCGTGGATATGCATGGATTTTTTTTTCATTGAGTTGAGATAAGAATAACTTCTGGACAGCTAGTTGAAGCGAAAAAAAATTGAATAGAGATTTTCGTTTCATGTTAATATTTCGTTAACATTAAATATAGTGTGACAAATTTCTACGTACCGGGCACATTTTGTTTTCCATATGAAATTTCGACGAGTGCGCTCGCTTCAGTTTCTTCTTTAAATTTTGCTTGCTTTTGTTTCTAGAAGCAGTACGTAAAATGAAAGGTTCCTCCTCTAACCTAGTGTTTCGATTGCCTTCTCGTAAACTTATGCTTCATCTTCAGAAGTATGTGGCAGTGTTGCTGCTATTCAACACAGCTCTCGCGACTGATATATTAACAGAAGGCTTTTTATAAAAATGACAAAAAGCCGTGAAAGGAATGGTAAGGTGAAATCAGCGCAGTCCCGTATGACGCATCTGTTCTTTTTGGTGCAGGTGAGTGCATCTCTACAGTCTGTCTACTGCGATTCTGTGCTGCATTTGTGTGTCAGCAAATCAGTATGCAGAGCTGCCGCTGAGATGTCAAGAATGCGGTTTTTAGATACACGGCTGAATCTCCGCTCCAACCTTCAAAAGTATTTTGAAAGAACTCACAGGGTCCCGTATGAATTCAGCTGAGACTCGCCGGCGAAATTAATCTAAGGTGCCTATTCTACTGCGCACTACATATTAGGTGAACGCCACTTTCTTTAACATTCATAGTTGCGCGAACGCCGCAAAGACAGTCACTGAGCGGCTCCCGTTGTCACGTAACATTGGTGCTCTTTTATTTCTGCAGTCACGCTAACGTTGCTCACACCACGAGATGCGTAAGCATTGATGTGACTTTAGACCGACTGATGCTGACGCCTTTTTTAATTTTTTTAATTAGCATGAGCGCCGCAATTATCGCATGAACGATCGATAGTTGTGCTCCCGTAAGGCTTGCGTGTGGTGGGGGATAGATTCCCCTTTTGTTCCTGTCGTGGTGCTTTGCTTTTGTGATATGTCGTTGGTCTCTAATCCATGAAAACCGAGTCAGGTGGGCACATCTCTCGGCTGGTTAGACCTTGGCCTACCAACTGCACCTCTTCATTCCTTTGGTTAACAGAATGAGTTAGAGTTCATAGAAGGTCAATAGACTTATCGCTCGTGAACTCGCTTAAGACTCGCGCAGTGCAGATGGATATGCTACCTTTCGAAAATTTAAGGAAGACCCTTTGGAAATTGCATAGGGTGGTAGGACAAGCCGCTTTTCGGTCATGGCCACGTTCGTATGAAACATACAATGTTTTCGCCTTCATATTATCGCGTTGATTTGGCTTCGTTAAGAACAACTGGCCTTCATATGTTACATGGCAGCCACCCGGGTATGGCCAGCACGTCTACATAGCTGTTCACTATGATTCATTTTCGAGCATCAGAGAAACTTTTGCTATATTTAAGTACTTTCTGCACCAACTAAAGCATTTGATCGTCCTACTGTTATCAGTGTCTGCTACGTCCACCTTACCCCCCACTAATCATTCCTTAAGGAATGATTACAAGCTTAATTGGGGAAGCGCACACTAGAAGGAAAGTTCATCGTGAATTATTGTTTACTTCCATTTCGCTTGTCTAATATAACATCTAATTTTTGAAATGTTTGTTTTTCCATTTTTCTTGAAGTAATAGAATCTTGCCTATAATTTCCAGAATATCTTCAGGTTGTCCATGCGAACGAGCCTTCCGGCGTCAAGACCCTGCGGTCAATGCAGGAAGTTTAAATTTGAACCCTAGATTAGAACCGAATATTAGTATGCGTAGCGATCTGGCCACGATGTGCGGAAAGGTTAAGTTTAGACCCTGCATTAGAACAAAATGTACATGTAGAACCAAATGTACATGTAAAGGTACGTGTAGTGATGGGGGGCACACTGTGCAGGAAGCTTAAATTGGGACCCTAAATTAGAACCGAATAGTAGTACACGTAACGATGGGGCCACGATGTGTAGGAAGCTTATGTTGAGGCCCTACATTAGAACCAAATATTAGTACGCGTAGCGATGGGGCCACGATTTGCAGAAAGCCTAAATTTGAACCCTGGATTAGAACCGAATATTAGTATGCGTAGCGATCTGGCCACGATGTGCGGAAAGGTTAAGTTTAGACCCTGCATTAGAACAAAATGTACATGTAGAACCAAATGTACATGTAAAGGTACGTGTAGTGATGGGGGCACACTGTGCAGGAAGCTTAAATTGGGACCCTAAATTAGAACCGAATAGTAGTACACGTAACGATGGGGCCACGATGTGTAGGAAGCTTATGTTGAGGCCCTACATTAGAACCAAATATTAGTACGCGTAGCGATGGGGCCACGATTTGCAGAAAGCCTAAATTTGAACCCTGGATTAGAACCGAATATTAGTATGCGTAGCGATCTGGCCACGATGTGCGGAAAGGTTAAGTTTAGACCCTGCATTAGAACAAAATGTACATGTAGAACCAAATGTACATGTAAAGGTACGTGTAGTGATGGGGGCACACTGTGCAGGAAGCTTAAATTGGGACCCTAAATTAGAACCGAATAGTAGTACACGTAACGATGGGGCCACGATGTGTAGGAAGCTTATGTTGAGGCCCTACATTAGAACCAAATATTAGTACGCGTAGCGATGGGGCCACGATTTGCAGAAAGCCTAAATTTGAACCCTGGACTAGAACCGAATATTAGTACGCGTAGAGATGGGGGGCGCGATGTGCAGGACGCTTAAATTTGGACCCTAGATTAGAACCGAACATTGTGACAAAACACCCTCTGGCAAAACAACGCAGACAACGGCATGAATAACATACAGGACACAGCGCTGAACCAACAACCCACCAAAGAACCCTTGTGGATATTGTCACCTTTACTTTTCTCTCACCAGAACTCTGAAATACCTCTATAGGTCACTCAGGGCAGTAAATATCAACTAGTCTGTTAAACAACTTAACAAAAATCAATTAAGGCTTTCAATTAAGCTATTTTGTTCGCATTAGTATTTATGAAGTGCAGATTCACACCAGTTGGATTTATATGATGGGATAGAGACCGCAACCTCTGAGAACACCGCCTATTTTCGCACGAAAAACAGACTACTGAATATTGTTGTTGAATTAATTTCTCTAGCGTAAACGATTCATTTCTTGTATAAAAAAACACACACCTACTTTTACCTACCAATTACTGCTTCCTGTCCGCTTTCGTTTCTCCATCAAGTAAGCCTCTTGATTGGTAATGTTATGTTTCGTTAAATACATGCAGCGTGTTTCATTGAATGTACGCGGGGCAGAACTGGAATTTGTTTGGGAGATGTTTTGCTGATAATACCATAATCTCCCAGTCGTATTGAATACCTGCGTGCAAGCAGAAAAAAAAACAAGACAAGAAAGGCAAAGAGGCTTTAACGTAGGCTATATATTACCCAGCATGGTACACAATAACACGCATTCTTCAAGATGCTAGAGAATAAGCAAACATGTGCTCCCTGAAATTTGATTAAGAACTTTTTAGTGATCCTAAACCAAACAAGAGAAGATATACAAGGTCATAAGTGTGTACTAAACTTTTCATTCTCAATTTATCGAAATTTCTCGATATAGTCCAGAAGCACTTCATCCGGTAAATGATGAGAATACTTTGCGGATAGTGACTGTATTTTGCCTCTTACACAGATCCTGTAATTTCGGAGACATAATAATGAACAGCCTTTCGCTAGAAAGATTACGCTGGAAATAAATAATCGTGTATAAAGGTGACGCAAACTGGAAACTGCAAGACACTGACAAACAGATCACAAGCTGAAAATGCATGCAGTCGCATCATACGTGAAATTTGTTAGACATGCGCAAAAGCGATTCATACCTGCCCTTCGGCGACGACGGCGCTCTCTGGCAAGTGTGAGCTGGCGTGCCAAACATGCAGCCTGCTCGTCGTCCATGGTGGGAAAGGAAACATTCATTCCGAACCCAGTGGTGCCCTCTACCTCTTCCTTTCTCTCCTCCTCACCTCATATTTATCTGCTACCTCCGTGCTGTACTATACCATACACGTCTATACTATGCTTTACTGTTGTCCTTGTCCGTTCCATCCTCATCATCACGTCCCTTCTCTGACCCTCTTGTAATATTATACAATACACGGCTGTGCTATGCTTTATCCTCCTCTCATCCATGCCCACCTCTTGATCCTCACATCTCTCGTCCTCACACTCAATTACTTTATCCGACCCTTGGTGTGCTATACTACACATGGATATGCAATACTTCACTTTCACTTCCTTTTACCGCCCTCTGCTGTACTCTACTATATATGACTACGATATAAATGGACATGCTATACATTATTTTGCTTGCATGACGGCATGCGACACGACATTACAGGAGATGACAGCAGATGTCATACGATGAGTGCCCGCGTCCCTAAATTGCGCCGCACTTAGTAATCGGATGCTGACTCTTGAGAGGCTGAGGCCGCATGCTTTTGGCAAGGCAATGCGCAGCAGCTCCCACTTGTGTACTTAATGATAACTTCTTCTTGGGTGAGAGGGTGTTTGTTAATAGATCGCGGTAGCGCAAATTCTCCAAAAAGAAGAGAAGCACTAGAGGGAGAACAAGAGAGACAGGAGATATAGCAGTGCTATCCTTCTTTCCTTTTCTTCTGTTTCCTTTTTTTTTTCGAGTTAGCCGCTGCTACCATATGTTTACTGTACTTCGTCGTTCTGTTTCGTCCTTATTAAGTGATCAACAATGCAGTTTTCATTACATGTGCTTTATGGCACATGATTTATTTTTCTGCCAGTACACCAATGCGCATGCTCGGCACATGGTATGGGATAGAAGTTGCTCAATAGATCATGACAAAATTTTGAGTGGTATCCTCACAAGTAAAAAAAAAACAGTGCACGCTTTGAGGCGTGTTGCTCCCACATAACGAAAGAAACTTGGGAAAAATTCACATTTTAGAAATAAAATTTTGCAGAATGCTTGAGCGTGGCCTTCATGTGAAGGACGAGGTGTGGTTGTGGGGTCCCCTTGATGCCACCTTCTGAATCGCTAGCCTGGCTTCGTATCTTTGTGGACACCTCAGCTGTGCTGCTAGGAAAGGGAATATATGTGGGCGTAAAATCGGCCGTTTCAAACTATCCCAGAATGCCTACTCCAAGTAGAGTTGTGAAGTGCCCACAAAGTCCATGAACGTTCCTTTTGCGAATGAGTGAACTACCCACTACGCGTTTGTAACGCAATACCAGCCCCTGTGCCCAGCTGCAGAATTTGTTGACGCTTTTGCTGATAATGATGATTAATTATGCCGGTGCTCCTTGCAATTGGTGGGCTTTTGAAACCATCACTAATTGTGCGATTTACATGTTTTGTGCCTGGTGTGATTCTACTATTCTTCTACACATTCCTTACGTACGTTAAGGCGCACTGCAATGAAAGAACGCGCGTTGCTCTGTGGCAAATCGCTTCTGGCCACGCTGCACTCGTGGCTTCGGATTCCACTGGAACCGCAGTTTTTACAAGCTGTGCTGTTAAGCTTTCCGATACACTGGGTTCGCGTCACGAGTCAACTATGATCATCAGGAAACGGGTGTATGAGACATAAAGAGCGGGAAATCCAAGTCATGTTCCCAACGAGGCTAGTGAAGGCAATCCTGGAAAGATACTAAATACTAATCACCGGAGTCGACCCTAATTTAATGCTAATTAGCCCAATCATTTTTTATTATGTGCACATACGACTAAACCTTATCAAGACTAAACAATGTGTGTGATAGAACCAAACACTCCCGAGATACTTGAATGTCATGTTGCTTAATTATGCTGATTAAGCCTATGAAAGCTAATTCAAGCTTAATTGAGATTGAGCCAAGCCGGGACCTAGCTAGGAGATCCACCAGCTGCGGTGTGACTCAATCCTTGCGCCTCTATTATGAGCTGCCCGTAATTTTTATTATTTCTTGATTTGCGTCTATAGTCGGTGACAGCCTCAGAATATATAGGCTCCGCGCACGACGCCTCATTGCCGATATTTTTCATGCTTCCGCCGTGTTGCTACTTCACGCTGCGGAAACGACGGAATGCGACAAAGCGTTACAAAACCCTCCGAGTTGCTGCCGCTGTGGTGCACGTCAAATGCGACAGAATCACAAACTTCAACTGCATCGAATGACGACTGGCGAGGATGATGCTGTGTACGCGTGGATAACAGTTGAACTTTTTATTGGTTCGGCCTAACAATTACATCGCAGCAAAAGGGCAGCTCTAGTTGAACGCGCATAACACAAATGGATAGTGGTACACTTTACTTTTTATTCTTAGCTTGTCACTGACTATAGTTCGAATTTTCGCTCACGGGCGACTAAAATTTGTTTGTGTCAATCAACGACGCCAGCACCGACGCCGACGCCGGAATTCCTGTGAAACGCGCTCTTTAACGCCATCGCGTTAATAAGCGTGTGCTAACATGCGTACCTAGCTTACTGTACGACTGTGGACTCCGTACTTGTAGTTCATGAACTGCATAGGCGATATTTTCCTACAAAAATTACTGCATCCAACTGTTGCTGGTGTTTGTGGGAGCTCCAAGTGTAGCGCTTAAATCATCATAGGAATCCTGGGTAGCACACCATTGCACTTTCTCTAATGCCATCTTCCCGGAATCGGGCAACTTTGTTAAATGAGAAAAAGCTACCGCTGCCCACAGATAGTTGCGTTAGTGATGGCAGCTCGCTATTATGCATGATCGAATGTGGTCATCACACTCACGTGCTAACAGAAGTAGAATCGCGCATAGATTTAGGGATGGAACATGGCTGCAGTACATATGCACTACAATGTGGCTGTCTAGACCTTTCCTTGTCGACTGGTGCTAAGGTTTAGATACATCATACATGGCAATGTGTCAGAAATAAATTTATTCTAAGACCAAATCCCTTAGTTGATATGTAGTATTTGTGCATTATTGTTTTTTTATGTAGAAACAGTACACATTCATTTAAAAGAGGACGACCGCGGCGGCCGGATTTTGATGGAGGCTAATCCACTTAATAGATTTGGTTGCACTTAAAGAACAGATGATCAAAATTTCCGCTGCCCTCCTGTACGACATCTTTCATAATCATATCGTGTTGTTGGGTTGTGAAACCCCAACAGTTATTATTATTCTTTAAAACACTCAGCACTCAAGCGCGTCGTTTTAATGAAGAGCAAGAAGTTTGATGGGCACCGATTGCGAGGAGGCAGACCAATCATCCTCCCTTTTCCTCTTACGCCATGCTGTCATTGCTAAACGTCTGCAGCCGGTTATGCCTACATGTTTTTCTAATTGTGCCTATCATTTTAGCTCATTTTTAAAATGGCTGGAAGCTTGCCACAAGAGTGCCGCCGTAGCCATACTAAGTACCCAAGTATTCATTTACAAAGCCAAGGCACTGTTGACCATATCTATCTATCTATCTATCTATCTATCTATCTATCTATCTATCTATCTATCTATCTATCTATCTATCTATCTATCTATCTATCTATCTATCTATCTATCTATCTATCTGGCCGAAGCTCACATTGGTGGTTTTGTGTTTCCTTTATTTAGTGCACACCTTGAAATGCTGTCATCGCGATATATGACAAGGCAGCATTTAGCGGTCCCTACGTGAATGCTCAAGAGATTGATATTGTTTACCATGTGATAATAATAGCACAAATGATATTATGCATACGCCTTGAAGCTCCAGTGACCGTTTACATAACTTGGTATACACAGAGTGTGCATGTATGCATGTGAAATGTTTCCTAGTGAAGTACATGTGAGAACATAGACAACAATTCGGCAGAACGAAATAAGGGTAAATGAGGCGGAGCTCCTTTATTTGTTTGACACAGCCTGTCAGCAGGCTATGAACAACAAGAAGCATAGAGAACATTGATTGTAGCTGTTAACAGTAACGCGGTAATTAAGACAAAAATCAAAATCTATTAGTGCGGACAAGAAATAAACTTGCCGCCTGTGGTTAACGAACGCACAACCTTGGAATTCTACGTCCCATGTTCTACCTATTGGGCATCAGAACGGCATCAGGTGTGAGCATCACAAAATGCCAGAATGGCATGAAATGTTTCGTATGTATCATAATAATACTAATAATATCTGGGGTTTAACGTCCCAAAACCACGATATTATTATGAGAGACGCCGTAGTGGAGGGCTCCGGAAATTTTGACCACCTGGGGTTCTTTAACGTGCACCTAAATCTAAGTGCACGGGCCTCAAACATTTTCGCTTCCATTGAAAATGCAGCCGCCGCGGCCGGGATTCGTTCCCGCGGCCTTCGTGTCAGCAGTCGAGCGCCATAACCACCAGACCAGCGTGGCGAGGCTAGTATGTATCACACAACTTGATTCACGTGGATGAAACGTTAACATTTCCCAAAGATTTTTGTACGGTCTGTATCAACTTGCACAACGCAGCGTAAGTCATATGAAATTTATATTGCATTCTACCATATTTACTTTTATCAATTCAACGCTGCTTGAAATGAGAGGAGGAAGGCCCTAGTGTTTACAAGAGGCTGCTTTTACGCGGTCAAAAGGCAGGGCCGGTGATCATCGCGATCGTAAATCATCAAGGTTTTTTGGTAACGTAAAACAATTCATGAATAGGAATACACTACCACAAGATGTTCTTGGTATTACCAGAGTCCTTCAACACTTTTACTGGTGATGACGCTTCGCCGTAACTCTAAGAAAGAGCTTTTTGCGCTGCAAGCGGAAGGCCGCTGGGCGGCGCTGCGTGCAGTTCGTTGGCATTGGGCAGACGGCAGCGAAGGCGGCTAGTTGTGTGAGTGCCAAATATCGCGACGAGTCAGCGCGCAGTTTTCACCTTATGTCTTTTAGAGCGGTAATTTTTTTTAGGCTGAACGCATCCAGCGTCCACCGCTAAGTGCATAAGAACCATATAACAAAGCACAGTGGCTCAATGAATGAGAAAACGCACATGCGCTCAGTGAGCAGTCCAGTGCAGCCTTCGTCTGCCAGGCTCTGAGCAGTCCAGTGCAGCCTTCGTCTGCCAGGCTCTCATGCGAAACGGACCCAACTCGACCCGCTTTTTATTGCACTAGCAATTTTATGGGCACTCATGGCGGATTTTTGCCGTCGCCGGCGCTGTCATGTCCAGAATATATATATGTATGTATATATATGACAAAAAACCAGAAAGCAAAAAGAAATCAGAACTAAATTCCGAAGCACCCGACCAGGGATTCCCACCATCGACCCCTCGCTCCACAGCGCGCCGCCTTAGAAGACTATACCACGCGCCATGTTTGTGCCGGTATGTTAACGGCAGGCTATTTAAATACACCATTTACCGCTGGCGGCACGCAGATCTCAGAGCAGCTTGAGCGTGTTTTCCATCACGCAACGCTCCAACATTTTCTTTCAATTTGAAAAATGCCCTAGAGACGCGCACGAAAGAGTTGCCGCTTTCTGTACCCATTTGTGAGGTCGCCGGGAACACCTTGGGTCAGACGCCACCACGTGACGGGAAACGCAGAGGGGTCACTCCACGCGTCGCAGTTTAAAAGAAAAAGAAATATCTAAGAGCGTCGGGTTCTGCAGTGTAGACAAGTGTTGCGCGTTGCTCAAACACAAAGACGTAACAACTGTGACAGTTGTTAGTTCACGCTTGTCCTGTGTATACCTGCGCGTTCTTGTCGAGCGTCGATCTTTGTGCCTCAGGCAGTGATGTGATAGCTGCGCCAATTGTGCCAAATTGCGCCAAGAGGCGAAACCTGCTACATCCTGCTACATCTTGGCAAAAATTTCATTATTTGCGCCAAGCATGCGCCAAGACATCGTTTTTGCGTTCCTTCGGTGAGAAGCATGACAGCAGGCACTCGAAATTCATAGTTTACCACTGTGATTTCGAGGGGTCATCGCAGTATACAGGAATGTGCCATGTAGTTGAAGTTGTTGCTGGGCGCAAAGCTTCCAAACAATTTCTGCTCGCCCATATATTGCGAAACTTTCTTCGTTAGATTTGAACTCGCCCATACTGCGAAGCTTACTGCGTTAGTTTTCTATTACTACTAGGCCATACTGCGAGGTAACATTATTAAGTTCAATAAAATATTTTCTAACTGTTGTGAATACAGCCAGAGAAATTTAATAATGACCCAGTTCTTGCACGGCAGTCTTACTTGACTGACTTTATTGATAACAGTAATTCAGTACGTGTATGTAAAACCGGCTGTTTATTTAGTTTTTTTTTAATTTTTAGTGCTATTCTAGTTCTAAAATATTTCACGCAGGGTACCTAAGTTTTAAGACCATACACTGGGCAGATTTTACCAACAATACCACGGGCTATGCAGTGACTGTTACTTCGCCAAGAATGCATGGTATCCCAGTATTTCGGTATATCTCGGCTGGGCTTGTCGACCTCGGCAACTCTTCATGTCAACCAGCTTGTGAAATGTAAATACGTACTCACCCATCAACGTAAATTTTGTCGAGCACACATTAAATAACTGGAAGAAACTACCAGTTACTAAACCGTGTTCCTTATTTAACCGCTCATTAGCCCGGACCCTAATGATTCTGTACATAAAGCATGACAGCAGACACTTCTCCACACAATACAGGACTAGGTTGTACTAAAAGCACAAATGTAATCTGACATTATTGGGAAAGTAAATAGAATGTATGAAAAATTATGACAGGTTATGCTTCCAGTTTTGTAACTAAGGCATCAGGGAAAGCCAGCGTCATTTAAAAACACCTTTGACATGTGGTGCAACAGCTCCGGCTTTGAGACAAACGTTTGCGTTTGCATCCGAAAATGTGCCGCAAGTAACTGCTCCAAACGCTGGTTATGCTGCTCCAAAGTGAGATTTTGAGCTGCTCCAGAAGCTGCGCCAAAATGGCTTTGGTCAATCACATCACTGCTCAGGGTTGTACCGTTGCGCTACAATTATCGAGCTACTTGTCGTTCTTTGCGTGACATTCCAATCTCTTGCTATCGCATTCACTGCTTCGTCGTTGCGGTGAAACTGTGTCTTCTTTGTACTTCTTTTGGCTTGCAGTGACAGATATGTTTTCGTGCGTCAGGAAAATGTTGCGTGAACCACAAGAACAACAAAAGGAAATGCTGATGCACACGTAGTATCAACAGTGGGTGTGAATCACATCCCATCGATTTTAAGTGCAACCACTTGGCCTTTTTTCTTTATAACTTGATGACAGCATCCAGAAAAGAAAAAAAGAAAGGATAACGATAACGGTGCTCCAACGAAGCGGAAGTAGTGTCCTGTTCCCGGAACAACCTAGCAAAATGCAGCTGCATGGGGCTGCTCGTCGCGTGCACACGCGTATTGTGGCTGATTTCACCGCTGTTAAATTACTTGTCTGTTTTCATTGCTATGTGTACCTACTACCTATTCATTTTCTCCACAGGTAGCAGGTAGTACATGTAAGTTTTCCTGTACATTTTCTCTGGATTCCTTGCCATTGTAATGGCTGCGGGTGCTGAGCGTAACGTGATAAATAAACGAAGAAAAAAAGAATCCAGCACGACAGGTGCCTTCACAGGATTAGCGTTCAGAGGTAGCTCGACTGTGTCGCGTTGCGGAAAGGCGTGCATGGCTGTGAGTATTGCGAAAAAAAAGTCACACGGTTGCTTATTCATATTCCTAATGCGACTAGAAGACGAAAGTCATCTTCATCTTTATTTTTTCTCAATCGAGTGAACTGGTCCCCCCTACCAGAAAGCGTCCTGCACCTAACGTGGTTTCGCGGTGCCTCCGAGATCGGCCCGCTTTCAACCAAGCGATGTCAGCTGATGACGTAATCATGTAGGGTCACTTCATGCGACGTCATAATTATGTGAACGTCAGTGATGTGAGTAATGATGCAAACGTCACGAAGTTTGCCAACTTTTGACATCACGATGGAGTCGGATGGTGGGATAGAGTGATGAAATTACGTGATGATTAATTCTTGCAGCACTCATGTTAACGCCGAGGCCGCTGATGCCGATGGTCATTTTTCGTGTTTGATGAGGCATCTTGGTCCACGCTCGCTACAGCTTGCACCGTCACGCGAGCCAAATGGCTGACGCGGGCCAACAAACCATCGCCAACCTATCGGCCTACCGCTGCAGCGCAGCTGGCGAGTGGCGGCCGCAGCTGATTTCGTTAGCTCAAACAACGATTAAGAGAAGCACGATCGCGGCGCGCGAATGTGCTACTCACGTGGTTATTTTTTTTTTTGTATTTCGTGGGCTTTGTTTTGTATTTCGCTGGCTTTCTTGGCTCTTCCGGGCTCCTCGCTCGACCACCTCACGAGCGTCATGCCGGCGTCATTCTTGCTTGCCAAGGAACTAAACCGTGTCGCCGCGAGAACTGCCCGATCCTCGCTGGCCGCATTACCAGCAGTGGCAGCATGGGAACTATCGGAGTTCCATCGCATTCCGGACGATGCCGCCCTGTGGATAACACAAGTAAACGATCTCGGCACCCGCCATGCCTAGCCGGGAAAATCGAAAATGGCTTGTGACCATCGAACACCTTCGCGATGCTCCGAAGGCATGAAACGGCTACGAATGCGTCAAACAACAATCCTGCCTATCAATGGTGTGCCAGAGGGACTACCGTTTTTCGGCCGCTTTCTCGTGCCTGCGATGGCCTCCCTACCAACTCAATGTATATCGCGGATGGGAGATGTGAGGCACACCACCTCGACGTTGCACCACGGCCCTCTACTACCCTGCCCAGTTTTGGTCAAGGATGTCGTGAAGGGCACGGTGCAGCTGTGCCCTCTCTCGAACATGGTACTGACATTGGAGAAACAGTTGAATGGTTCATCGTAAGGCCTCGAGCCCCACGAGTGAAAGCTTCTTTGGCTGTCATAGAACTGACGTCGGACGCAGGTTCTGCACACCGTTTCTCGTAGCAGTCTCTGTGCCGATTATCCGACACCCTAACATCACTGAAAAGAGCCGAGAACACTCTTCATACAGCCCAGTTGAAGCAGCCGGCCCTAGATTCTCCTTTTCTGGGGGGCACATGCAGATACCAGCTCCTCTCATGCTTGAGACGCCTGCACTGAAGGCGCCGGCAGAGTCCAATGCATCAATCACTGTCCTCACTGATAAAGATTGTGATGAGCATACCTCGGGGCTGAAGAGACACGCAGCGGGCACTCCGACGAAAGCTTCGCGGAATATCTCGCGGCAGATACCATGACCAGCCACGAGTTGTCTTCTCCACTACACATAACAGATGCTACATCACTACTCTTCCCACTAGACAGCAGGACCCCCCAACAAGCCACTGCAGTTGGCGATGCCGCCTCCACCTAAGTTTTAGCACCTCGTTAGGAGGCGGCATCGAGGTGTTAGCACACGAAGGTGTTAGATAGTCTCGAACTTGTGACGCCACAGCACATGGAACTGTTAGATATTCTCCGCAGCAACCTCCACAAAGATGTGGGTGTTAGATATTCTCAAAGCTGACATGCCCTTCACTCAGACAAAAAAAAACGAAACCACCGAATTCTTGAGCATATGCAACTGTCCACTACGTGGAACCTCATGACAGTGGACGCCCGCCTCTTGGCAGCGCGGTACGCTTCCTCTTGCTCCTGCAGTGGAAGAGCATCGACGAGATTCGGTCCCACAGCTGCCAAGCTGCAGAAACTTGCGCAAGGGCACAATGAATGACGTCTTTGCAGTTACAACATATGAGTGCAGCCCATTTTCCGTTCGTTGTGATAGACGTCAGACGCCGCCCAGGCGGTGCCGCGAAAAACACCGCCACCAGCGCTCTCATCGCCGCTCTGGCCATAGCTGCGTAGTCCAAAGATAGCCTTCCGCAAGCGAATGTGCGTTGGCCATAGTAGAGCCCCCCCCCTCTTTCGTTTGTGTCGAGGCGCATTTTCCGCTAATCGACGCTTCAGAAAAGTAGGAAGCTCATCAGTTGGAACTGCTAGGAACAATCAAAAAGATGCTTCGGTTATTTCGACAAGTACAAGCGAGTATCGTACGACATCGAGTTCGAGGCAAGCACTCCGAGCTGCGTTGTATAAAGCCTAAATGAGTTCAATTTGGGTGTATACATAATGTCAAAGCGATGAAGTACAGGGCTGGTGCCAAGTTCCCAGGCCACTATCCCATGCATTCTTATGGCAGCGTGGCCTGGGAACTCTTGACCCCCCCCCCCCCTGTACATATACGATCAATTTAGTTCGCTATGTATCTTGCGATCAGTGGTACAAAGCTAGCTTTATCGGGCAATAGTGGCCCCGAGGATTTTCGCCTTTGCAATTGCACTCTTCCCTTCATCTCTGACTCTCTGTGCACTGGACAATTTTCGTTACGCGTTCTCGTATGTTCTGTTGATGGTTGTCTTCCGTTTGTATATTCTGCAAATGGGAATACATGCGTGTCCACTTTTTCGGTGTACAAACAAAAGGCAAAACCTTGGCCTTCCGAGATAACTCCGGCAATTCCGGAGGCCGCGGGCAAGAAGAACCTGAAGGTTCTCACGAGCAATATTTTGCGATTTACTTGCACGACGCACCGTGTTAGCATTTGCTAGTTAAGCTGGAACTTTGAGCCTTCAAAACGCACGTGCGCTATGCTGTGTGGTGACGACCAGTTCAGTTCACGGGTGGTCGTGGAGTGCGCGACGTTTATCGCGTGCGTCACCAGTCTGCATTTAACTGTTGCACGGCACGCACCGCGGTCAGAGGCTTCGCTGAGCTTCATAGTAAAGGTTACCACGGCTCTCCGTCAAGGCTACTCAAAACAATAACAGCACGGCCACATTATCACACTTTCTCATGGGACCGGCTGTGGAGAACGCAGCTTCCCAACACATTCGCAACAGCCCGGAACTAGCGCTCTTGCCGTTCTGCGTCGTACGACAGCTATGGAAATCGGTAAAACTGGACGTCAATGGGGAATTTTAGTATAACGTACGTGGCCGCGTTGCGTACGTAAGGACTTCATGTTTCCCGTTGGGTCGCATGCGCAGGCAGCAACGCTTCGCGTATCGCGATTCGTGAGCGGCCGCAACGTGCGCACGCATGAGATCCGCGCGTGCTTACGTATACGCGCTCTCATTTCTCCGGGACAGCGCGAGACTTCGTTTCGCAAAATAGTGGCATCAAAGGCGAGCCCCGGCCAGCTCTACTTTTCTATGGCTATGATTTGGCGTTGCTGGTGGGAAGTAAACGCGGACAACGCATTTCAAGAGGCCCTCGCGGTGGGAAGGAATCACCAAAAAATGCCCCCACCTCCCCGAATGGAATCGTGAGGAAATGTGAAGGCATTTCGCGCGCGCTTCACTCCATTTATATATATATATATATATATATATATATATATATATATATATATATATATATATATATATATATATATATATATATATATATGTATGTATATATATATATATACGTGCGAGCAAGCGGACGGGAGAGTGGGGCGCAGGGAGGAGAGAGAGCGAACGGCGAGAGAAGGAGCGGCGAAGCACTGCACCTACCCTCTCCTACACTCTCTCCACAAACGCGGGAGCTCCGCCGAGCTCCCGCTATGTGAGTGCCCTCACACACCAGAGCGCGCTCCTCCTCTCCACTTACTCTCCGCTACTCCGCCCGCACCACCTGCTCCGGTTGCTAGGGGCGAGGATAAGCTCGCGCGCCCGCAGCTGTTGCTATGGGAGAGGGAGTGAGAGCTGAGAGATGCGGACAGAGCCCTGACATAGCCCGACTAAGAAATGCATTCGCATTTAAAAACATGAACTCCACATTGGGAAAAAGTGTTTAGCGGAAGCACCACGCGAAAGGCTGGACCGTCGCTGGTCGCTGTTCATCGCAAATGTCCGGGCCAGTCCCAGAAAGAGAGTAGTGAGTTTTGATACCTCAACATATGTGCTTCGTATCTTGCAAGCGTACCTTCTGAGCGCCTTTTTTCTGCGATTAGGCGCGTCTTCTTTTGAAATGATCTGATTCCGTGCGATGCCCGTGCGATATCCCGATTCCCGATGTCCGCGGCGATGTCTAAAGCGCGCGTAAACAGTTCGTATGCACCTTTCATGTGTTCGCGGAGGCTCCACCACTGGTCAGCCACTTCCTGCGCACTGCTTCAGACGTAGTTTCCGGGCTTGCGCCTCAACTGCCGATCCGCTGTTAGAGTGAAATCGTTGTCAAGTAAAACAGACCGTCAGGGCACATTGGATTCCTGTGCGAAATCGGCTCAGAATATGTAGCTTACCCTGTGTATAGCTGCGCTCTTCACAGTATAACTGACACATAGTTTTATTAAATGCACTGAAATACATTAGGATATCTGATGGCTGAGGGAGAAGGCTTTTACAGCGACAGCTATTATGAGATCACAAGAGCCGTTCTTGCGCCGTAGTTGTCCGCCGCCACCGACGCTGCCGCCGCCGGTGTCCATAACCACTATCTAGCGAAATGAGAAAAAAAAGCATGGTTGATCCCTCCGTCACAGGAATCGGTATAACACGAAAGTGAAACGTGTCCTTAGAGAAGTAGTCGAATTTTTACTGCACTTTGATATAAGATAGCTTGCACAATGTCTGTTGGTGTGTTGACAGTTATGGCACCCTTTAACGTGGATGCATTCACGTTGACGCTTGATGGTACATCTGTATCCCGAAGACTAACGTCTATGATGAATGATTAAAGAAACCCTTGTGGTCATAGATGCTTGTGGTAGCTGTGCGGTGAGAGCGGAGTCATTGAAAGCGGTGTGACAGCCAGAAGAGCGCCAATGATTGGGCGCCGAACTTGGGCTAAGGTCGCCTACTCGCGGCATGTTAGAGTTATTGAACAACGCTGCCCGACCAAAGGAAACGCAACGCGCGTCGTGTCTTCTCCGTTGGCCGGCTGCGATTTTTCGCGGGGCGAGCTAGGAACATGGCTAGGGACGCGTAGTTACGGCCACGAGACGCACTCGCGCGTCGCATAGCTATTTTTGGTATGGACGGATGCTACAAGTGTGGATGCTAGGGGTAAGGTCGCCACCTGGCAGTGTGGTAATGCGTCGGAAAAATTGCATGTTTACTATTCCAAACACGCCGAATGGGACGGACGTTGAGAAACAACGCTTTGAAGAAACTAATCGTGCATTTCATGGTCATAATGCATTACTTCTCTTAGCAAGAGCACACTGGGAGGACAGTGGTAGATATAAAACGCTTGCTTTTAAAGCCTGCAAAGTATATGACCGTGGCGCAGTGGATAGCGTGCCCGGCTTCTCTTGTCGCGGACCTAGAGGTCGTAGGTTCGACTCCCGCTGACGGAACTTTTTTTTCTTTGTCTTCTGATCATGTGTATTTTTTTCGACGTCATTTCCGTGACGGAAATACGTCACTCAAATCTTGGTGGACCCCGGCATAAAACACTTTCGTGTTAAAAAACTAAAATAAAAGATACCCACGACGGAATGGGAATCGAACCCGGGCCCTCTGCGTGGCAACCCAGTATACTCTACCACTGAGCTAACTCCGGTGCTTGAAACTGCGTTGCAAACTGACCCTATGCAGGATTCATGTCGGGTATGCAATCGCGTTAACATGAGTAATAAAGCGCTTTTAAAACATTAATCTAACATGCTGGCGTCACGCAATGCGAATTACGCCATGAATGGGTCGGTGAACGCTCCAACCAATTCACAAAAGCATCAGGCATAGCTCTTCGTCGTCGTCAGCCACAGCATCAACCAAGTGCACATAATGCGTTACAAGGGTGTAGCGGGTACCGCGCCATTCCGAATAATGACGAATAATGGCATAGTGGACGCTTCCCCACTACACAAAAATTGTGATGATTTATGGCGTAGTGGGTATCATGCAAGTCTGCTTGTAGTAGTTGCCCCATCATCATCATCAGCCTGTCTACGCCCCAAGAGTGTTTAAAAGAGGCTCTAGAAAGGCCGTTCTTCCAGCTTTTGCTGTGACTGTGCGGCGCGTTCCACGCCGGTCTGACGGCTTTTTTCTCCCGCAGCACCTGTGCCTTTATGTTCTCCCAACTGAGGTACACCAGGCCAAAGGGAACCCAAAAAGATACCTTGCTTTCACCGGTTGCCTAGAATTGATCTCCGCACCCACGGCACGGCACGTGAGAAAGTGCGAACGTTTGGCAGTCCAACTCGCACGTGCGTTCACCGCTCGTTTGCAGCGGCTACAGCCACGGTACAGTACTACAGCCTTAATGTGGCTAGAAAATGTGGCCATAATTTGTCTATCGCACTTGAATTGGCTTAGACTGGCTGTCAACAGCACGTACTTCTATTTCAATCGACGAGAAGGCGCAACACGCTTCACGCTCGTTACGCACTTCAGTATTACCGTGCACTAAAAGCCCTATCGTGGCAAGCGAGGCCGCGTAACGCAAGGCGCTTGCATGATGCGTACGTAGTGCCATTCCGAAGTATTAAAACCCTCTCTTTTTTTATTATTTGAACTGGTATAGCGCATAATGGCAAAGAGAAAACGGCCGAGCAGATCGACGCACGAGGACAGAACGCTCTCTCCTCGTGCGTTCTCTCCGTGCGTCAATCTGCTCGGCCGTTTTTAAATGCGAATGCATTTCATAGTCGGCCTATGTCAGGCATCCGGCGTTGTCCAGCGTTGTCCGCGGAGGAGGAGGATAGGTTGAGGAGGTAAGCGCCGGCAGGTACATGTGAAGCATCTTATGGCGAAGCTTAATCCGGTGGTGGTGGTGTGCGGCGTGACCACCCTTACTGCGCATCCGCAAGCCCATTAAAAAAATAAAAATAAAAAACCTCCTCTCTCCCTCTCTCTCCTCTAGGCATCCCACCCCGCGGCAACCACACGCTCACTGCGCATGCGCCTCCCCTCCTCTCTCCCCTGCTACGCTCCCCCCTCTCTCCTCTAGGCATCTCTGCCCGCAGCGTCCACACTCCCACTGCGCATGCGCGACCCCCCTCTCTCCCCTCTCCTCTCGCCTCGCGACGCCGACACAGGCAGCGTCTGCTAGCGAGTTTCTTAATTGAAAAAACCGACTGCTCGCGCTGCACAACCGTTCACTGGCCACCCCGTATATATGGCAATGGATCTTGACCTCCAGGGTGGTGCCGGTGGGAGATTTCTCCTGTGCGTTGTTGAACAATAAGAATTCGCAGCGTGCGCGTTAGCTAAAAGCGGACTGCGAGTCTCTGTGTTCAGTCGGAGTCTTCTGTCTCTCATTGCACATTAGCAGCGATTGCCATGTTCCAGTAGGAAACACCGCTCCATCGCTGCGTGCTTTACGCATCCCCAGTTTTCTCTCCTGGCAACGCTGCGATGAGCGCCAGCGTCAACGCCGCCGCCGGTGTAAGCGTTAGCGCCCGCTGCTTCACATCTACACATGGTTCCCTATAGCGGAAGATTGTGTAATTTTTTATCTCTCCGCTCTCACTCCCTCTCCCATAGCAACAGCTGCGGGCGCGTGCGCTTATCCTCGCCCCTAGCAACCGGAGCAGGTGGTGCGGGCGGAGTAGCGGAGAGTGAGTGGAGAGGAGGAGCGGCTCTGGTGTGTGAGGGCGCTCGCATCGCGGAAGCTCGGCGGAGCTCCCGCGTGTGTGGAGAGTGTAGCAGAGGGTAGGTGCAGTGCTTCGCCGCTCCTTCTCTCGCCGTTCGCTCTCTCTCCTCCCTGCGCCCCACACTCCCGTCCGCTCGCTCACACGTATATATAAATGGAGTCAAGCGCGCGCGAAATGCATTCGCATTTCCTCATGATTCCCCTTCGGGGAGGTGGGGGCATTTTTTCTTTACCATTATGCGCTATACCAGTTCAAATAAGACGAACCAACTCGCCCAATCTTCAACCCTTGTGATCTCTATTGTTCATTCCAATACGGCCGGGGCAATTCACGACGCAACAGTACCGCCGATTCCGGCCTTTCTTCTTAGCACGTGAAGCTGTCACACCTGTTTTTATTTTCGCCATCGTTGTGGCTAGCGATGCAAGAAACACGTCATGGTGGTTGGGTGGAGCGCCCGACTAGCGAAGAGAAATTCATAGCTGTCTTTCTGGGTGTTAAATGCGCAAGACACGCACTAATTAACTAAATAGTTGTTTCGCACTAGGTTGTTGCACCGGGTTCCACAGCAGAGATTGCAAGGGAGTGAAACATTGCACTACCCAATACTGCTCCGACAGGGGGGCGGAACGCGTCTGAGAAACTGCAGAGTCTGACGTCTATTCTCTTACAGTTTGTCCAGAGATGCACCGAGAGAAACGGCAACGGCAGCCACGACTGTACCTCAATTACCAGTGCCTGCCACCAGAAACAAGTGCACTCCAACATATGCAGTCACAGCTGGGCTGACATCTGCAAAGACCATCAAGAGCCATTTCGGCAGCTCGCGATTTTATGTCGCCGTCGGGGCCTAGTGTAAGAATGATAGCGCCGCTAGGGTGCGGCGTGTCACAAGCTGTTGGCAGTACAGTGGAAGGTACGTGCGCCCTCAGCCAATCACGACAGAGCGCACTACATAATTGTGTTCCTACGCGAATGTCGCTTCCGTGAATCTGACAAGTGGCCCCGCCTGCGTGGAAAACTGTGTACTATACTAACTAACTTTTTAATTTTATAGCAGGTGGCGCTTGGCACCATTTTGATGTAAGGTCCTTATTTTGATGTATTTTGATGTGTTCTGTTTATTTTTTGGACGGGCCGACTTCCGTTCCAAAGGAAGTGGCTTTGTCTATTAATGTTTAGTGTGACTTGTTCCTATGAATTTTCGTCACATCAGATATTTTTTTAAATTGATTACGCCACGGGTATAAAATTTACTTTAATCATACAATCAATCAATTTAAGTGAATCATTGAGTCAATTAACGAGCGAATCATGGAATCAATCAATCCGATGCTTTATTAATCAAACCGATGCTTTATTTTCCGACATAAAAATTATTTTGTGTTTTTGGTTTTTATGTTTGCTGCTCGCACTGCAACAGTACTGAATGATCCCGTCCGGTACGCACCCCGCAATGATTGCCACGAGGCCGTTAGGAGGGCTCACATCTCATCGTCCTCATCACAACTCGTATTTGGCGTCGCAGCTCCGCAGAAACCGGCGGCGACTTTGCACAATGCGCCTCGCTTCTATGAGAAATGCGTTCCGAGCGCGTTCCTTGTACTTGAAGCCACGCTGCTTCAGCATCCTCTGCATCGTCGTTGTGGACACGGTCGTAGCGTCTCGTCCTCTTCGAAACGCTGCACCACCTTGGCGATGGTGGGAATTTCACCTCTCTCAAAAAAGACGTACACCACCCATCGAAAGTCGCTCAAGTCAAAATCGTCCAGCTTCTTCACCCTATCACGGCCTTTCCAATAAAACGCGTCTTCGGTGGTAGGACTCCGCCCGCGTTCCCCGCCAGCGCTTTCCACCGATAGAGCGTTGGCTCGCTCACCTGGATAGGTTTTTCCGTCTTCTTGGTGAGTGAATCCAAGCTTGCACTTTCCCCGCACTCGACGCGAAGCGTTAGCGTTTAAAGTTATCTGCTTCGCCAGCTTGGGAAAATCACGCACACTCGATGGATGGCTCACCGGCGACAGTTTGTGGGACGCACTGCAGACACACGACCAACTCGGGCGACGCCATGTTGCCGAAATGCGGCGCATCACCACCTCACAACAAGCCTCCGCTCAGCCGCGTCCATGCGGGCTTTTGCTATTCATTTCACGAATTATTAAAACACATTGGACGCTTTAAAACATCAACCCGTACCATACTGTCACGTTATGCATTTGTAGTGTGCAAAATAGTTCTGGATCGCTAAAATAGTTCAGGGACTATTTGCTGTGCTCACACAGCCCTGATTGGACGAGAGAGCTCTACCTTTGGCTGCACTGCCAACAGCTTGTGAAACGGAGTATAGTGCGAAGACGTGACAGAAGAAGCAGAAAAACAACTGCCGGCCTAGCGATGGGGCAATGTTCCTCTTCTATAAATAATGGCGACGTATATATATATATATATATATATATATATATATATATATATATATATATATATATATTGTAGAGACAAGAGACAATGCCCTTGCTATGGGCCGGCTGTTCTTTATCTGCTCCTCGTCTTCCTCTGCTTCGCTCTCCCTGCCCGCGCGCCCAAACCTCGGTGTCCTTCTTCGTCATCACACTCGGCCATGACTGCAAGCGCGCGGGCTGCCGACAATGTCTCCGGGGGGCGGCACTGGCTGTTTCGGAATGGCCGGACACGGCCACGCTGTGACTTCGTCTGGAAATGTCGCCGTGGTCGGTCGCAAAGTCGTTGTAGACGCTGAACATTGGCATTGGCTTGTACCTTCGTCGATGTCTACTCTGGCGGACGACATTGACTCTGCCGTGGTGGTCTACCATTTCGGACACGCTGCGACTTCGTCTGGAAATGTCGCCGTGGTCGGTCGCAAAGTCGTTGTAGACGCTGAACATTGGCATTGGCTTGTACCTTCGTCGATGTCTACTCTGGCGGACGACATTGACTCTGCCGTGGTGGTCTACCATTTCGGACACGCTGCGACTTCGTCTGGAAATGTCGCCGTGGTCGGTCGCAAAGTCGTTGTAGACGCTGAACATTGGCATTGGCTTGTACCTTCGTCGATGTCTACTCTGGCGGACGACATTGACTCTGCCGTGGTGGTCTACCATTTCGGCCACGCTGCGACGTTGCAGGGACAACGGTTTTATATTCCTCCGGTGGACAGAGTTGGCAGTTTTGGGGTGGTCGAAGTTTGGTGACATGATGTGGCTTGGTCAGGAATTTTCTCGGCGAAGATTCTGGCGGGCGGCTCTGGCTGCATCGGCACGGTCGCAGGTCCACCGCGTGACGCTGGCCTTTGCCACTCCTTTACGTTCCATTGCGAGCAATTCTTGAAGCCGCGCTGCGTCCGGACGGAACAGCCTCGTCACAAGCCGTTCCAGGATGAGGAGATTTGTGCTGCGCAGTCAGATCATCAATGAAAATGATCGGAGACGAGTTAAAGGCCTTGGTTTCTTCAGGAGAGACGTTTTTCAGTGAGTTGGTAACTTTGTCACGTTCATCCAGTGAATGGTTTAAAGCGTGCAGATCCGCCTCCCTCTGTTCAGGAATGATCTTGGTGGAATCTGCGGACATGCGCGTTTCATTCCGTGCTGGAAGGTCCAGTGTGACGCTGGCTGGTGCCTCCAAGTGCTCAAGCTGTAGCGAGCGTGAAGGCAGCTTTTCTGATAGGTGTGGAGGGCAAACGCTTTCGGCCATTGGTAGCGATGTTCTGTCACCGGTTACCGAGGCAGGGACACAGCAAAGCTTTAGTCCGGTGTTTATGCTAGACTCAGCTGCGCAGCCGTCTGGCGGTGAGCTACAGCGTGCCTTTGCTGCCTCGAGGGGAAGCCCCTCCTGAGCTCCGTCCTTGTTGGAGGTCGAGGTGAACTCGCTGGAGGTACAGAGAACCCGGCCGAAAGCGGCAATCAGGGCAGCACTCCATTCTGCCCAGCACTGCTGCCTCACGCCTTCGTACTGTGCCACGCCGCGGCACCGTCCCGAAGGCGCTCTACGGCCAGGGACCAGTTCTGCAGCTCGGTGCAAGCCTCGAGAGCTCCTGTAGCGTTGATGGTCGCCACCCAATGTTCGGCGGGTTCGTGAAAGCCGCGGAACTCCGGTATTTCGCAGGCAGCTCGCGATGGTGGGACGGCCGACGAAAATCGAGAGAGCGCCAACGCGAAGCAGCCCAGCTGGTGTGAGAGCTGCATGAGGGCACACCTGAGCTCTCTGCGTTGCTGGGGGTGAAGTGGCCTCCAGGTCGTGTGAGGCGGCTACATCCAGTGTGGCGTTGGCGGCGCTCAATGCCGGCATGAAGGCAGGAAACAGCGTAGAGCTCGACGCTGTCAAAGCGTTCACCTTGACGCGGAGTCGCGCAATGGTACGCCGCAGCTGCGCGGCGCTATCCTATGATACGCATGCGGAGCCCGTGGCAATGTTGGTGAAGTAGGAGGTGGTGATTGGGCTCACTGGTTTGGGATTGTTGTCAGAGGGCGCCTGAACAGCACCCCTCAGCACCTCAGAAGCCGATGGAGTCCGGAGTGAGAGGTAGTCGGCACGGGAAATCTGAGCAGTGGTGCCCGGCAACAGGAGGCCACGTGTTGTCTTCGCGGCGCCGGGGCACGCCAAGGAAGCGTGAACGGCGTTCCTTGGATTCTCACCCGTGAGAAGAGTGTCGGGCACGGGATCCGTGTAACGGGAAGCGTACTCGACGTTCCCGAATGGCAGGAGCCCGTGCACCTTCTCAGACGAAGGTGATAGCAAAGTTCCTGTCATGTCGTACCGTGGAACCACCGAAGAGGCATTGACGCCGTCCGCGGATGATTCGATGGGCAGGTGCAGCAGCGGTCGGGTCGTGGAGTCCATGATCGAGGAAGCGTGGACGGCGTTCCTGGATGGAGAGACCCGCGCTGCCGACGACCCGCGAGGACACGTACAGGTGGCTTCAGCCGTATGGTTCAGATGTCGGACTGCGCCATTGTAGAGACAAGAGACAACGCCCTTGCTATGGGCCGGCTGTTCTTTATCTACTCCGCGTCTTCATCTGCTTCGCTCTCCCTGCCCGCGCGCCCAAACCCCGGTGTCCTTCTTCGTCATCACAATATATATATATATATATATATATATATATATATATATATATATATATAATATATATATATATATATATATGAAGCTTCTCGAACACTTAGGCGCGATCTGCGCCGAGCATTGATCACAGTCTTTGTGGGTTTAGACAGATCACATCAAAGTAACACGCGTGGCAATATGCACGCAGAAATGACGGACGAACGTGCGGACATGTCTATTTCTTCCAACGTTTTTGCAGGAGCGCCTGCCTTCGTCCGGGAATACAGGGCGCAGGCAAAAACACACTTCTTATATACGTGAGTACGACGGCGCCCACAACACGTGCTTAACTATTATCGTCATAGATATGGCATATATCATGTAACTAGCAATAAACATAGGCAGTTGTGCGATACGGTTATGACGGAATGAAAAAAGTTTGCGAGCAAGATACAGCTTTCAACAACAAAGTGCCAGCAATGCTCAGGAACAAGCTTGCTTGTGGACGCGAGAACTCCCGTACTGAAGGAATTAAATAGAAATAGCACTGAAAATACACGGTCACTAAGGTGAACTTGTGGAATAATCACGGTGTGCCAGGACACGTCTAATAACACTAACAGAAATAGGTGTAAATAACAAAGACAGATAAAAGTCAACAGCGGTGAAAATGGACAGTGAAAGCGTATAACAAATGAAGTGTGCTAACGGTTACAAGGGTAAACCAACAAAGAAATAAAATGTAAAATATAAAATATAAAAACGGTGACTGTGGTGGAAATAGACACAACCAGGAGCGCCCAAAAAATCGCTACGAACAGGTGTAAAATATGCGAAAAAAAGAATACAAAAATGCAATTCATAAACAAAAATATGCCACAATGACTTATCTATTACGTGGTCAGGAATGTCAGCTTTGCAGTTCTTTCACTAACACCAGATGATACGGCCCTAAATTTATTGATAAGGAAGGATTCGCGCACCTCTCTTTCGTGGTGGGATCGAAAACCAGATTCCAATATCGTTTTGTTGGTTGGTCAAGCGAATGTCCCGGTATGCTTACGTGCTTCAAAAGGGGCAGGTTAGGATAAATGGTCACGTGCGCCCTTGTGGTTTTTGAAACGTAATCTAAAGGGCGTTTCAGTTTGACCTATACATTAGAATTTGCAAGCTGATCATTCCAGCTGATAGACGCAGTTGCTTGGTATCACAGTCAAAGGCTCCCTTTAATTTTCATTGTAAAATTGGACGCTGAACTGTGGAACTGATGCTGTGGTAGTCATGTGGGTGCACACCTTGCACTGGGGCTTACGACAAGGACGGCGACCACAATAAACGGAAGGAACGGAGGGGGGTTGTCTTAGATGACGTCAGCATGTCGCGCAGTTTTTTTTATCTACGGGATGCTACGCGTGGTGGTTCACAGAAGCTGCTTTTCAAGACGACCACCCTGAATGAGCTTGTTGTGATGCTTCCCCAAGATGTTATTCATGTTCGGTATTCATGCAGAATGCGTTAACAGTAGGTGAGCAGATGGTCGCTGTAAAGCGCGTGTCTTCAAGATAAAAAGCTCCCGTCTGTCTGCTCCCGTAGCGTGAATAATAGCGTTGTCAATTATTTGAGGCGGGTGCTTCTGACCTGTAAGTGCATCAAACAGCTTCTCCCAGTTATCGCGAAAGGTCTGGTTGCGTTGGAGCACAACCTTTTAAATCTGAGTGCCTGACTATACGGGGTGCTAGGCTTGTTAATGCTGGACATGGCTACCTTTCGAAAAGCAGATAGCGATGTTTGTCCGTTGGTTTTCTGTAAAGATTTGGGGTCAACTTATTATCAGACAAGGCATACCGTGACGTCCAGAAAGTTGAACGCAGAATGTGAGTAGGTGGGCAAGAGAAAGTGATTGATGGAATGAACATCATTAGGTTTTGAAATGAAACACAGAAGTCCAGCCTCTCCGTGATGCCATATGAGGAAGATGTAATCTATGAAGCGCTTATAGTAGAATAGTTTTAGTGCACATGCGTCAAGGAACCTGTTCTGTAGCTGACCCATAAATATGTTAGCTTAATTTGGTCTTATCTTAGTGGCCATTCAAGTAGCTCTCATCTGAACGTAGTGCATGCCATTAAATTCAAAGTTGTTCAGTTGCAGGATTAGCTTAAGAAGAGTGGGTAGAGAAGAGCTGTGAACAGGTTTATCAAAGGCTGTTCGTCATAAGCACTTACAAGCCGACCGAATGCAGTCGTTGTGAGAAATGTTTGTGTAAGGGAAGCCCCGTCTAATGTGCCGAGTATCGAGTTGTGACGAGTACCTTCCAACTAGACAGTGGTTCACTCACAGTGCCGATAGCCGACACTATAGGGCGACCAGGGTTGTTTGCATGCGTATCTTGCGAAGTAAATAAAACCTTCCTGAAACAGGACTCAGTGGGATCAGTGGCTGCCTCATTTTTTTCGCCTATGCAGCCATTTTAGGAAAACTCCCCAAATGAGTCTGCTACAATGCGTTTCAATTTCACTAGTCGGCTCGTGGTCTAGCCGTTTACAGTATGTACAGTCACACAACTGCCTCATAGCTTCGGCGTTGCAGTCAGAGGCGTCAATTATTACTATAGCGCCTCCTTTGTAGGCGGGCTTAATAACGACATCTGAACAGTTCCCCAATGCCTGAATAGCGTCTCTTTGGGCTGCGGACAAGTCATGCTTGGAAAGTAGCACTGTGGCTATAGACATGCAGTATGTCGCGTTGCACGGCCGAAATATACATATCGAGCTACTTGTCTCGCTGGACTGGGGTTGTCCTAAGCTGAAGAGAGGGCATGTTGTTTGACGCTGGTCGATCCTGAAAGGTATTCTCGTAGTCGCATGTTTCCGCGCATAGTCATCCAGGTCCTTCCCAAGTTGAAATTCGTTGTAACCGCCAGTCGCTGGGCAGAAGTTTAAGGCCGCGAGAAAGAATGGACAATTCTGGTTTGACGGAAACCGATTCTAGTAACACTGTTAAAAAATTGAAGGACAATTTGTACATTCCAAAGTGTGTACGGCGAAAGCGTGTGGCCATTCGACTGACTATGCCATGTCTTTTTTTCTTTTACAGTCTCACTGTGATAACACACAAACCGAATGTGTGCGTGTTCTCTTTTTTTAATTTTAAACCTTGAATCGCAGCGAGACGCGAGACTAATCTGCCTCCATTCGGGTGCGTTTTGTACTTTTCTCGCGCTTTGCGCATCGTGCAAACGCCATCCGCGTTCCAGCGCTTAAATTGACAGACCCTTTGTAAATTCCAAAGTGTGTTCCATGAACGCCTGTGTCCATTGGGACGGCGTCGGTCAGAATGATTCGAAACGCTGGGCACAGCGACGCTACGCAAGCAAAGCGCGAGCGCTGTAGAGTCCGACGCGACCGGCGTCCGTTTGCGCACCCCGGCGGCCGCCTGGCTCCGTGCCAGGGCTCGGACGGACGGGCGGCACGGACAGATGGACGGACACGGACGGACGGATGGACGGACGGGTGGACGTATGGATGGACGGACACGGATGAACGGACAGGGGACGGAATGGGCGGATGGACACGGACGACGGACGTGAGCATGAGAAATTAAAGGCTTTCGCCTTAATATCACGAGAAACGGTTCAAGGTGTGCGCTCACATGACTACCACAGCGTCAGTTGAAAGTTCGGCGTTCAATTTTACAATGGAAGATGAAAGGGAGCTTCGACTGTGACACCAACAACTGCCGTCTATCAGCTGGAATACTCAGCTTGCAAATTCCAATATATAGGTCACGCCATTTAGATAACGTTTCAATAATCCACAACGCGCACGTGACCACATACTTAACCTGCCCTTTTCGAAGCACGTCAGCATGCCGCGTCAGCATGCCGCGTCAGCATGCAGCAGGTCAGCATACAAATTCCCGGCTAGTTGAAGAGCAATCTTATACCTATTGTGCTGGTATTCTCCGAGTAAACCAGTGGTCGCCGTCTTTGTGATCGCTACCGCGCAGCCGAACACCTGTTGGCATGCGCCAGTTTGATTGATCAATTTACGAACATGATTAGACGGAAGTTATGTTCTATTGTGATGGCAAGCCATTCCCCTCGTTTGTTGCATGTGTTAAGAAAGAATGAGCGTATCGAGAATTACGGCAAAAGACGCGTTTTAGTCTGAAAGGATGGTCATGAGGAGGAAGTGTAGTGGCCGTGTTGTTGTTTATGTGGAACTCTGGCTGTCCTAGTTGCAATCCAGTGCTACTCAAACTCTCAGAAATACTTATGCATGGAGCGTCGAAGCCGGGTATTTGGCGTTGTCTTAGTATATAAATAGTTTAGGCTGTGAATAGGCATTTCTTACCGTCACAATAGCGAGGATTTCAGTCGCATTATTCTTCACGCTCTCAGCTTCAATCGCAACAGGAACAAGGATGCATAAATGCACAGTCGCAACAATAAGAATAGACAGAAGGGAGTACACTTCTACTAAGCAGCGCTTCATCTTCAAATAGAACGGGTTATGAGAAGATTTTTCGAAATCGCCCTTTTCAAGCAATGCTAATGGAAACGTCACTACAGCAAATACCACTAAAAGCATAAAGTTAGCCCTCTCTTGTTTATACGACAATCAGTTGTTTGATCTTTAATGAATGTTCTTTAGAATAAACTATGCCTATGGGTTCTATTGTCGCGTTTTCATGTCTCTTGATTCGTGGAAAACGCATTTACGTATACGAAAACATATTTCAAACCACTGCTTCATAGTCTGGTGTCATATACTCGCGTTCATATTAAATGCGAAGCATTTCTTAGCGAACTTCGGCGACTTTGAGCCTATCTATCTATCTATCTATCTATCTATCTATCTATCTATCTATCTATCTATCTATCTATCTATCTATCTATCTATCTAGCTATCTATCTAGCCGCCTACGACTTTGTGCTCTCCTGGCCGTATCGTTAATCGGATTTATACCAAATTTGGTATGGCATAACATGACAGTATGAAGAACATAAATGGCTAGTCATATCATGAAAATCATGACTAACTTGTCATGAAAAGTATCATTTACATGCCACGCTCATGGCGCGTTCGCGGCCGTTTCGTTAGCTTGATATACACCAAATTTGGGCATTGAGTGACGTGACTGGATGACGAACATAAATGACAGGTTGTAATATGCAAATAATGACGTGCATGTCATGAACAACATGATTTGATTTACATGCCACGCTCATGGCGCGCTCGCGGCCGTTTCGTTAGCTTGATATACACCAAATTTGGTACTGAGTGACATGAATGTATGACGATCATAAATGACCAGTGGTAATATGGAAATCATTACTTGTCATGTGCGACATGACTTGAATGCCACGCTCATGGCGTGCTCGCGGCCGTTTCGTTCGCTTGAGATACACCAAATTTGGTATTGAGTGGCATGACTGTATCACGAACATAAATGACAGGTCCTAACATGTCAAACATGTCATGCAAATTGTGTAAAGCATGATTTGCTCCTTCCTGGCGGCTTCGCATTACATCGATTCCCACAGTGCGTGGGATCTGCCGGCTTTTTTATTCTAGCCTTCCTTTTAGATGTGAAGCATCTTATGGCGAAGCTTAATCCGGTGGTGGTGTGCGGCGTGATCACTCTTACTGGGCATGCGCAAATCCTTTAAAAAATAAAAATAAAAAACGAGTTTCTTGGTTGAAAAAACCGACTGCTCGCGCTGCACAACCGTTCACTGGCCACCCCCTATATATGGCACTGGATCTTGACCTGCAAGGTGGTGCCAGTGGGAGATTTCTCCTGTGCGTTGTTGAATAATAAAAATTCGCAGCGTGCGCATTAACTAAAAGCCGACTGCGGGTCTCTGTGTCCAGTTGGAGTCTTCTGTCTCTCATTGCCCATTAGCAGCGATTGGTATGTTCCAGTAAGAAACACAGCTCCATCACTACGTGCTTTGCGCCTCAACAGTTTTCTCTCCTGCGCAACGCCGCGATGAGCGCCAGCGTCAACGCCGCCGCCAGTGTAAGCGTTAGCGCCCGCTGCTTCGCATCTACACATGGTTCCCTTTAGTGGGAGATGGTGTAATTTTTTATGCGCAGTTATAATGGGGTCATGGTATTGAACGAATAAAATACAAGTCATCAATTTCCAAAATTATGGTCACGCAAAGGTGATTTCGAGGTGACATATATACGATCGCGTCATTATTGTTTTCTTTTGCTACAATACTGTAATTTGCTCTCGGCTAAAAAAAACAGCGCTACAGCTTCGACGCTTCTTACCGCGTGGCTGCCCCTTTGCGCTAGATGACTGCGAACGTAGTGTGACTTGACATTGGGTAAGGCTAGTCACACTGAAGGAGTTTAATCTAGTGTACTAGATTACTAGTGTATACTATGTATACTAGTGTATTACTAGTGTACTATGTATTACGAGTGTACTATATATACCAGTGTATTACTAGTCTATACTATGAAATGGCACATGTTTGCATATTTATGCCACATAACGGAAGGGCAGCGCACCCGCCCATAGACAAAAAAAGATCACGACCACAAATACACAGTGCTCACTCAGAACGTCTTTATTTCCGAAACAGCATAGCATAAACCAAAACACACGCACAAGCTTCCCCTGCGCTCACAATGAAGGAACCTGTCGACCACCGAAAACAAAAAAAAGGACACAAGAATCCCATAGTAGATCAAAATCGCCTGTAAATATGTAAATATTCAAACTCACAATCAGGCACAATCACACATGATTCACTGATTTGGCTTACACACCAGAGTGTGTAAGCCAACCATTGGTTGCACTTCGTAATTGTAAATTTGAATTTTTAGATATGCAAGTGTGACATTGATCTAGTATTGTTGTACTGTTCCGTGGTTGAGAAATAGTGTGTGAACATTCTTTTGCGTGAGGCAATAACGAAAAATAAAGCCGGCATGTGTCTGTGGTAGAATACTGGGCTGCCGCGGAGAGGACCCAGTTTCGAACCCGGTTCCATCCTGCAAATTTTCTCTTATTTCGTTATTTTGTTATTTAGTGCAATGCGGTTACAAACACCGGCGGCAGACAACTACGGCGCCAGAAATAGCCCTTCTTTTATTCTCATAACAGCTTTCGCTGTAAAAACCAGGTGAGTTCCAGAACGCTTGCAATAGCTCCGATCATGGATGGAGTGCGCAACCGCGTCAACTGCAGAAAACTATCAGAAGGGGGGCTTTCTACTTCCGACCGTCTTAGTGGAAAGCTTAAGTCATGCTGTATTTATAATTCCCGGTCAGGTGTTTAACAACGTTAACCCATTCTTATCAATGCTTGTATGATCTGACAAGCAATGAAATGAATATGAGTGAACGGTGTTCCATATACACGCACGCCTAGAGTAGATGGCAATGCTATCACCAGTATCTATGCTCACACCGCACTTCATTCTGCTTGGTTGGACTGTATCTGAATGTTCTCCATTATCTGAGTAACTGAATGCTAGTCAACGTGCTTTTAAATGCGAAGCACTTCTTAGCGAATTGCAGCAACATTGAACGTTCCTATCTACGTGATCGCCTCCTTAACATGAGGTACACCAAAATTAGTATTACAAGGTAAGAGGGTTTGACGAATATGTCTGGCTGGTCACGACATGAGTAACGTGAAAGTCCCGTCGCGTAAGTCGCCAAACTTATTTCTCCAGGCACGCGTAGCACATACCCGTATACCACGGGCAACGGTATGCGGGTATGCGCCACAGGTGATTGGCAGTTCATATCTACCCAGGAACGGAGAGAACAGGCATTCGTAATTTAAATGCGACAGTGTTAAGAAAAACTGACATCGGCAACGTTAACCCGACGTGTGCAAGGAATAAGTATCGGGGTCCCAGCAGGAATCGAACCCAAGCATTCTGCATGGTAATCAAGTATTCTACCTCACAATCACGCCAGGTCTCGAAACTGCTTTGGAAAAAGACCCTTTGCCGGCGTAATGTTGGTGAAACATGAATTGTGGTTGCAGTGTTGGCTATGTGATTTTATAAACATTGCATATGCACTCCGATGATACAGGCGTCACGTCGAGTTAACGTCAGTTGTATACTTAAGCGCCATCCACTCAAGTTGGCCTACCTAGCACTAGCCAGGCCTACCATCCTCGCAAGCACAAGTGTTGCATGTCAGCTTACCGCTGCTCCTCTTGGTAATACCCATGTTGCTGCTGGCATCGTTACGCAACTGTAGACAACTGGTTGTATAAAACATATGCGACTTTTGAACATACGTTTGTGCCTACATTAATAAATATTTTTAGCGTCATTTCGTAACGCTTCGCTAAATAAAAAAATTACACTACAGTCACCTCCATTCCGTATGCTTCACATAACTTTGATTCTTATGGTACGTGGGATCTGCCAAACTGTTTTTTTTAGTTTTGTGCGGGTAGGGACGTAGACTCACGTAAAAGGTTTGAATCTGCTTTCACGAGTCTCGGTGTCGTTGTCAGTTATGTTATAATTTTCAGTAGTTACACTGTACGTTTTATTTTTGACTTCAGGAAAGTGTACTGCACCACTGAATCAATGTCACCACTCAGAAACCTGAACATGTGTGTGAACGATGCATAATTATTTTGTGAAGTAACTTTGAGAGCGTTCAAGTACATTTCAACATTCGAATGAATTTTGAATGCATAGAGTTTTCCAGCGACAACTTCTTCAAGTGTAGTTCAGCCAATAAACCTGACCTTCCTATACGACATGGAAACCCTCTGTATTAATCTTCTCGAGCACGCGCCAACAAAGCGCTGCCGCATACATGTCACTTGCTATCATGCACGCTTTGTTCATAGGTGTGCAAAAACGTTAGTATTAAATATCGCGAGCTTTCATTGTCTACGTCAGCCTTTCCTACATGTGCCTAAGCAAACTGGAACATGTAAATATTCTGCGTATTATGGTGGGCTTACCACGGAGTGTTTCTACGCCCTCGACAATGCGTTAGTTTCTTCACTCTCAACATTTTGTAGTCATGCAAGAACGTCTTTACTCGACAGCAACTGGGTTCTCGAGCAATGTACTGCAAGTGAAATTTGTTTCAATACGAAGAGTTCCTTAGCCGCGGTGTCCACTTTTAGCAAAACTGCTAGCATAGGCTTCAAAGGAAAATGGCTCACACGCAGATAGAATCACAAAATAGTACAGCGAAGCTGTACATGCCTATTGTGGAAAATGGCGTCTCTGTGCGTATGCATAACATTTATCCAAGAATAGATGCTAGAATACACTACCTATAAGGGTATCGTGCTCCTACTGCTTTCTCTTCATGTTTTTGAAGAATATACTGCCAAGGATATTAACCTCCGTAGCATAAATAACAAACCGTAAAATTTATTCGATGTGTCTAATATCATATAAGCTAACAATAACAAATGAAAACATTGAAGCAAGCATACATTATATGTGGTGAGAGAGAAATATAAAGCTACAACTGAAAATACTTCCATTGATCACAACTCGCGTTAAACATCGGGATCGCACGTTCCACTTTCGCAGGTTTACTGGCGGTGATTTCTTAAATATTTGAGCTCGCTCCGAAAACAGACTCAAGGTAAACATGATACTTAGTACGGCATACTCGGGCTCAGAATCATTGCCAGAGAGTCTAAAGCAGTATGACAGAATGAACATGCAGGTGCTGTGTTATGAGACGCAAGAAATACGAAATTTCAAGGCTTGAGAGCACAAAGCAAAGCTATCGTTTATTAGATGCGAAGCATCTTATGCTCGGGGCTTTGTCCGTCCCGCGTCCCCCGTCCCGCGTCCCGCGTCCGGCCACTTTCATGAAGTAGGGAAGCACCCATTATGCGAACCAGAACACTGTAGTAATATGAAGGCCGTCAACCACTACTACAGTCATCAGTGTCATGGCCGAGAGCACAGAGAGGCTGCTTACCAATGGCTAGGCAGGTGGTGTCTGTCGCCCAGGTTGACCCCATTCCTTAGTCTTGCTTGCATGTGTTTGGAGGGGGCTTAGTCCGTCCCTACTTCCCGCGTCCCACAGCGCATACGCGTCCCCTCCCCCTTTCTCTCCTCTAGGAATCCTCTACTCTACGGAGCGTCCCACACCCCCCCCACAGCGCGTCCTCTCCCCTATGCTCTTCTACGCTCACCCCCCTTCCTCTACTCTAGGAATCATCTACTCTACGGAGCGGCGCCCGCGTCCCACATCCCCACAGCGCATGCGCGTCCTCTCGCCCTCTAGGACTCCTCTACTCTACGGAGCGGCTCCCACGTCCCACAGCGCATGCACGTCCCCTTTCTCTCCTCTCCTACGGTCCCCCCCCGTCCTTTCCTCTAGGAATCCTCTACTAAGCGGCGCGCACGACAGGTGATGCGACAGCTGCATACACCGCTGGGGGGCATACTCCGCTGGGGTATGAAAATGACGGAGCGAGCGCACCTCATTCTCTCTCCTCTGCAGCGCCGCGATGAGCGCCCGGACCGCTGCCGTGAAATGAGAGCCGCGACGTTCCTCCCGCTCAAGCTAATTATCTCCCCGCTGCTTCACATTCACTCATGGTTCCCTTTAGCGGGAGATGGGGAACTTTTATAGTGAAAAGAGGTTCGCTGCATGCATGAACATGCATCTCATTGTATGAGTAGTTAGCTCGCTATAAAGTGAGCCGGGCACGTAGCACGTCGCCAGGATAACCGCTGGTAACTGACTGGATTCCAAGAGAAGGCAAACGCGTGAGGGGGGAGAAAAAAATAATGTAGGCAGATGAGATTAAGAAGTTCGCAGGTATAACGTTGCAGCAGAAAGCACAGGACCGGGTTGAATGGCGGAACATGGGGAAGCCCTTTGTTCTGCAGTGGGCGTAGTCAGGCCGCTGCTGATGGTGATGATGAAAGTGAGCGACGACTGTTGTGGTGCAATGAAATCAGGAGGTAATTCCGCTCAAATTGCCAAAGAACGCCGCTTCCTCGCGGTGGCACTGATGGGCCTATGACTCCTAAAGAATAGAAAGAGACGTGCGACAGACTGTCGTTACGAAAAGCCCCTCCCCCGTTCCCTCCCCCTTGAATGCCTAAGGCTTAGGGATGAAAGGACGAATGTATTCTTTTAGGAGCGAAGCTCCTTATTCCGTGGGTCATGCGTCCCTTGTACGCAGTAGCCACCTGAGTGATGACGATGACGCTGCCATCACGGCACACCACATGGTATGTGGTGTGCTGTGATGACGATGACGATCGCGACACCATACAACACATGGCATCGCGAGGGGCGAAGCTCCTTATGCTTAGGCCGGCAGAAAACAGCCAACTCAGAACTGGCACGGACCGGGGGGAATCCGACTGTCTAATTAAAACAAAGCATTGCGAGGGCCGTTGATCGGTGCTGACGCAATGTGATTTCTGCCCAGTGCTTTGAATGTCAAAGTGAAGAAATTCAAAAAATTCCCCATCTGCCGCTAAAGGGAACCATGTGTGGATGCGAAGCAGCGGGGAGATAATTAGCTTGAGCGGGAGGAACGTCACCGCTCTGATTTCACGGCAGCGGTCCGGGCGCTCATCGCGGGGCTGCACAGGAGAGAGAATGAGGCGCGCGCGCTCCGTCACTTTCATACCGCGGAACTACCGAGGCGCCTCCAGCGGAGTATGCAGCTGTCACACCACCTGTCGTGCCCGCCGCTCCGTAAAGGATTCCTAGAGGAAAGGACGGGGGGCACCGTAGGATAGGAGAGAGAGGGGGGAGGGGACGTGCATGCGCTGTGGGACGCGGGACCCGCTCCGTAGAGTAGAGGAATCCTAGAGGGGGAGAGGACGCGCATGCGCTGTGGGGATGTGGGACACCGGAGCCGCTCCGTAGAGTAGAGGATTCCTAGAGGAGAGAGGGGGAGAGGACGCGCATGCGCTGTGTGGATGTGGGAAGCGGGCGCCGCTCCGTAGAGTAGATGATTCCTAGAGTACAGGAAGGGGGGGGGAGCGTAGGAGAGCATAGGGGAGTGGACGCGCTGTGTGGGGTGTAGGACGCGGGGGGCCGCTCCGTAGAGTAGAGGATTCCTAGAGGAGAGAAATTCCCCATCTCCCGCTAAAGGGAGCCATGTGTGGATGCGAAGCAACGGGGAGATAATTAGCTTGAGCGGGAGGAACGTCGCCGCTCTCATTTCACGGAAGCGGTCCGGGCGCTCATCGCGGCGCTGCACAGGAGAGAGAAAATGAGGCGCGCGCGCTCCGTCATTTTCATACCGCGGAACTACCGTAACGCCCCCCAGCGGAGTATGCAGCTGTCTCACCACCTGTCGTGCGCGCCGCTTCGTAGAGGATTCCGAGAGGAGAGGATGGGTGGGACCGTAGGAGAGGAGAGAGAGGGGGGAGTGCATGCGCTGTGGGGGGTGTGGGACGCGGGAGCCGCTCCGTAGAGTAGAGGATTCCTAGAGGAGAGAGGGGGGAGAGGACGCACATGCGGTGTGGGACGCGGGCGCCGCTCCGTAGAGTAGATGATTCCTAGAGTAGAGAATGGGGGGTCAGCATAGGAGAGGATAGGGGCGGGGACGCGCATGCCCTGTGGGGGGGGTGTGGGACGCTCCGTAGAGTAGAAAATTCCTAGAGGAGAGAAAAGGGGGAGAGCGTAGGAGAGAGAGGGGGGAGGGGACGCGCACGCGCTGTGGTGGTGTGGTACGCGGGAAGTAGGGACGGACTCAGCCCCCTCCAAACACATGTAAGCAAGATCAAGGAATGGGGTCAACCTGGGCGACAGACACCACCTGCCTAGCCATTGCTAAGCAGCCTCTCTGTGCTCTCGACCATGACTCTGACGACTGTAGTAGTGGTTGGCGGCCTTCATATTACTACAATGTTCTGGTTCGTATAATGGGTGCTTCCCTACTTCATGAAAGTGGCCGGACGCGGGACGCGGGAGGGACGGACAGAGCCCCGAGCATAAGATGCTTCGCATCTAAAAAGCGCGGGTGAACGGCGGGAGTAACTATGACTCGCGGCACGCCACATCCCGGCACACCACATTCCATGTGGTGTTCCGTGATGACGATGATGATCGCGATGCCATACAACACATGGCATTGCGAGGGGCGAAGCTCCTTATGCCGTGCGTCGTGCGTCCCTTGTAGTTTGTAGTACGCAGCAGCCACCTGCGTGATGACGATGACGCTGCCATCACGGCACACCACATGGAATGTGGTGTTCCGTGGTGACGATGACGATCGCGATGCCATACAACACATGGCATCGCGAGGGGCGAAGCTCCTTATGCTTCGGCCGGCAGAAAACAGCCAACTCAGAACTGGCACGGACCGGGGGGAATCCGACTGTCTAATTAAAACAAAGCATTGCGAGGGCCGTTGATCGGTGCTGACGCCAATGTGTTTTCTGCCCAGTGCTATGAATGTCAAAGTGAAGAAATTCAAAAAAGCCCGGTGAACGGCGGGAGTATGACTCTCGGCACGCCACATCCCGGCACACCACATTCCATGTGGTGTGCCGCGAGGGGCGAAGCTCCTTATGGCCGAGCGTCGTGCGTCCCCTGTAGATTGTAGTACGCAGCAGCCACCTGCGTGATGACGATGACGATCGCGATGCCATACAACACATGGCATCGCGATATGGTCTCACATGCACATCGTTTGACCACATGCAACCAACCACCATCACGTCTTTGATGATGTACCCCAGGAGCTTCGCCCACTCATTATCATTCACTCCGCGGATATGCTGTGATTTTTTTTTCACGATAGGCTGGTTTCACGTGGATGCGAGGTGCGGTCAATTATTAGTCGCTGACGTACATCTTCAAGATTTTCGGAAAACTAAGTGGATAAGGCAAAGGTGAGCATGATAGTATATGTAACGACAAAAAGAAATGAAGAGAAGAGCAAAAAAAAAGCAACAAAACATTGAGCTCGTTTCCACGTAGAAAAAAAGGACACACGATCATTTCTGCAATTTTTCATTGTAAATATTGTTAAGTGTTTTAAAGGCCGAGAAAATGCTTTTAAGAGTTTTTAGGCCTTCTGCGTATTGCGTTCATGGTGTAGGCGCAAAAGATATCTCAATCATGTTTGGAAGTGACTCTAAGTTTACATTTGAAAAGGTAGCTTAATTTGCGGCGAATGTAAATATGCGTGTTTCATTCAGTTTTCTTTTTCATAATACGAAAAGGCTTGTAGCCGTTGACAGATTGATAGAGCCGTATCAATAAATATCATGCTTGATTCTCTCTATTGTCAGCAAACAAGACTAAACCAGGTGGCAGTCGACCCGTAGGGTGGGCAGAGTGAAGCTGGTCGGAAAAACAATGCATCCCCAAATACTTCTGCGAAGACGCTGTTGGAATGACCTTTCGGGTTTCGAAAAACTCACCAAAGGCTAGAACTGATGAGACAGCTAGAAAGTCCGCCGGTTCCGCATAGCATGTCGTTGTACGTGATTGTTCCTCACATCTCGAGCTGTATAAAGGCCGGCTGAAGAAAATTGGCCGCGTATCTGCGTGCTTCGCTGCAAATGTCGTCGAAAGACGATAGTCTTGTGCCGGCCCTACTACGATGTTTTGCCTTGCCTCATACAGCGCGTACTCTACGTTGAATTGGCTGCATCTGGGTGGCATTGATAAAAAGTCACAGTTTTCGCCACTAGTGCGAAGCAATGAATGCGATAGCAAGAAATTAGTTTATCACACGAAGAACGACAAGCAGCTCGATACTTGCAACGCGCCGCCGCAGCACAACGAAGGACGCTCGAAAAGGAACGCATATGTATACACAGGACAAGCGTGAACTAACAACTGTCGAAGTTGTCATGTATTTGTATTTGAGCGACGCGCTGCGAGTGTCCACAATGCAGAAGCCGACACTGTTGTTGCTGTTGCCTCTGAGATGGCTCATACCCACTCAGGGCGATTGGCCAAGGATTGATTATATGATTATATGACTTTTCGACGCTGTTTGATACTTCTTTTTCTTTTACACTGCGGCACGTGGAATGACCCCTCTACGGAATGACCCCTCTGCGTCTCCTGCCACGCGCTGGCGTCCGACGCGTGCCCGGTGTTCTTTTGTTTCATTCTACATCATGAGTGGTACAGAAGGGAGCCACGTTTTCGTGCGCATCTAAAGGGCAGTTTTCAATTTGAAAGAAACTGTAAAAGCGTTGCGTGATAGAAAACACGTTCAAGCTGTTCCGAGATCTGCGTACCGCGAGCGGCAAATGGTGCATATGAGTAGCTCGCCGTTATATCGCTGGCACGAGCATGGCGTGTGGCTGTGTTGGCTAGCAGGCTGTGGAGCGAGGGATCGCTGTTTCGAACCCCCCGTTAGGTGGTCTGGAATGACGGCGTCGACAGACGGCGACGGCGAAAATCAGCCGAGAGTGTCCATATAATTGCTATCGCAATAGAGGAGGCGCTGCGCGATATATGGACACCATCGAAAAACATGAGCTTCTGCTGAACCAAGGGCCACTGCCAGCTGGAGCACTTTATGGTCGGCACAAGGCTTTTTTCGTGCAAAGCGTCGCAGTTTGTGTACAGCGTCGCATCTTCAGCGCAGCCTAAAAAACACTTGGGTCTTTAGAATTACGTGTCAATGTATTTTCTAATAAAAGAACACACGACCTGGTACTTACATAATAATGCTTGCGCCTCAGGTATGCGTAGTATTTGCTTTTTTATCGAATATGTTCACAAGTATGAAAGCAAACACCAGTTCAAGATGGGTGGGCGTTCAGAAAGTGGTTAAACTTTGATCGAGTAGCTGAATCAGGTTACGGACAGACAAACAGACGGATAGCCAGACCAAAATTTTTGCGTGTAAGTATCCCAAGAAAGACTATCGTCTTTAAAAATTGGCCGCGTATCTGCGTGCTTCGCTGCAAATGTCGTCGAAAGACGATAGTCTTGTGCCGGCCGTACTCTTATGTTTTGCCTTGCCTCAGACAGCGCCTACTCTACGTTGAATTGGCCGCATCTGGCTGGCATTGATAAAATAGAGGCGGCGCTGCGCGATATATGGACCCCATCGAAAAACATGCGCTTGTGCTGAACCAAGGGCCGCTGCCAGCGGCTGAACATTATCATCGGCAAAGCGCTTTTTCGTGCAAAGCGTCGCAGTCCATGCACAGCTTCGCATTTTCAGCACAGCCTAAAAGACGCTAGGGTCTTTAGAATTACGTATCTGTGTATTTTCTAATAAAAGAACACGCGACCTGATAATTAGATATTAATGTTGCGCCTCAGGTATGCGTAGTATTTGCTTTTTGATCGAATATGTTCACAAGTATGAATGAAAACACCAGTTCAAGATGGCTGGGCGTTCAGAAGTTAGTTAAACTTTGGTCCCTGTAGCTAGCTGAATCGGGTCACGGACAGACAGATAGACAGACAGACAGACAGACAGACCAAAATTTTTGCGTTTAAGTATCCCAAGAAAGACTATCGTCTTTAAAAACATGCTTAAGTCCGTCCGTCCCTCCGACCGTGCCCAGATATCTGCGCAGTAATGATACAGACCCCACAATTGTGTCGCTGGTTCCATTTCAGAAACTTGAACGTCCTGGTAAATTGCGTTCGGTATTCTGACATCCCTGTTCAGCCAAACATGATATTATGAACAGTAACGACGAACCTTTCATTAATATAATGCGTAGTGCTTATATTCGCCATCAAACGGTACTTTCCGTTTGAGCGGAAACCAGTTAGCGCGACTGTCTTTCACAGGAGAAAGGCAGACGCGCCGGAAACGTATTCCACGGCAAGTAGTTTGGAGAAGCGCCCCAAGAATGTGGGTTCCCCCCGATACCGAACGCTATACCGAATGTCATACATGCACAAAAAAACAAAAACAAAAAGAAGACATTTCTTAGTCAGTTTAATGGGGGGCATGCTTTGACCGAACACACTTTGTAATTTACAAATTGTCCTTCAGTTTTTTTTTAACCGGGGATGTCTATCTAGCGCAGCGGTCAATGAAACCTTCCATCGTTTATAGAGGCTCGTGATGATGTCGTTTATCGCTGGGTCGGTGAGATGCATGGCGTGACAACCTACGTAGCATAGCGCCCCCCTTATTTTCTCAACCACGACGAATGAAATAGCCACTCACTCAATTTCAGCAATTTTTTTCCCTACCAGCATGAATGCTTGGCGTGCCCCAAGCGTTCATGCCGGCAGTGAAAAAATTCGCCAGATACCTAGTATACCTAGCACCGACGTCAGTTTTATTAATATTAATATATGGATTTTAACGTCTCAAAAGCACGAAATGATTCTGAGGGGACACCGTAGTAGAGGGCTCCGAAAATTTTGGCCATCTGGTCTTCCTTAACGTGCACTGAGATGGCGCAGTGCACGGACCTCTAGCATTTCGCTTCCATCGAAATGCGAACGCCGCGGCCGGGATTCGGGTCAGCAGCCGGGTCAGCAGCCAAGCACAGTTCGGGTGAGCAGCCAAGCACCGTAACTGCTCTCCCAGCACGTCGGACGAACTCAGTTTCATTGAAATGACGCGCATGCAACGGCGCTCTCCGCAATTCGCTTGCGATGCTGTGAATATCATAGGTAGCATTTGTTGGTGGTTTGCTAAGTGGTCGAGGAACGCTTGATTATAGTTTTCTGAGTCAAACGAGTAGATTTGTAATCTTTATTTGACATTTATAAAACCGGAGCCAACATTAGAGCGAATAGAGGTGAAGCCGGCACGACATCTATATCATACAACATAAGTAATGTTTATTACCTTGTTAATAAATTAGATAGGCAGCAAAACACACCAACCAGAGTTGACGTTGCACCGATGTGAGTCGCATAGGGTCTTCTTTGAAAACAGTTTCAAGACATGGCGTGGCTCTGCGTTACAAGACTTTATTGCCACGCAGAATGCATGAGTTCCATTGCTTCTGGGACCCTCATTTTTATTCTTTCTATTCCTCAGTTCAATCTGGCTGCTGCCGCATTTTCTTGACGCTTTCCAGCTTAAATTACCAATGTCTGTTCTCGCCGTTCATGGTATATGTAAACTGTGTAACGCATGCGGCGCACATCTGCATACTGCGGCCTGTAGTATACGACTATGTGCCACTCGTGGCTTGAGGAAATGGTTTCCTGACGTACAAAACAAGATTTTTGCGTTAAGAGATGACCAGACAGCCATTTTCGTCATACATTCGTACCCTCCTATGCCAATTTCGGTCGATACCACGTTAGCGAGGCAACAACAAGAGCCCAGTACATAGGCGGCTAGATAGCTCAAAATGCCTTTGGTTCGCTAAGAAATGCGTCGTATTCAAAAATTGTGCTCTGGAACTTCCGGCATCAGTCAATAGTAATGCAACAGAGACTTCCGGCGTGATGCATCCATCACTATACCACGCTCTTCTCTTCGGAAGTGTAATGCAGCGGGTATTTAGAACGTTGAGCAGGTATCTACGCATCCATCGCCTGTAACAGCGCACCCGTGGCCAAATCTAATCTGTTTTTCATCGTCTACGTAACTTCAACGTTCGTGCGAAAGAATGACCCACTTTGAAGGAAAAAATGTGTCTACAGAAGCACAGAAAAAAATAGGCGAAGCTTGCACTAAGCCACGCAAGGTTTCAAACAGCGAAACTGGACGATAATGAAGACTAAACTGGTTGCTTCTAGGCCTTAGCTAGGTGATGCATGTTGTTGCTCGGTTGCTTCTAGGTCATTGCTAGGCATTAGCTAGGGGACGGTAGGTTGTTTCTACGTTGATTCTAAGCGCCAAGAGGCTGTAGTGAAACCAGTGAAGTCACAGATGCGACACGGATGTCTAAACTCCAGAGACAGAAACCCACGCTGAAACCAAGCGTTCTAACCTCTCACACTTCTACGGGCACGTCAGCGTTGGCGTAGGCCTACCGTGGTTTCCGGGTCTTCTCACAGCCGCCGTTTTATTTCCCGTTCCCTAGTTTCCTAGATTCCCTAGATTCACTCGGGTGTTGGGATCGCCGCCGTCGCCTCGCAGCCGTTGCTTGGGCTAACTGTTAGTTTCCTCAGTTTTGTGGATCCGTGGTGAATAGTGGGAATCGCCCAATTTCTATGGCGCTTACCGTTTATGATGATGATAGCTTTTCCCGTTCATACATTGTACCTCGAGCTTCAACAGAAACTTGGATGGCTCTAGAGCTTCCTCTTCAAGAGTAGAACGTCACAGCGAATTCAGGCCCCGTGAGCATTGCCTCGAACACTGGTGCAAGGAAAGGATCGTTCGAGCGTGTAACATTGGCCGTTTCAAACTATGCGAGAATGTCTACAGGAAGAACAGTTGCGAAGTGCGCACTATGTCATAACTCTTCCTTTTGCATATCGACGAAGTACCAGTAAGCGTACATAAGGTGCCAGGCGCACCTGCGTGGCTGTACACGTTGTAATGGGTGAGTAGCTTTAATCATCCACTCGTTGCGAAGTTCATATGTTCTGACGTCTTGTGCGATTCTACGATTCTGCCACGCATTATTACATGCGCAAACAGACTGCTGTCACTACACGACATTCTTATAGCGTTGTTTTGCGAAGCAGTGTCAAGATCTACCGTGGTTCCATGGTACCACACCTGCAATCGGCGCAGAAGGGGTAGGTTCGATTCTTATTCGGGCCGAATATTATTTATTATTTATTTACTGGCAGCTATTTCCAATTTGTACACACCGACAACGCCGATTGTTAACTCACAACCAACGACGTCGCCGACGACACCGACACCGGAATTTCTGCCAAACGAGCTCTTTAACGATATCGCATTAATATACGTACTTTGGCAAGCCGGGCATGGTCGTCCATGGTCGCGAACACCAAATCTTTGCTGTATAGGCGTATCTACCGGGGGGTGGGGGGGGGGAGGGGCAAGGCAGGCGCTAGGACCCTCCACTAAAAAAACGGTGGTCCACGGAAGCTCAGAAAAAACTCGCAGTTGTTCCGTGTACGAATACAACCGATGAGCGAATCTCCTCTGAAATGGGACGCAAACGACTATGCGCTTGATCTCGCTGCTGGCTTTCATGAAGGCGGTAGGGTGGGGACCGGGTGCGAAGAGCGTTTGCTGTGCTCGGTGGCGGGAACGGCTGAGTGAATGAGTGTGCGGCGCGCGCAGCGCAGTGAAAGGGAGACAAGTGGGAGAGGAGTGCTAGCGCTGATGCGGCGGGGAGCTTCGACGGCCGCGACGGAACGCCGCGCGCGGCGTTTCATTTACTATCCATGTTCTGTGAGCAGCCCTAACTAATCTCAAATGGGAATTTTACTGTCGCTTATTAACGCGAAGTGTTTTTTGCGCCGCGCGCCTTGTTTGCGCCGCACGCGCGGAGAGCGTCTGTTGCGCTCGGTGGCGGGAACGCGCGTTCGCCGGTTTCAGTGGAGATGGCAGACACGAAGAAAGAGGGAGACAGGTGGGAAGGGGTGCGAGCGCTGATGCGGCGGGGAGCTTCCATGGTGGCACCGGCGCCGGCGCGGCGCGGGCCTAAGGAGCTTCGCTCCGAAAAGAATTGGCGAAGCTTGCGCTAAGCCAAGCAAGGTTTGAAACAGCGAAACTGGACGATTAGAAGACTAATCTGGTTTATTCCAAGCCTTAGCTAGGTGATGCAGGTTGTTTCTAGGTTGCTTCTAGGTCATAGCTATGCTTCAGCTACGTGATCCTAGGTTCTTTCCACGTTGATTCTCGGTGCAGAGATGTTCGCGTTAAACCTCTGACAGTCACAGATACATGTATGGTCAAACTTCAGAGACAGATAATCATGCTGAAGCCAAGCGTTCGCACCTCTGACAGATCTACGGGCACGTCGTCGTTGGCGTAGTCCTCTAATCCCTCGGGGTCTACTCGCAGCGTGGTTGCCTTTCCCTTTCCCTAGTATTCTCTGGTTGTACATACTAGGGGTCTTTGGCCAACTGCCATCGCTTCACAGCCATTTATTGGGTTAATGGTTCCCTTGTTCACTTTTAGTGCACTCGTGGTAAGTAGGGGTATTTGCTCAATTTCTGTGGCACATACCCGTGTATGGTGGTGATATTTTTTTTGTAGGCCACACGGACTAAGTACGACTAGCTGACACAGCTTGCATGATAAAAAATTTTCGCAGCTTGCAACTAGTTCCGCAAGCCTGGGTACAGCAGAGCTGGTGGGCGCGTTTTACCTTCTCTTGTTACACACCTGTGCAGATTGCTTGTGCAGTCATTGAGCGCGTGCCTCTTCATGATGATGATAATTTGATATCTTCGACACACGGCGAACCTCGACCCCAGGCGATGTGCTGTAAAATCTCTATAGTGTGTATGCGCCACAGAAATTGAGCAAAGCCCACTACGTGTCAGCTTACCTTGTCATCCGTCTGCAAAGAATACCTGGGTGGGCATTCAGAGCATGCCGGTTCATGATGATGATAGTTTTTTCTCTACGACACACGCGAGACATATGCTATACCAGCTCTGCTGTTATAATACGTTAGAGTGCACAAAACAGCTCCACCATAATAGATTAGAACATACAGAGTGCTGTACAGGGCGTCTAGTTTTTGTTCTGGAGTCTTGAAGACATCAGGCTGATTCCAAAATGTCCGACTGGTGGCGCATATCGGGTACCACTTTTACCCTAACTTCTCGATTAGTATAGCACTGCTGCTGATAATCATGTTGTAAACGTTCTCAAACATTCAACTTTCACTCTGACCTACATTGGTATTAGCCCTTAGTATACTTTTACCATACGACACCTTTTCTTTACACACCAAAGCATGACGCAATTTTGTTCTACTTTGAAAGACTATTCAGAGCAAAATAATCTACTGCTGCTTTTTGACTACCTAGGACAAAATAGGGTCGTCGCCATCGCAGTTATGCACACGCAGACTCAGTACTCTTGGGGCAACCATAAAAGAGTGCATGAGTCTGGAGAAATGGAGAACCTTGGGTGCATAAACTAATCTAAAGGCCTCGGAGAAAAATAGAAGGGCACTTGCGAATGTTTTTTCTTCTTTTTGACACTGTAAAGCACATGGTAAAATGCTTTCCAGAAGAGTTTAGCGTGAATACGGCCTTGCGCGGGGGGAACACTTTAATTAGAAGTAAACTGAACGTCAGTTTACCAGTCGAACACTTTTGTTTTAGGAAGCTGCCGCACGGATCTACTGCAGTGGTGTTGTTATGCACGGCTGATCTTGCATATAAGTGGGCGAATGGGTGCTTTTTTAGCGGAAACTAAGAGTACAGAAGAAAGCCTACTGCAAGAACATTATTCTAAAAGCTTCAATATTATGAACAGTTGTCTTACCCATTCTTCTTCTTCTGTAATTCAAATAGTTCCTTAAGCGGTCTCCTGATTACACTGATATTTCAATTACTCTAATAGGTAGGTAATAAACTTTATTAATCCAGCGAGAAATTACTGGCCCGGGCTAGGCCTCCAGCGGCCGTCGTCCGGGGAACATCGAGTGAGGTCCATTTCAGCCCATTTAGATTTTTTCGCAAACAGCGTGAAGCGGATTATCTTCATGCAAACATTTTTGTATTTGTCTTGCACACTCGTCTTTCAAAATTAATGTATAGATATCAGTCACCGACCCTGGAAGCCTAAAATCGTCTTGGGCTTACTTCCAAAATGTTTTGAAAGTTTTAAGGTTGCTCAGGCGTAAGTGGCTTGAGTGATGTCGCAAGAAGAGTAAGGAAGGAACCATTTGTGCAAAGGCTAAATATACTTAGTAAGTGTACCGGGCTGCAGCATCCAGTGGCCTAGTTCCCAACGCCACACCGGCATTTTAGTTGTGTGTTGCACTGTGCAAGCCTCACCTGGCTTACGATGCATAGGATGGGGCTATTAAGACGGACAGTGTTTTCTTTTTTTTTAAACGGAAGCGTTTGATCTGTATGTTTCTAGGTCACTTTTTGAAGTACAGAATATGCTCAATAGCCAAAGCATGTATGTGCACCAAAGCGTGCATATCAGAACATGATACGTGGTTGAGGTCCAGTGTGATTAGAAGTCAAACATCTCGTATACTAATAAAACCTAATCATGCAGAGTAAATAAGCATATTGATCAAATCTGGGCCGATCGCGGAGCAACTGCTACACCACATGAGGTACAGAGTGGAGAAAGTTTCAAGCACGGGAGGTGGGAAGGTTCAAGGCAATATAGAAAGCATGTCAAGGTAATTTAATTGCCTGTCTCTCACATTGAGTGTTATGTCTTGCAAGAAGCTTGGTACCGACTGTATAACCAATATGTATTACGGGGTCTCCAGCAAGCTTTGGCCTTTTAATGTTACGAAGAGCGTAGTAGGTTTCCAACTTTTTCAACACGGCTGTATAAGCACCGCTTAGCGCTGATTTGCATCTCCATTTAAAAACTCATTGAAATGCAGAAGTATGCTGCATGTTTAGAAAGATGCTCAGGTCAGCTACATTATCGCATGAAGCAAAGTTATGCGCCGCGGTGGTGTAGCCGTTACGGCGCTCGGCGGCCGACCCAAAGTTCGCGGGGTCCATCCCGGCCATGGCGGTCGCATTTCGACGCAGGCGAAATGCTAGGGGCCCGTGTACTGCGCGATGTCAGCGCACCTTAAATAACGCCAGATGGTCGAAATTTCCGTGCCCTTCACTACGGCGTCTCTTATATTAATATCGTTGTTTTCGCATGTTAAACCACAGATATTCCTAGTATGTAGCGAAGTTACCCCATGCATTGCCGAATAATTATGTCGCGAGCCCCTTAGTTCTGACATCAAAGCAATGCTCAAGTGCGATGATAATCATAACAGTAGTGTTTTTGCAAAAAAATTATCGTCGGAGCTTCCCAGTGCCGTCCAGGATTGCATATCTGATTACCTGTCGCTCATTAGCATATGGCACAATATTATTTTTGTTAATGGAGATATTTATTTCTGCATTTAACCATAGACAGTAACTTTCTGGGGGAACGTTCGAAGTTGTGGTTGGCATTAAACCACTTGATGATGCCATATCATTTACGTAGCTGGTGTTCATTAACGCTTCCCTAAACACAGGTGTACGAGCCTTTCGCATTTGTTCTAATATTTTTTTGCCGTCGCCGACGGCACTATAATCCCCAGCCATTTGCCTCACTGAAAAGTTTTCCACATTCTAGTCCATGATTGCGCGTCCAACGTTCCAAGACATCAAAGGGAATCTACTGTTGCAGAGGATGAGGAAATAACACTAATTTATTTATTTATTTATTTATTTATTTATTTATTTATTTATTTATTTATTTATTAATAGTGTAAGGCAAATGCTCATACAGGAATGGGCATACAACATAGAAGTGGTACTATCAAAGGATCCATTTCAAAGAATCCGAGACAAGGAAACACCCAAGTACACAAGACACGGTGTGTCATAAGAAAAACGAAAATATTTATTTTCTACCAAAAAGTACCCTGCCTTACTTTGCCGAACATAGGTTATAGTTTTTTTAAGTTCTCTCACTGGGTCACAAAGAAAAAGCCGGGTATTGTTCTTTGTGTAACTACCACAGAAATAAAGGAGTAAGATTGGTTACCACGTACCACCACATCTGATTAGTATTAGAAACGATTAAATACATATCGAAAAATATTTGCTCACCCCGACTATTGGAAGATTACCATTGCTGAAAAGCTCTTTTTTGTTCTACACGAAAAGTCTCAGCGTTCACATTGAAAATTACAAACGTTGCGGCGATGACCAATACGTTTAGCAAGCACATCTCAGCGAAGTAATGGCTCATTGCCAAGTGGTCTGTACAGAGTGTGGAAAGGAACCACTGTCTTTTGTATGGTGCTGAACGTAAAATGTTGACAATCGCTGATTGCAATCCAATATACGGAACAAATGTGGCCTTCTTTCATTTGCTAACTATAACATTTTTATGAGATGAAAGCTATATGTTGTTCAGTGTGTGAGCATCACATAGCTTTCTAGTATATAGCCTTATATCTTATTTACCCGAAAACAGGTGGAGCACGAATATAGGTCGACCCCTAATTAGATCGCTCTGTGACAAATAAGACATTTTCAAATATAGGTCGTCCAATATTTTTTAGGAGCAGGAAAATTGAAACATAGCTCACCTTTATTTACAATAAAATTTGCTCTGCCCTCTAGTCGCTGCCAGGAGCGTCATCTTCGTCAGAAGTGTACGGAAAGAAGTCGTCAGATGCTTCGCTGCAGCCTTCGCTTCCCAAATGACATCGTCCTCGCTGCCAGCGAGCGCGTTCGAAATGCAGCACTTTTTAAAGCCAGTCACGATTGTTTCCACTAGCAAGTATTACCAGGAGTCATTGACTCGCGTCGTGACCTCGCTGAAAGGAACCTTCCAGCGTCTCCTTTGTGTCATGGGGGCATCGTTCTTCATGAGCCACTCTGTACAGCATTGTGACGCGCTTTTAATAGGCTTGTATACGGCTACATCAAGTGGTTGTAGCTGGGACGTCAAACCACTGCTTGGAGAACAGCGGGCGGGGTAGCTAACGTCATTAGCTCGCTGCTTTTGCTCACTTTGATCGCGAATATAGGTCGAGATTCTTTGGCCACGAATACAGGTAGATAGCTGATTATGGAAAACAATTTGGAAAAAAGTTAACATATATTTCAACGACTATGGTTGCATTTTAGTGCATTATTTTAAAAGCAGCAATATTTTGCTCTAATAATGTTCACCGAAATTATCTCATGAATATTCTTGCAACGAGTGTTTTGTAAACACAGCTGTAAACACCTTGTGATGCTCCATTACAATCTTCAAAACTATATTGCGAATGCAGTCGACGATTGTATAACCATACAATGCATCACAAGCCAAAAACGAATATTTCCACTAGTAAAAGCGAGTTTTAGAACTGCCTATCCTAATGCGTTCACACCGCAAGAGCTTCTGTGGTGTATGATGAGGAAGGTGTATTGTGAATATGCTGCTGGCTTATCGTGATTGGCCCCACCACAAAATGGAGCTAACGGAGCTTTCGGCACCCTTCCACACCGAGTCATTCGGCAGTAAGCCGCGTCTGGAAAAAAAGTGATCCTCAGTATTGAGCCGATGTTGTGTGTTTGGACCCCTAAGGCCCTCTGGCGGAGGGAACTCACCCGGTCGGTCTTGGCATCACGCAGACGGTGCCCTTAGGTTGACCCACTTTGGGGAAATTGGTGGTCGCCCTTTCCTATAACCTCCCATTCTTTTCGTCTCTGTCTTCTTTCTGTTTTGTTCTTTTACTTCCTCATTGTCACAGGCTGCTCGGGTCTCTAATAGTCAAATCAACAGAGGCCAGCATCGTGCACTCAATCTGGCGATCTATTTAATTTACGTTATTTATCGCGTGAGCTTTATAATCACATATAATCATTTATAATACATGATTTTCATCAAAAAACTTAAGTTGTTGGCCATCACGTCCATCACAGCCGATGCAGGTCGTAGTGGTTAGTGAAAGTGCCCGTCTGCATCCACCTCCGGTCGACCGCATTGAACATGTCCTACCACGCGTGTTCTTCGCACGCGATGGAATAACAGCCCATTTCTCGTGTGCGGAAACAAGGTCAGCCGCCATCACGTATTACACAACAGCGTTTACGGCATTTTCAAAAGCTTTTAACTGCGGCGTTGTTTAAGCCAAGCATAATGTGGTTGCTGAATCCGAAAACCCCATCTCCAACCTTGAGAACGGCTCGACGTCATTGCGCGTAGCCATGGCAACGGGGCTCAGCTCGTGTGACGTCACCTACCACCATCCGCTGTGGATCCGCGTCTGCCGACGCAACATTCGTCCTCACTGGTGACTTCCCTGCGCACCACGTGATTTACTCCACTGATAGCTACTCGACAGCAACTCGTGTCACTGCGCATGAAACGCGCGGTAGTGGCGGCCGGTGTGATTGGTTGCGGCCGTATTTTGCAGTCACTATACATCGAATGATTGTTATGCCACTGCTTGTATAAAGGCTAGTGTTCTGCCTTTGTGCCACGGATTCAAGCTTCCAGTCGCCACGGGTAGAAAACAGACACTCCTGAAGAAGAAGCTCCGCAAAGAGAGCGGCGTCTCCAAGCCATGTCAGAAAACAATCGTTGACGGAGAGCGAATCGGTAATACACGGCTAGGCAGGAAGCGAAAGGACGTCCGCGAGGCGAAGATGGTGCCGAGTATCTCGAAAGAAGTCAACAAGAGCGGGAATTCATGCTGAACAAGCGAGAATTTAGTTACTTGTTACGTTGTCCAGCCTGATATAGCATGGCCATTCAATAAAAACGTTAAAGCTTGATATGGCTTGTTGTACTCAACAAAATTTGATATAACATAGCCTGGAAACCTATTGCAATACTTGAATAATGTCATTGAATAAAGAAAAAAATATAGCTGATCCCTCTGTCACAGGAATCGGTTATGACACGAAAGTGAAACGCGTCGACACAGAAGTAGTTCAGCGTTTAATGTTCATTGTTTCGCCACAAGGGCGATGGAATGAATGCTATTGTAACAAATTGTAATGTCAATTGTGACGGTGAATGCGACACTCTAAGCAAAGAAACGCTGTAGTCTAAGGTTGCCAAAATGATATTCTCAAGGCTTCTGTCTCGCTGCAGTGGTTTTCCACGATGGGCAACGTGAGTTTTCGAACTATTGTGCTATTGTGCTCGTGAACAGTTGTATCGCAATTTCTTCATCTGCAAAGTTTGTGGTGTATATTGCAAGTACACTATATGGCTAATAAAACCACCTAGTTTCCTCAATCTTTCTTGTTGGTCTTTCTTTTCTCTCGCGCACGCGATTAACAAACCACAAAGGCGCAATAAAATCACGTATTTGTCAAAAGGCATGTTAAAGGTCAGCAATTACGGAAAAGTTCAATTTCGCGCCATGTAGGCCAAATGCGCGACGTGGCTACCGCTTCTGATTGTGACGTCATATTTTTTTTTGCTGTTAGTTGTCCTCTCAATACGTAGATGGCGATGGTGGCAACGAGCCGCCAACTACTGGATACATGGGCCTCTATGAAAGTTATGCTACCAGTTTACATATACCTTGCAAGCTGTACAAACCGCTATCACGAGATAAGCGCGTGCGCCCGAGCGAACGCGCTGTGGTGTGGTCCACGCGCATCCCAACACGCGGGGCGACGACCTTTAAAGCGCACCCACCGCGCCAATCGCACCATCTCGCTAGTCATAACAAAAACACGCTGAAGTCTATGACCTCTCTGAGTACCGCCGCCAGTAAGTGGTGCATATAAATAGCTCGCCGTTTGTACACCGAAGAAAGTACGTTTCCTGGCCGAGTGGATTCGCGCCGCGCGCCGCGGTGCAAGAGGTTGTACGCTCGGCTTCCGGTGGCGGAAGCTTTTTTGTCAGCTTCTTTCTTTGCCATCTGCTAGTGCATATTTTGCAACGTCATATCCGTGACGGAAATACGTCCAGTAGAGCCGTGGGGGACCCCGGCATACAACACTTTCGAGTTAAAATACAGCTTCACTCTGCCTTTAGCCTTGCAACAGCAACTTCATGCAATGCTGGCCGCGACTTTTTTGTTTGTTTGTTTGTAACACATAAACACAATTGTTAGCCCAAAGCTTCATGCTATTGGACTCTAAAAAACAGGGGAAGTTGGAGTATAGTAGCAAAATAAGCGTCATTTTACTTGAGGAAAAGAGTTCAGGGCCCAGATGGGCTGCGGAGCTTGTAGGTCTTGGTCGGGTGGGGCAACTGGACTCTTCCAATCCTTCTTCGCAAGCTAGACCTCTCACTGGCTCCAATACGAGATTCTGCCTAATAAGGGTGCGTGCTTATCGAACTTTTATATTTTCTCTCTGGATCATTTGAATGTCTGTGCTTCGCATGCAACAATTTTATTTAACAGTGAGGTTTTAATACTTTTAATACTTTAATACTTTCAACTACAACACAAAAGTCACTTGCTTCCTGTGTCAGTTCGGTCATGCTACGTATTACAGAAGTGGTATCACCTGCTACTCTCTTGCCTGGAACTTTCAAAATTATAGCCCATTTCAATCTCTCGCTCCGTACAGCATCACCCATTTCATGTAGAATAAGAATGCACCTCCAAGACGCATTCACAATCACGCCTTTTCATAAGCATTTGAACGGTCTTGCTTGCTCACTCTTTACTGACACCCCAACGTAATACAAAATACTTGTGTGCCTGTGTGTGGACATTTCTGACAAAACTGAACACTTGTAATCGCTCGTGATGTACTATAAGTTTGTTTCGCTGAACTCTAGCTTGGAAATAATCAGTTTGTTTGAGATAGCTGAAACACATATGATTTGAATTAAGAGAAGTCTGTTTACAACGATCTTGGAAAAAATTGCAACAAATTTCGGCATCTACTGCGCGACTGTTGCTTCGTAACATTAAACTCTATTGCAGAAGATGAAGTCGATTTGCAATCAAAGGATCTATATGATGATTTCATGAGGACAGTAGTCGGAAAAATCTATTAGAACTGATATCGCCATCAGAAACGCTTTCCTGCCTCACAGAGACTGTAGAAACAGTGACGCACAAACCAACGGCATTTTCCAAGTAACCTTTGAGCACCCAGCTCTACGTAAATAATGCGTTTTCAGCAGCACTGCAGCTTTAGGCCATTTCTGTTTCTTCCGCTCTCCGTCTACCTCTGACACACCACCAAGAACACAAACTGACGTCTACGTCGTCGCCACTACAATTTATCAATCGCTGATTAGTTAGAAGCGTACAAAATGTCACACTTTCACATCTATCAACTTCTACTAACACCTGGACAGGGTATTAATTCTTTTAATGTCGAAACTTCGGATATTTATTTATGCAAGTAACTCGTGCCATGGTTCTTTTGTAAGGTTTCAGGACATTTCTCAATATGATATTCAAATCGGAGCAATCTATCGAACACAAAAGTCCGAAGTGCAAAAACAAGAAAAATTTAGTGATTCCCGTAGCCCGCCTCACAAACGAAGGCAGCAAAACGATAGGGTGATTATGCAAGACCGAGCACAAATTTCCTTGTCGTCTGCATTTTGACCTCAGCTATTTGCCACAATAAGATGCTGCTGCAGACCACTTTCGGTTTACAATAATGTTACCAATTCACTATTGCCTTGCATCTCTAAAAAGTGATGTTCAGACGTGGTGTCTCTGACGTGCATCTCTCTCAAATTGTGCCCGTCGCATGCAGTTAGAGATGTATAGCCATTTTTGAATTTTCGCTGTGGCCGAAAGAGAATTTCCGTCCTGACATTTGTTTCATTGTTAACTAGTACACGTCGTCATCCGGCATCAGCCTATATTTCACCTTGCCTCCACTGTTCAATTTCAGCCGATGCTCAAGGCAAACCAACTCATCGAAGACAAAACCACGTATGTACGCGTCATAATAGACGAGGGCAATGCGCATCGTACTCGCAATGACGCCAGCTGTCTGGGCATGAAGGTCGCTTACGTCATATGAAAACAGCACAATTTCCTTCTCAAAGGAAGCCTACATTTTTTTGAACATTGTCACTGAAGTACCTTTTCAACGGAGAGAAAGAAGGTATTGAATATGAATTTGAAATAACGACGCAGTATTCTCGTCTAACAGTGAAACATCACGTGACAGGGTATTCTGTAATAGTTTTGGAACGCCATGTTATAGGCATTCCGCAATGGTAATTGTTGAACACGCGTGTTTTTGAATTATTCGAGGCTTTTTATAATGTAAAATATGAATGATCTTTTAGTCAGGAAACGACAGCTCAATTTGGACGTCACAAAACGCTTTATATCACTTTATCCAGTGATATAAAGTGCCGTACTCAACCATTTCCTGTGTCTTCACATCTTTCGCATTTGTACGGATCCTGGGCTATTATTCGCAACTTCCTTCATTCAGGTCATTGTTTACCTAACTTCAGAAAGCTCCATGCAGAGAATTCGCAACTTGTTTAAATTACAGTGACTTGGTATGTTTCACGAAACCATGTGCATTTTTTCCATGAATTACTTTATCTGTATGTGTGCACTCGTTGCATCATTTTATAGGTTACGAAAAGTGAATTGGCAACATGCTTTGGCACGTTCAATTGCAAACTGCCGTCGGACTTTCCTGCGGAATGAAGCGAGCATAGCGGGAGGGGTGGTTCATGACCCCTTTAACGAAGTATAATGGCCAGGCTCTAAGCACTTCACTAAACGTTTTCTTGGGCTAGTTGGTTCATGACTTCTGAAGGAAAAATTGTAGCGCAAAGCAAGACACGGACAGACATTGCCAGTCCCGTGCTCTTTCTGTGTCCGTGTCTTGCTTTGCGCTACAATTTTTCCTTCAGAAATCTAAGCACTTCGTTAAACCGGGAAGTTCCTAAAATCGAGCAATATATATTGTGGTCATTAGAAAAGTAAAATTGCAACGTAGAGACTCTGAGAAACTATTGCGACACTAGTTTGCCGCTAACTCATTCCTTCGCGTCTGGAAAGTCCGCGTGAACGTAGAGCCTCCTATGTCCGGGTGATGCAGACCCGATACAAAGACAAGGAAAACAATAGCAGTCAATATTCGATAATAGCAAAGTCAATCGTCAAAGTCAATAATAGTGGTCAGCAGAATAAGAGCAGGCCGCTCAGCAAGAACGTTGCGAATGGACCATCAGCGTCGTCTTTTGCATAAATCATGAAATAACGAAAGAAACTCGATTTGGCGAAATGATGGGTAAGCTCGGATCATTTCGTTAATGTTTTAAAATCATAAAATGAATTTTTTGGTAATTCGAAATCGGAAACTGCTACGCTGGGGCATCCAAAAACGTGGCATTCTTATTGTCAGCCAACTCACGCCTGCACCTGCGAAAAGTCCGCGATCGCGGCCCGAATATGAAGATTCCCGTGTCGCCCGGTAAATGGTCAAGGGAGTCTATGAGATGCTACCCACGCGCGAAAACGTGTGGCATGAATGGAGTGACTGTGCTAGGAGTCCGAGCCAGAAATTCAGACGGAGACGATCAACGCTATCTGTTGCATGCACCATGAAACAACGAAAGCAACAACTGCCGCTTCTGACAGCGTCTGCGGGGTCACTTGCGAGCATGGCTGCGGCGGCATTGTCGTCAAAGTAAAACTAGGGCCGCAATTATGGCGCCTAGATGTTTTAACGCGACTGGGTTAGAGCGTACTCTTCAAGCTACGACGAGATTTATGTGTATGTCAAATGTAAAGAACAGGTGGTAGTATAAGAATCATGACTTGCATGTCATGTTCGGCATGACATAATTACCCACTCATGGCGCGCTGGCGGCCGGTTCGCTAGCTTGATATACACCAAAACTGATATGCTTTACGTGACTGTACGACAAACATAAATAACAGGTGTAAACATGAAAATCCTAACATGCATGGCATGTACAGCATCATCTAAACGCCGCGCTCATGGTGTGCTCGCGGCCGGTTCGCTATGTGGATACAAACCAAAAATGGTATTTTGTCGCGTAGCCGCATGACGAACAAGAAGGACAGGTGGTAACATGAAAATAATGGCATGCATGCCACGCTCACGGCACGCTCGCTGCCGTTTCGCTAGCTTGGTATTGCGGGAGGGGCTGTATGACGAACATGAATGACAGGTTGCGACAAGGAATATGTCACACTTCATTGTCATATTTTCTTGCAAAGAAACAAGGTGACGTGCCACATTTTCTCGTTACAACCTATCATTTATGTTCTTCATTCAGTAATGACATCACGCCATACCAATTTTGGTGTATATCAAGATAGCGAACCGGCCGCGAGCCCACCAAGATCGTGGCATGTAAATCACGCCGACACTGACATGCATGCCATGATTTTCATCTTAGCACTTGTTATTTGTGTTCGTCATACATTCGCCTCACAAAATACCAATTTTGGTGAATATTAAGCAAGCCAACCGGCCGTGAGCCCACCATGAGCGCCGCATGTAAATCATGTTGTACATGAAATTCAGTTCATGGTCTCCTTGTTTCCACCTTTCCCTCATGTTCGTCACACAGTCGCTTCACAAAATACCAATTTTGGTGAATATCAAGCTAACCAACCAGTCGTGAGCCCGCCATGAGCGCGGCATGTAAATCATGTTGTACATGAAATTCACGTCATGGTGTTCATGTTTCCACCTGGCAGTCATGTTCGCCATAAAGTCGCTTCACAAAATGCCAATTTTGGTGAAAATCGAGCTAGCCAACCGGCCGCGAGCCCACCATGAGCGCGGCATGTAAATCATGTTGTACATGAAATTCACTTCATGATTTTCATGTTTCCACCTTTACCTCATGTTCATCACACAGTCGCTTCACAAAATGCCAATTTTGGTGAATATTAAGCAAGCCAACCGGCCGTGAGCCCGCCATGAGCGCGGCATGTAAATCATGTTGTACATGAAATTCACTTCATGATTTTCATGTTTCCACCTTTCCCTCATGTTCGTCACACAGTCGCTTCACAAAATGCCAATATTGGTGAAAATCGAGCTAGCCAACCGGCCGTGAGCCCACCATGAGCGCGGCATGTAAATCATGGTGTACATGAAATGCATGCCATGATTTTCATGTTACCACCTGTCATTCATATTCGTCAGGCAGATATATCTCGCCGTATAAATTTTGGCGTATATCCATTTAATCAAACGGCCGCGAGCGCGCCGAGACACTAGCGAGGCGAGCGAGCTGGACCATTTATGTGGCGAAGCCCGCCGAAAGCGGGCGGCGGTGAAGAGAAAAGGAACGCGGTACTTTAAGGATCCGCTATACGCTAGTCCCGCTGCCGACAACGCACAACTAAAACGAGAAAATCATCCGCCGCTCCGCTGCGGCTTAGCGGGCGAACTCGGAGCGGAGCGGGCCGTAAAAACGCCAAACTAAAGCTCTCTAATATATTGCGATATAGGCATTTTAAAACAGATGGCCGAGATCGCCCACGCGCGAGAGAGTATGATTGATCAACATTGGCTTGTCGGTGTTGCAGATCGACGAAAGCAAGGACTTACTTAATTACACCTGTATAAGCAGTGCCACAGAGGCTGCTGCGCGCATCCGCGGTAAATCAAAGACCCGATTGCAAAGATTCACACAGCAACCGCTTTGCAAACATCGCAAGGCAGTGTGCGCCCACCTTGTGTGAGCCGAAGTACCTTGTCCGCACGCCACCTCTGCTCTTCGCTTTACACCTTCTTATCTCTCCTCTTTTATTTTTTAAAGACGATAGTCTTTCTTGGGATACCTAAACGGAGAAATTTTGGTCTGTCTGTCTGCCTCTCTGTTTGTCGGCACGTCGCACGTTTCAGCGGCTGGCCAAAGTTTGACTGCTTTCTGAACGCCCAGCCAACTTGATCAGTCGTTTTTGTGCATACTTGTGAACATTGTCGATCAAAAAGCAAATATTACGCATATCTGAGGCGCAACAACAATACGGAAGTATTAAGTGGTGTGTTCTTTTATAGAAAATACATAGATACTTAATTCTGACGACCCTAGTGTTTCTTAGGCTGCGCTGAAAATGCGGGCTGCCTTGCAAAAGCGAAGAGCCATCGTCTATCTCCGAGTTCGCGCGAAGTGCCGCGTGTTTCATCCGACGCGCGATAGCTGGCGCAGTCTGCCCTCGTCGCTGCAAACAAGAGAATCTCTTTTCGTGGTCGCTCTGCGCGCCTTCTCAGCTTTTTACACGCTGCCAAAAACACCGCGCTTGCGGCGAGAAGACGCTTGGTCATGCCAGGACGGAAATGGTCGCGAACAGCATCACAGGTGGCCGCGGATGAGACCGGCAGAAGACTATCGTCTTTCGATGACATTTGCAGCGAAGCACGCAGATACGCGGCCAATTTTTTTTCTTCTGCTTCCTTCAGTCAGCGTGCGCTGCGAACACGGAGCACTCGATCAGTTACAGAGCCGTGCTGTAGATGGAGTTATTTGTACAGTAGATCATCGTACTCATCTTTCCGTTGATCGCGGGCACTTCTATACTTGTATGCTGTTCGCAATAGCGCGCGCCGCGCGCGATGATGCTCGCCTCCGTGGTATGAAAAAGCAAAGAACATGATATTTTGAAAAGATAAGTCAATGAACGCACACGTACGTTCAAGGAAACCAGAACGACAACACTAAATCCGCGTGGCCGATTACGACCAGAACGCATCATAAACAACCAGTGAGTATTAAAATAGCATTACTTGAAACGCTCTATGCGCGATCAGTATTCTTGTTTAGTTTGCGGCGCACCGCTCATGCACACGTTATTGCATTGTTTATTTCGAAAAACTACGACACACGCTAATGTAAAGGGCCAAAGATACCTGCGGCTAAAGAAATAAGCCGAGGAATGTAACACAGCGTTGCACAGGTCGCGCAGAAAGAACGTGGTTTCCATATTTGACGGGTGTTATTATAATTGCATTGGGAAATACAATAGATATGTATTGCTCAGCAAAATCATCTGCGAAGTTTGAGAGTCGCATCTCCTCTGCAATGAACAATTTTTCTTGAACGCCTACCTCAGATCGCAAGCACACGTCACTAGAGAACAGCAGTTCGGCTTTGCAAAGCGACGTGCTTCGTGGAATTGCCGTCCGGATGAGTTTTGAAGCACGCAGAGCTCCGATATTGCGTTCTCGTTGATTTGTGGCAGCAGAGTGAGGTACACTGAGCTTTCGGCGCTGCATGAGGAAAAAAAAGCGGTATTTTCTTTGTCCGAAAGCTCCGGACAACGACAGTGGCTCAGCCTCTGCGTGGCCTCGCCTTATGGAGACGCTAGCAGACGATTCTGCGAGAGTGCCCAACAAAAAATGGTGGACGCGCCCTGTGTTGCCAGAGCACTGAGCATTACGAGTATCCCCTATACCCTTTGCTGCGAAATGGATATACAGCGCTATTCGTTTTCAGCGAAGATTTGCTAAGAAATGCATGCTCCCAGTTGTATAGAGATTTTCGTAGTCCCATGCATAAAAAAAAAACAACTTGTAAAGTATGGGCATGGGAACAACATTAAACTGACGAAACAGTTTCCGCAGTGTGTGCCCTGTAATGAGCACTAGCGATATGGCGTAACACCTTCTTTATAGCACATGCACTTTGATAACGTTAGACGATGTGGTATTTCCCAAAACTAGAAATCAATCGTTAAGATGTGATAAGAACAATGTGCTATAGATTAACAATTTTACGGATACGGGAAGGTACGAGCGAAATTTGCGCTAGAAAACCAACACACTTATTTAGGCATAACATAACTGAACTAACGCGGGGACCCCGGCTCATGTTTTTATTAAAATGTACTCCTAGTATCTTTACAGTATCAACTATTTCAATGTTACAGTTGTTAAACTTTATGATTGGTTCTAAAATAAACGAACTTTGACGAACATGGAACAACACAGCTTATGTTTTTTTAAATTAAATTATTTAAACAGTTTGCAGCGCTCCATGTACTGTTTTTGCGTTGTTTCTTTGACAACCAATGATCAGGTGCTGTATGTCGCTGCTTTGAAATAGGAGGCTTGTGTGATCTGCATACAAAATATAACTTGGATCAGGGCTAATAGTTGTCATATCATTAATGTATAGCAGGAACAATAATGGGCCCAGGATACTTCCCTGAGAGACTCGTCTGGTGATCATTCTGGCAAGTAGGCACGTGGTTTCCTAACGTCAAACGCTGGCATCGATACTGTAGTTGAGTTTTCAGGAGGAGCACTGCGATTCCACGCACCATTCAATTCCAGTTTTTCCAAAAATATTTCACGGTACATTCGATCGAACGCCTTAGTGTAGTCTACAAATACACCGATGCACAATTTTTTGTTTTCAATAGACTCAAGAATTACTTCGGTTTGCTTTAGAAGAGGTGTTTTTGTGGACCTCTTAGGTAGGAATTCATACTGCGAAGAAGTATGCATGCTAAATTTTGCGCAAAACTTCTTTAGCTGTTTATAAATTATCTTGTGTTTAACTGGCGCATTCTCAATGTCATCACGTGATTTCTTTATATCACGTGATTTGCTGTGTAAATTCGTTAAATATGGCACATATTTCGGCCTGATTGGTGGGTTTGAGATAAATGCTCGAAGAGTTCCTATTTATAGCAGGTTTGGGCCTACTGGGCCTTCGCGGACCGGGCTCAACATCTCTGTGAAACTTATTAAAATTTTCAGCAAGCTCGTGTCGCTCTATACGCTCTCCTTCATGATTTAGCTCCGTGACTGCTGCACAGACTGGTGTGCGATTCAGTAAACTGTTGAGCTTATTCGACATCTGCGCACTGTCTTTACAATGCTCTTTACTAAACTGATAGGGTAGAAAACATCGCTTTCCATTTTTTAGAAAGGTGTTAAGCTTATTGTGGTATTTTTATAAATATCGATAATCTCTGGTGACCTGGTCTTAAGAAATTTTTGGAAGAATCTTGCTTGCTTTTTTGTCTGCGCAAGGCACTCGCGGTTGATCGATGGTTTCCGGCTTTCGTTACATTTTCGCCATATTTTATCTTTGAAATGTTCGAAATCAATACGTTTCAAAGCGGAAATGGAAAGCCTCGTAGGCAGCGTCAGCCGTTGAAAAATGGTAAAGGACAGTCCAGGTTTCTTTTTTCAAGGCATGCGTGGAAGGCGTTCGAAGTTGTAGGTACGATATTTTGTACCGTCTTTATGTCATTCATGTATGCGTATGTGAGTTTGTACTCACCCCTTATAAATAAATCGAGAAGGTGGTCGCTGTAACATAGTCCAGGACATCGGTTGTCATGCTTTCCGTATTGATATTTGTAATAAAAAGGTTGATGCGTATGGCTGTGTGGGATGTAACGCGCGTTGCCATATCTATTGTGAAGGTATGACGAGATGACTCTACTGCTGAAAAAAGTGTTTCTTTCTTGTGGCAAGATTTTAAGATATCAAGATTTAGGTCTCAGCCAAGAATTTCGTGTTTTTCGAATTAACGTGATTTAAAAGTTTTTCAAAGTATTCACAGAAATTTTGCATTTGTCCCTTCGGTGGTCCATACATCACAGTGAAAATAAATTCCTGGGATAATAGCGTCAAACACTCTATGTCCTCAGATATAATGGAAAACTCGGTATGGATTTCACATCCTAACTCACGTTTCGTGAGAACTTCTAAACCACCACCTTGCTTATGTTGCCTTTTGAGGAAGGCGCTTTTATAACCTCCGCGGTTGAAAATCTCGCCATTTGGAGAACACCATGTCTCCGTAAACACTATCACGTCAAAATTCAAAAGAAATTCATCTAAGAAAACTGACACTCCTTCCTCCTTGTTTCTCAAGGAGCGAACATTCAAGTGAAAACACGTGAAATGGTTTTTAAACAGGTGAAATGCATTGTTAACATATTTTGGGGACAGAGCCACTCGAAAAGCACCAAATAGCAGGAAGAATATTGCCACGGGCCTTTCGTATTTTCATTTTTGCTGTACTCGGTTTTCGCCCACAAGGACTGTCCGAATGCTCAGCGCAAACCGCGCCTCGTCATTCTAGAAGCTTCACGATTATTGTAGATCGTTGTGTCAAGATTGCGCTCTAGACGCGAACCCTCGAGCTTATTCCAGAGCTTGCGCGACAACCAGTGATAAGGCTAGAATGTTCGACGTGTGATGTATAAAAGCCGGTGCGTTCCAACGATGATCAGATTAGCGACAGACGACGCTCTGTTCGCCGCTTTCACTGCCAATGTGTATTGTTGTAGCCTGACTTTCAGTTTCTTGGCCACAAGTTCGGCCTAGTAAAAAGTTCCTTCATTTTCACGCCGACTGTGGCCTTCGGCGACGTCACGACCACGTGACAATATGTGCAATCGGCGCAAACTAGTTAATCCTTTCTAGATCACGCTCACTGCGAATGTGCACAATCAGTGACGTTTCATCTTTTCTGGTTAAAATATTGCCGCAGCTTGACCAAAAGGAGAAGCGCCAATCGCCATACGAAGAGGATGCTTTAGTGTTTGGGAAATGTGCTCGTTAACATACAGCGGTGAACCGGGGGAAAACCCAGTTCCTCAGTTCACACGCGTGACGTTTTCGCTTTTCGCAGGTGTGATGAGTAGAGACCGGATTTTAGGCAAATGCCTATTTTGTTCCTTGAGTTCCTATCGTGCCACATTGATATATGAGAACGAATTAGAGGCTAAGAAGAGTTTTTATAGTGTTTTTATAGTGCCTATAAATGCCTATTTTCCAAATCGGTTACCTATAAGAACACTATTTAATCTCAAATTTCACTTTCGAGTGTCGTTTGAGACCGTTATTCATGTTACCGGGCAACATTAAGCGTTAGGAACACTATGGAGTTCAAACTAGCCCTCTAGTTCAACCAACTTCTGGAAAACAGCCGCTAGCAGCTGTAAAATGGGACGCGCCGGCCATCCTACGCCAAGGCGTTCACATGTCGCGAGTGGCTCGAGGAGGAAAGGTTCAGGAGAGGAAAAGACGCTATTTCTGCAACCCTAAATGGGAGCACGTCTCAGCGTCTGCTATTGAATGGGGAAAGGAAAATAAAGATGGGAAGAGGAGAGAAGAAGAGGAGAGTGGCTTCCATTGCCGAGGACTCGGCGGGTGGGTTCCAGAGCCGTTTGTCCATTCCAATGTCCTCAAGGAAGTGAACCACCTTGAAGACATGGGTGTGGCAGCGGGCAGGAAATAGGAGGTCCCTCTGTGCAGCCGCGGGAAGGTGGCGAACGAATGCGAAAAAAAGGGAGTGCCTTCAGGGAAAAGGAGAGAGTAGTTCAAAAGAAAGAAAAAAAAATGCGCCCACCTCCCCGAAGGGAATCGTGAGGAAATGATTTCGCGAGCGCTTCACTCCATTTATATATGTTGGTTGTGGTTCGAAGAAGGAAAAGGCGCCTGATTTCTGCAGCCCGGTCAGAAGCAAGGCGCAGCGCCCTTTTTTTTTCTTTTTCTTGTTTTTTTTAATTGTTTTTTATTTATTTTTTAAATTTTTTTTCACGTATAGCTCCGCCGCAGTCCGCTTTTAGTTCACCCGCACGCTGCGAATTTTTATTGTTCAACAACGCACAGGAGAAATCTCCCACCGGCACCACCTTGGAGGTCAAGATTCATTGCCATATATACGGGGTGGCCAGTGAACGGTTGTGCAGCGCGAGCAGTCGGTTTTTTCAACCAAGAAACTCGCTAGCAGACGCTGCCTGTGTCGGCGTCGCGAGGCGAGAGAGGGAGAGGGGGGCGGAGCGTAGGAGAGGAGAGAGAGAGGGGGGGCGCGCATGCGCAGTGGGAGTGAGGACGGCGCGGGCAGGGGATGCCTAGAGGAGAGAGGGGGGGAGCGTAGCAGGGGAGAGAGGAGGGAGGCGCATGCGCAGTGAGGGTGTGGTTGCCGCGGGGAGGGATGCCTAGAGGAGAGAGAGGGAAAGAGGAGGTTTTTTATTTTTATTTTTTTTTGAAAGGGTTTGCGCATGCGCAGTAAGGGTGGTCACGACGCACACCACCACCACCGGATTAAGCTTCGCCATAAGATGCTTCACATCTAACACCTGCCGGCGCGCACACCTCCTCAACCTATCCTCCTCCTCCTCCTCCGCGGACAACGCCAACGCCGCACAACGCCAACGCCGGACGCCTGACATAGCCCGACTATGAAATGCATTCGCATTTAAAATGTGATGTGCACGTAGCTTTGGTTTTATTGTTTGTAATTTACTTCTCAAAGGGCCCTTCGCCAGGTAACATGAGAAAGTGTAGTTAGACACCGGAAGTTGTTGCGTGCCCAATGAAGAGTGTTGGACCACAATAATTTTTCAGGTTGGTTGATCACGGGGCTCGAAATCATGATGCGAGGAGGCGTCATGCGCACGCAAGGTCACGTACGCAAGACGTACCTGAGCCAGGTCGTGCATGCGAGCGGTGTCGTGTAGTTTCGGCGTTCTCTGTAGTGTACTGCCCGTTTTCGTGGGATGGATCCCTCAGTGCGGGCACGTTTGGAGAGGCTGGCACGGATCGTGTATTAAGGCGAAAGCCTTTAATGTCTCATGCTCACGTCCGTCCGGTGTCCGTCCGTCCGGTGTCCGTCCGTCCGGTGTCCATCCGTCCGGTGTCCGTCCGGCGTCCGTCCGTCCGTCCAAACCCCCCACTGCGCATGCGCCAACCCATTAAAAAAATAAAAATAAAAAACCTCCTTTCCACCTCTCTCTCCTCTAGGCATCCCTCCCCCCCGGAGGCCACACCCTCACTGCGCATGTGCGTCCCCTTCCTCTCTCCCCTCCTACGCTCCCTCTTTCTCCCCTCCTACGATCCCCCCTCTCTCCCCTAGGCATCCCTCCCCGCGGCATCCACACTCCCACTGCGCATGCGCGTCCCCCCCCTCTCTCCTCTCCTACGCTCCCCCCCTCCCCTCTCTCGCCTCGCGACGCCGACGCAGGCAGCGTCTGCTAGCGAGTTTCTTGGTTGAAAAAACCGACTGCTCGCGCTGCACAAACGTTCACTCGCCATCCCGTATACATGGCAATGGATCCTGACCTGCAAGGTGGTGCCGGTGGGAGATTTCTCCTGTGCGTTGTCGAACGATGAAAAATTCGCAGCGTGCGCGTTAACTAAAAGCGGACTGCGGGTCTCTGTGTCCAGTCCGAGTCTTCTGTCTCTCATTGCCCATTAGCAGCGATTGGGATGTTCCAGTAGGAAACACCGGTCCATCACTGCGTGCTTTGCGCCCCCCAGGTTTCTCTCCTGGGCAACGCTGCGATGAGCGCCAGTGTCAACGCCGCCGCCAGTGTAAGCGTTAGCACCCGCTGCTTCGCATCTACCACATGGTTCCCTTTAGCGGGAGATGGTGTAATCTTTAAGGCGAAAGCCTTGAATGTCTCATGCTCACGTCCGTCCGGTGTCCGTCCGACCTCCGTCTGGTGTCCGTTCGTCCGTCTGTCCGTCCGTCTGTCTGTCTGTTCGTCTGTCCATCCATCCATCCGTCTGTCCGTCCATCCGTCCATCCATCCATGTCCGTCCGTCCGTCCGTCCATCCGAGCTCTGGCACGGAGCCAGGTGGCCGCCGCGATGCGCAGACGGACGCCGGTCGCGTCGGACTCTATAGCGCTCACGCTTTGATTGCGTAGCGTCGCTGTGCCCAGAGTTTGCAATCATTCTGACCGACGCCGTCTCAATGGACCCAGGCGTTCACGGAATACACTTGCCAATTTAGAAGGGGTCCGTCAATTTAAGGGCTGGAACGCGGATGGCGTTTGCACGATGCGCAAAGCGCGAGAAATATTAACGCATGTGAACGGAAGGAAGATGAGTCTCGCGTCTCGCTGCGATTCGCGGTAAAAAATTAAAGAAGAAAACACGCACCCATTCGGTTTGTGTCTTATCCCACTGAGAGTGTAAAAGAAAAAATACATGGCATAATCGGTGGAATGGTCACACGCTTTCGCCGAACACACTTTGGAATGTACAAAGTGTCCTTCAGTTTTGCTTCTGGCCATAGCGTGGATACATTAATGAGCATATATCATTGTCAAGATATAAATGCATAAAAATTATCAGTACGAACTCTATCCGCCATGTGACCACGCTGTATGAACTGGACTATGCCCATACAATTGTATATATGTACATAGTGCTTCTGATTTTAAGGCGAAAGCCTTTAATGTCTCATGCTCACGTCCGTCCGGTGTCCGTCCGTCCGTCCGTCCGGATGTCCGTCTGTCCGTCCGTCCGTCCAGATGTCCGTCCGTCCGTCCGGATGTCCATCTGTCCGTCCGGATGTCCGTCTGTCCGTCCGGATGTCCGTCCGTCCGGTGTCCGTACGTCCGTCCGTCTGTCCGTCCGGATGTCCATCCGTCCGTGCGTCCGTCCGGATGTCCGTCTGTCCGTCCGTCCGTCCGGAGGTCCGTCCGTCCGCCCGTTTGGATGTCCGTCCATCCGTCCGGATGTCCGTCCGTCCGGTGTCCGTCCATCCGTCCGTCTGTCCATCCGGTGTCCGTCCGTCCGTCCGTCTGTCCGTCCGGATGTCCGTCCGTCCGTGCGTCCGTCTGGATGTCCGTCCGTCCGTCCGGATGTCCGTCCGTCCGTCCGTCCGTCCGTCCGTCCGTTTGGATGTCCGTCCGTCCGGATGTCCGTCCGTCCGTCCGGATGTCCGTCTGTCCGTCCGTCCATCCGGATGTCCGTCCGTCCGTCCGTCCGGATGTCCGTCTGTCCGTCCGTCGGTCTTTCCGTCCGTCTTTCCGTCAGTGGAATGGCCACACGCTTTCGCCGAACACACTTTCGAATGTACAAAGTGTCCTTCAATTTTTCTGACCGCGATACACCGCGTCGCACAGCCCAAACTGCTGTTAGGGACGATGCACCAAAAACGCACCAAGCGTTGTGAGGGCTGGCGCCGGCGCGTCGCGGGAACGGGGAAAACGCGAACACATACGAAATGGAGGCAGATTAGTCTCATATCTCGCTACGATTCGAAGTAAAAAATAAAAATAAAATGCATACACATTCCGCGTGTGTGTTTTATTTCTCTCAACTTTCATACATCGATTCAAGCAGCAGATGACAGAAATTACACATGTCGCCTCAAATAACTCTCGCAGTGTCACGCATTACTGCAAGTGATATCAGAGCCCCAATGTCGACGTAGAGGAGCGACGTCAGAGCTCAGATAACTACGCAGGGCCATTCCTCGTTGTACTTCAACCCCTCCATCTTAGGTCGCGCGCCTGCGAGAAGGGCAAGCGGCGATCATTTTGAAATTTCACATCTTTCATTGGCGAGTAGCGTTGCAAATATTGGCAGATGTTATCGTGAGTGCCTAGTCCATGCAAAACACTTGTCAGCTCAAAATTATCAGACCTGGTGGGGGGCCCTTTAAAGGTGTCCACCGACAGAGGAGCAACTGACCCTAAGCGAATAGACGCGGCCAATACGAGGGATCCCTCCCTTTTCGTCTTTTAACAGTCGATCTGCTTGTGTACATGCCGGAAATAAAGAGAGCCAGGAATTTTTTTATTGCCCGGTGGACAGTTGACCCACCATGATACAGAAGAAAGGAGAGACCGTGTTCTACGAACCGTGCAGGAAAAAGGAGAATTGCAGGGTCATGTACAACCGTTGGTGCCTTTGTGCCATCATAAACAATAACATTTTGGTTTCCTGTCGTAAATGCTAGTCGCGTACGTCTTTGTTTAAAATATTTTACATTTATGTAAATATTTATTGTGCCTATATTTACGATTTTGGAAGCCACAAATGGTGTTTTGCCTTCCTATTTTTGGCGCCTAAAACGCTCTTTTTTAGTGCCTAAAAATCCGGCCACTAGTGACGAGGTTTATTGTGGTTATGACTGAAGGAGAGCCGTACGGTAAAGCAGTGCAAGGCTGGCAAAGACGGCACAGGCTCTCGCGCAATCACAGCGCCGGTCTTTTTCGTCCTCTGTGACAGGCGCATACCCGTTGGCGCAGCTTCTCCGCTACAATACCCCCGGGGTAAAGCGTAGCCATCCTGGCGACTCAGGGAGTAGGTACAATGATGGGGTCGTAGTACGGCTTGAGAGGGTAGACGTGTACGGTCTCGCGACCCCGACAGCGCAAGTCTGGCGATTGTGTGATGGGCTCGACGACGTAGTTCACCGGCGAGGTGGCATCAATGACACCGTATGGACCATGGTGCCGCACCAGAAGTTTAGAGGAAAAGCCAGGGATGTGAGAGGGGGGGTTACCCATAGCCACAAAAGGGAGCCAGCAGGAAACGTTGGAGCTGGATGATGAATGTCGTCATGTCGTGTCTTTCGGCAACCTTGATCGTCACTAGTCTGCGAACGAGCCAACCGACGGCACTCTTTAGCGTATCGGGCGACTTCAGAAATTTGAGTGCACTCAGAGGCATCAGGTCGGTATGGGAGTATGATGTCCAGTGGTTGGGAAGGCTCGCGGCCGTACAAAACAAGGAACGGGGAAAAGCCGGCAGTCGCTTGCGTCGCGGTCTTATATGCGAAGGTAACTTGCTAGAGCGGAGCTCCAGGTCAGTTTAGGACAGGGGTCTCAAACTCACCTCAGCCAGCGGGCCGCAGGCACGCAATTTAGTTCCGCAAGGGCCGGCGCAGTGAAGAAGGTAAAAGCGGGGGGGGGGGTGGAGGGGAAAGGGTTGAACAGTTTGCCAGCAAACGTTGCCATTTGAAAGAAAACTGTCCCATATCTCATATGAAAGTCATTTCTGAAGAAGATTTGATGCCAGTATTCAACAATTATGTCGAGATACCGATCTCCAACATTGACTCAAATCTGGGTGCCGATTCAGAAATATAATTTTTATTTCACGGTTACGTTTCATAACAAGGTGAACACATGGAATGCCTCACGAAGACAAATTAAAGCAGTCATGCCTATGTAGCTGACGAACATTCTTAAGAAAATAAATACAATGGGGGGCGAAGATAGTCATGTGCGGGCCGCGGGCCGCAACCGAGAGCCTCGCGGGCCGCATGCGGCCCGCGGGCCGCTGTTCGAGACCCCTGGTTTAAGGAGATCTCAGTAACCTCCACCAAATGTGATAATGTTATTGAGGTTATAAGGTCGTAACGAAGCAGGACCGTATGCGGTAAAGTAGTGCAAGGCTGGCAAAGACGGCACAGGCTCTCGCGCAATCACAGCGCGGGTCTTTTCTCGTCCCCAGTCACAGGCGCATACCCGTTGGTGCATCTGTTCCTCTACAGAGGATTGAATCCCGCTGGTGCGGCTCTTAAACCGCACGATTATGTTTGGGGTAGCATCAGCATTCCTTGTTGGTCCACGATGGCACACTTTATGTTTTCATGATAGGTTCATACAAGGTCACACCGATTTTGTGCAAAACCCTTAGTAAGGCTTTCGTCTTCAATCAAGGGTACACCTTTTATCTCGAGATTGCAGTTTCTTGAGTACTGCTCATCCACAGTGACATGGTCCTCTAGTTCAGCAACTTGCTTTGATAGCGTTGAGCAATCGCTTGCAACTTTTGTGCTAATTGCCTCGAGCTCCTTGCTGTCTTTCGCGAATTCGTCTTCTTCACGCTTGACCTTTTCGAGTTCGTCGTGACAGAAATCAAGGCTTGCCTTCAGCTGTCTAAGTTCTTTTGTGACTTGGAGTTTTAATTTAGATTTGAAATATGGCATTTCCTTCCTAAGCTCCTCCTGAAACTTGGAGGAATCAGCCGTAACATGCACAATTCAAGAGAGCACACAAGCACTAGTATCGGCTGCAGCTAAGGCCGAAATAAGAGTGTTTTCTGTAGAAATTGCAAAGTAATTCTAACCTGAAAATATACAATATAGCTTCAGAAGGTTGTCGGGCTGCCCTCGCAGCTGCCACGTGGTTGCAGACTGAACATGCAGCCCTTTATGTAGGTTGTTATTCCACCTCGTGGGCGTGACGTCACTGGCAGTTACACGTAGTCACTGCGGGTGAGCCTTTACACTTGCTGATATGACAGCGTGCCGTAAGCAACTGTTGAAACAGTGGTCCAAGCTGCAAATATACAATATAGCTTCAAAAGGGTGTCGGGCTGCCCTTGCAGTGCCAAGTCATTTAAGCTAGCCGTAATTTATGTGCGCAGCATATCAGAAGGACTTATCAGAGAAAGGCTTCTCCTTGGCGCGTGAACTGATTGAAAATGGAGTCCAACAGTTTTTAGATTAACTAACTTTTAATGACAATAATGTGTACAGCAGTTTTCCCCACGTGCAGGGAAAGACGTTGTACCCCTTGGTTGGGCCCACTCAGAAACCGTGAAAGGGGGGCATTACAATTGTTTTCAAGAGGCACACACTACAGAAGTGTCTGCATCTCATGGAGTCTAGATTTAACGTGGAAACAAAACTTTCGAAGGCCGCCGGGTTCCCTCACTCGCTATTGTCTGTAGTTAGGAGTGCCTTATGCCAGGGGCGTAGCCAGAAATTTTTTCCGGGGGGGGGGCACCTCTTTGATTGCGGGGGTGGCACCTCCTTGAAATGGTCATTTTTCGCTATGTATGCCATGGCAAAAAAAAAATTTCGGGGGGGTGGGGGGGGGCACGTGCCCGGTGTGCCACCCCCCTGGCTACGCCACTGCCTTATGCAGAAGGTGAAAAAAAGTTATTCCGGCTGAAGCGCGAAGAAACAAAGGACGGCCTCAAATGGTACATTATATACATATCGTTACACTGAACCTTATTAAAGTTGCGAGTCGGCACGGCGTATGCTGGTGTTCGCGGCCCTGAACAAACTGCTGAAGTTGTGCCCTCGCATAACAGGAAGTCATGCTCAACAGCTTAACGGGCTGCAAAAAGAAGCATGCTCAGCCGTTCATTAAGTGTGCCACTGAAGTGGTTTACGAGATACCCTCAACGTGCTGTAGAAGCTGTATTGGTTGGAAGGTTCAATCCGTCAATGATCGAGCAAGAGAGCATGTACTTACGGTAAGAAACAAGGACTGTGCGCATTTAAGCGTGCATATGACATCATGTGGATGCACGCCACGGTTCATGGAGACGCGGATTTTGGGAACATGATTATTATTATTATTATTATTATTATTATTATTATTATTATTATTATTATTATTATTATTGGGGTTTTACGTTCCAAAACCACGATACACTGAAATCTCGGTGATACGATCACAGCTCATACGAATTTTGGGGTGATACGAATTTTTCTTTGGTCCCGGCCAAGGCCCATTGGTCTGCAATGTAAAGGAGTGCGGTTTTTGCAAACCGATTTTCACCCCGTGACGTTTGATACAAACGTACGCTGCCGCCCTGGTACGAAGAGGTGTTGTGCGCGCTGTCGCGGAAGACGCGCCAAGCACGTACGAGCGCGGGAATGCAAGCGCGGGCAGGTGCGCCGCACTGCCAATCGTCAGAATCACTCTGTAAGAAAAAATACTTTTCTTACGGTCAGAATAAACCTTCACAGACGCGTCACGGCCTCTGAGATTGTGTGCGCGAATCTTTCAGGTTCTAATGTGCCTCCGTGTGTCTTCGCGTTTAGATTACAGAGAGCATTGACGTCATGCTTTTTTTTCTGTGGCATCGACACGGGCTGGTGTCTTTGTACTGCGTTTACAACTGCCTTCCTCGTGCATCTGATATCCTATAAAATGTGTACGAGGACCGAAAGAAGGCGAGGACGGTCTTGGCGAAGGAGTCAGGCCTCACAACGTCAACATGCGCGACTGTTGAGTTCGCACTTGTCCGGGCACAGGCCGTAAATCCCCCCCCCCCCCCAAAAAAAAAAGAAAAATATACAAATAAATTAAAAAAAAACATCCCCAACACCTCCGCGATAGGACCGTGGTTCTGAAATTTTGTGGCCTTGATCTATCGCGTCAAAGCGCTTCTTCCGTTACTTTCGCCGCTGTACTCCAGTGTTATGCGAAAAAACAGACTAAAATTTGGAAAGGGCTACTGCTGTCACGGGTCACAACGCACCTGGTTCAACGTCGCGATCGGCTTGGTTAGCCCCGCACAGCCCCGCTTAGAAGCGTTTGATTGGCACGAACGAGGGGTTCAAAGTGAGGCGCCGGACGTGGAAAGAAAAAGGCGCTGTGATCGAGGGGTTTAGGCTAGGTTCACACGCACCGCACTTCCCATATCGAGGAACGCGGGACTACACGGTGCCTCCGATTGCGCCACAAAGGACGTTCATAGGCGTCTCTGCAATGCGCGGTGTGCATTCCACAAGAACGCTTGGCGAGAAAGCCTGCCTCGCAGCCCGCGCAACGCAACCCTATCCACTTCGACCATAGCGCCATCATATTATTAAATGGGAAGCATTTCTTTGCGTACTGTAAGCACTTTTGCGTTTCTATCTATCTATCTATCTATCTATCTATCTATCTATCTATCTATCTATCTATCTATCTATCTATCTATCTATCTATCTATCTATCTATCTATCTATCTATCTCTCTATCTATCTATCTATCTATCTATCTATCTATATCTATCTATCTAGCCGCCTACGTCTGGGTGCTCTCGTAATCGCCTCCTTAACTTGGGGTATACCAAAATTTGTATGGCAAGGTAAGATGTATTGACGAATATGTCTGGCTGGTCATGGCATGAATAACGTGCAAATCCTGCCATATACGTCGTCAAACCCTTTCCTGCAGACACGTGTGGCATATACCCGTATATCACGAGCCGCGGTATTCGGATATGCGCCACAGGTGTTTGACAATTTATATCTACCCAGGAGCGGTGAGGACAGACATTAGTCATTTAAGTGCGAGAGCATTAAGAAAAACTGACTTCGACAGCATTGACCCGATGAGTGCAAATAATAAATATCAGGGTCCCAGCAGGAATCGACCCCAAGCAATCTCCGTGGCAATCAAGTATTCTTCGACAGAGCCACGCCAGGTCTCGGAACTACTTTGGCCCTATACATGCGTAATGTTGGTGAAACGTCAATTGTGGTTCCAGTGCTGGCTATCAAATTTTATAAATATTACATATGTACTCCTCTGACGCAGGCGTCATGTCGGGTTAACGTCAGTTGTATACTTGAGCGCCATCCACTGTAGTTGGTCCACGCAGCACTATCCAGGGCTACAATCCTCGCAAGCACAAGTGCTACATATCAGATTACCGCTTCTGGTGTAGGTAATGCTCATGTTTCTGTTGGCATCGTTACGCAACTGTAAACAACTGGTTATATGAAATATGTGCGACTATTCAACATATGTCTGTGCGAACAATATCTGTACATATCTTTACCGTCATTTCGTAACGTTTCACTCAATAAGAAATTTACAACCCACTCACCTTGACTCCGCATTATTCGCATAACATCGATTCCCATGGTACTTGGGATCTGCCAAATTGTCTTCCACATGCGGTGCCTCACCTTCAACACGTTTTTCCCACTCAAGACGGTTCTAGTACACTCTAACCTCGCTATGAAGCTGGCGCCCAGAACGCGCCTGCGCCATGCGGAGAAATGAGCTTCCCAGGAGATGTGAGCTACCGCACAATGGTTGAGTGAAACAGCACAAGTATAAGCGCAACGTGTCTTGGTATGCATGATTTATTATTATTCCAGTCCACTTATAACGATATCCAAGTGCCAAGGAATTCCCATCGTAATAACCGATAATTTTTATAAGCGGGTCGAGAAAAAAAAGACAAAAGAGAGACCCGAACATTTTATTTGCATGCAAGTAAGGTAGTGCAACTCTGCACTTGTTTGCAGAAAAGCCATAGTCAGTCCGCTTTAATTGCTTCGCGCGAAGCCGGTGCGCATCTTTCTCAAGGGCATCTAGGTGTGCTCCACGTAGCTGAGCAGGAGGTCCTTCGCGAAAAAAGAAGTCCCTGGACTGTATCATCTGTTGATACTGTATCATCTGTTGGGCCTCCTTCGATGAAGGTACCTTGGTAGGCTACTCAACCACGTCGTCGGAGTCTGCGCTCTCTCCGCTGTCCGCGGCACGTATACATGCAATGATCTCCTCATCACTGAGGCACTTGGACGTTTCCACAACATCGTATGCACGAAGAAAGTCGTCCAGACCCGATGCATCTTCGTTAAGAGCCGACCACAACTGAGGCACCCCTTCGTCGTCAGGCCACTTCGCAGGCTTTTCCTGGTGTCGCTTTCTCCTCGCATACTTTCTTCTCGCGACGTCGTGGAACGAAGCCCGCCTGCTGAAACTAAACAGTTTTGTACTGTTTCGTGGTTGGCGCGGAGAGCCAGTTTCACTGCGCGCTGTAGCCAGATTTAATCGCTATATCCGATATCGCGGCACTGCAGCATCGTAATAAGCGGTTTATTTTACCATAGAAAGCATACAAAAGTGGAAGATGCCTTCGTTGTTCATTGTTATATCCGATATATTGTTGTAAACGGTATCGTTATACGTGGACAATACCGTATTTTATCTGGATACACAGAAAACACGAAAACACACAGGAATTATGGAGGCAAACAGGCTGATAACCACCACCTTGAGGGGCACAACACCGGCGTGCTTTTTCGGAAAGAGGATATGTTTCAGGAAACATTTAGTACTTAGGTTAATCTAAAAAGTGTTGCTTTCTCTAGGTCTGTCAATACTTAGAAAAAAAAATTAAAACAGTACTTTCTCGGAAAATAATTTTTTTTGTTCGAGAGCTAAATATCTTTATTATGTTTCTTTTGATTTATTGCTTGCTGCGCGATCTGCAATATCTGGCTTCAATTATTGTAATAGCGTGTTTCGGCACATATTTATTCATTGTGTTTGTACTCATTAGGATTATTACTCTTTATTATGCTCTATTGAACTAGTCCTTTTGTAATTGTGACTTTTAAGTACATGTCCATGTCAATGTTCACATTCCGGTGTTTCTTTTGTGTTTTTATGCAGTTGTCCAGTGTTATCTGCTGCACTTATGGTGCCAGGAGCCTAGTCACGCTTGTACAAACACGTCTTTTGCTCCAGCACCATGACAAATCATATTTCATTTATCGTCAAAACTATAAACAAAACTGAAAGCTTCAAACTTTAATCCTCAAAGGTACTTATTCCGACGAACTTCAGCGTAAGTACGGCAACTTTTATTTCACGGACAGTGCACATGATTTGACAGATGCTTATATGTGTTCTTGTACGTCTATTGTACACTGCGTTAACTGAGTGCATACAATCTTGTGGTGCTCTTCATCAAAGTATTTTAGATGTGAAGCATCTTATGGCGAAGCTTAATCCGGTGGTGGTGGTGGTGGTGCTGGTGGTGTGCCGCGTGACCACCCTTACTGCGCATGCGCAAACCCTTTCACAAAAATAAAAATAAAAAACCTCCTCTCTCCATCTAGGCATCCCTCCCCGCGGCAACCACCCCCCTCACTGCGCATGCGCATCCCCTCCTCTCTCCCCCTCCTACGCTCCCCCCTCTCTCCTCTAGGCATCCCTGCCTGCGGCGTCCACACTCCCACTGCGCATGCGCCTCCCCTCCTCTCTCCCCTCCTACGCTCCCCCCTCTCTCCTCTAGGCATCCTTGCCCGCGGCGTCCACACTCCCCACTGCGCATGCGCGTCCCCCCCTCTCTCTCCTCTCCTACGCTCCCTCCTCTGTCGCGTCGCGACGCCGACGCAGGCAGCGTCTGCTAGCGACTTTCTTGGTTGAAAAAACCGACTGCTCGCGCTGCACAACCGCTCACTGGCCACCCCGTATATATGGCAATGGATCTTAACCTGCAATGTGGTGCCGGTGGGAGATTTCTCATGTGCGTTGTTGAACAATAAAAATTCGCAGCGTGCACGTTAACTAAAAGCGGACTGCGGGTCTCTGTGTCCAGTCGGGGTCTTCTGTCTCTCATTGCCCATTAGCAGCGATTGGGCATGTTCCAGTAGGAAACACCGCTCCATCACTGCGTGCTTTGCGCCTCGCCAGTTTTCACTCCTGCGCAACGCTGCGGTGAGCGCCAGCGTCCACGCCGCCGCCAGTGTAAGCGTTAGCGCCCGCTGCTTCACATCTACACATGGTTCCCTTTAGCGAGAGATGGTGTAATTTTTTTCATCTTCTTTTTTCTTTGGCTGTCTCCCACCATGCTCTTCTCTCTCGGGAATGTGGATTGGGCACTTATTGCTTGTGCCAAGACATAAGTAATTGTTTTAACGAATTGGTACGTATCTCAACACTACGCTTTTGCGCTTTGTTCAGGATAAATATTTCTCTTCATTTTGTACGCAAAGGCAAAGTAATCGTCGCCTGTACGAGGCGCGAACACCTTCTTAAGCAATATTTTATTTTAATATGAGCAATGTTACCTGCTTGACGACCATCTTCATCACAATGGACTATTTCCAAACCAGGGGTTACCATAAGTCTACGCAGTACTTGCGGTAGAGGTGTACCGCAAGAGCCGCCTCCAAAAATACTGATAAGCTCCTGTACCCGCCGCGGTGGTCTACAGGTTATGGAGCTTGACTGGTGACTCGAAAGCTGCCGCTCCAGTCACAGCAGCGGCAACCGGATTACGATGGGGGGCAAAATGCTAGAGGCCCACGGGCTTTCGTTTAGGTGCACTTTAATGATTCGTTAATGATTCGAAATTTCCGGAGGCCTACACTACGGTGCCTCTCATAATCATAATCATATCATACTCATTGTGCGCAAAACGGTAAGAATTGTTATTAAAGTAACGCTTGCATTGGCCGCCCTGTGAGGCTAGTGGTGCATAAAAAAACTTCCCCATCTCCCGCTAAAGAGAACCATGTGTGGATGCGAAGCAGAGGGGAGATAATTACCTTGAGCGGGAGGAACGTCGCCGCTCTCGTTTCACGGCAGCGGTCCGGGCGCTCATCGAGGCGCTGCACAGGAGAGAGAATGAATGAGGTGCCCGCGCTCCGTCATTTTTATACCGCGGAACTACCGTGGCGCCCCCCAGAAGAGTATGCAGCTGTCGCACCACTGGCCGTGCTGGCGGCTCCGTAGAGGATTCCTTGAGGAGAGAACGGGGGACCGTAGGAGATGAGAGAGAGGGGGAGGGGACGTGCATGCGCTTTGGGGGGTGTGAGACGCGGGAGCCGCTCCCTAGAGTAGAGGATTCCTAGAGGAGAAAGGGGGGAGAGGAATCGTTTGCGCTGTGGGGATGTGGGGCGCGGGCGCCACTCCGTAGAGTATATGATTCCAAGAGTAGAGAAAGGGGGGTGAGCGTAAGAGAGGATAGGGGGGAGGGGGACGCGCCCGCGCTATGGGGGGTGTGGGACGCGGGGCCCCTCCGTAGAGTAGAAGATTCCTAGAGGAAAGAAAGGGGGTGAGCGTAGGAGAGGAGGGAGAGAGGGGGGAAGGGACGCGCATGCGCTGTGGTGGTGTGGGACGCGGGTAGGAGGGACGGACTAAGCCCCCTCCAAACACATGCAAGCAAGATCAAGGAATGGGGTCAACCTGGGCGACAGACACCACCTGCCTAGCCATTGCTAAGCAGCCTCTCTGTGCTCTCGGCCATGACTCTGATCACTGTGGTAGTGGTTGACGGCCTTCATATTACTACAGTGTTCTGGTTCGCATAATGGGTGCTTCCCTACTTCATGAAAGTGGCCGGACGCGGGACGCGGGAGGGACGCGGAAAGGAGGGACGGACATAGCCCCGAGCATAAGATGCTTCGCATCTAAAAAGAAAAAGCAGCTTCGCACTTGTGGTGCAGCGCCTGATCGAACTGCGCGGCTGGGCCGCCTTAGCTTCTCTTTAGTTCTTGCTTTCTTTATTCCTCCCTTTCCTTTTCTCTGTGTTTTTTTTCTTTTTTGTCTGTTTCTATTTATTTCTCTCTCCCCCTCGGTTCTTTATTTCTCTCTTTCTCATTCTTTCCATGTTCTGCTTTTATCTCACACCTCACACCTCTTCTCCAAACCAACATCCAAACCCGCGCTTACCTTTCCCAGCCTTTTACTATACTATCATATATATGACTCTGCTGTTCCCTGCTGGCGTGCGAGGTTAGCCGAGTGGACGCTCACAATGGAATTGTGGGTGTGCGGGTTTGAATCCCGCGTCCCAAAAAATTTTAGAACGCAGCTTTTAGGCACTCGTTCCTGCGTTGAGCGGCGTCGCCGTCACCGTTACCATCGCCGCCGGTGGCGTAACCGATACAAATGAAAAAGTAACCGCCAGATATGAAAAATTAAAATGACCAATAAATACCAAGGATCAAATGGGATTTGAAGCAGCGCCCTTTGAGTGGCAGTAGGGTAATCCACCAGAGAGGTACGCTGCTCCTTGAAACTCATTTGGAAAAAGACCCTTGACGGGCATCCTACCAGGTAAGGAATCGCGTTAACCGATGTAATATAGCATGACTGAAGAGCAAAATAACAACCTGTCATCACACAATGCTAGTTGCGCAACGAGTGTCGCGTTTATTGCTTGCCGCCCGCTGCAACGTGCTTAGCCATAATTTTTACTGTCATGAGCCACATGCCCCATCATAAAGTGCACATATTACCTTACAGATCTGTATCGGGTAACTCGCTTAACAGCAAGAAAGTCACGATTTGGCCGCAAGGGTGAAGCAATGAATGCGATAGCAAGAAATTGGAATGTCACACGAAAATCTACGAGCAGCTCGATACTTGCAGCTTCCCAATGAAACACAAAGAAGGGCGCTCGAGAACGACGCGCAGGTATACTCAGCACAAACGTCAACTAACAACTATCACAGTTTTTACGTCTTTGTGTTTGAACAACGCGCTGCAATATTGTTTTCTTTTGCTTTTCCCTCTACTATATGGTACGTACCCACTGTGGGGGATGTCAACAACGCCGAACCCGACGCTGTTAGATATTTCTTCTTCTTTCAATGTGCGGCGCGCGTAATGACCCATCTGCGTCTCCTGCCGCGCGGTGCCGTCTGACGCAAGGTGCAAGCTGTTTTAGGGGCGAAGCTCCTTAGGGTGTGGGTCGTTCCCTCCTCTGTAGTAGTAGTAGTAGTATGTATGTAGCCAGCTCTAGTTTTAAGAATTGCTCACTAGATGGCGTTGTGTATATATGTCCTTGGAAATAATATCACTAGGTCGCGTTAGTGGTTGGCAATTAAAGAGGATAGATGGCGCTGTTATAATTGGGATCGTCGGGCCGACGCGCTACTTGGAGTCGAGCACCGTGTCGCGCAGCATACAGCGGCTCCGGTACTCACGGCGGCACAACCCATAGCCAAGGACGCGTGGCTTCGCCTCCGCAAGGATGCGGAGGCGAAGCGTTACGTCGAGCACTGGTGTGGACTTCGGCGTCTGAGTAGGTGGCATCGTCTTCCTCTGTCGTGGAACGCGAACTGGCGTTGTCGCTGAGGCGGCGAGAACACAAGTCGGCGACGCTCGTGCCCAGCTCACGATCGAACACCCTAGGATCATGCAAAGACGTGACACATGTTGTCACGTCTTTGCATGATCGAGTGGGCAATGTATGGGGGGGATTTACGGTTACCTGAATGATCCCTCCGAGCTTCGCCCACTCACCATGATTCACTTCGTGGATATGCTGTGATTTTTTTTAATGTGAAGCATTTCTTATCAAATTTCGGAGACTTTGAGCGTATCTATCTATCTATCTATCTATCTATCTATCTATCTATCTATCTATCTATCTATCTATCTATCTATCCGCCTACGACTTTGTGCTCTCCTGGCCGTATCTTTAATGGGATTTATACGAAAATTGGTATGGTATAACACGACTGTATGACAAACATGAATGACTGGTCATATCATGAAAAATCATAGCGCTCCTGAGGCCGTTTTCTTAACTTGATATATCCAAAAATTGGTACCGATGAGCCATTTGTGCATGACTAACATAAATGACAGGTGATATGAAAATCGTGACCTGCATGTCCATGTACAACATGATTTACATGCCCCGCTCATGGCGCGCTCACGGCCATTTCGCCAGCTTGATATACACCAAATTTGGTATTGCATGACGTGACTGTATGACGAACATAACTGCCAAGTGGTCACATGGAAATCATGACATGTCATGTGCAACATGACTTGCATGCCACGCTGATGGCACGCTCGCGGCCGTTTCGCTAGCTTGATATACACCAAATTTGGTATTGAGAGACGTGACTCTATGACGAGCATTAATAACAAGTGATAATATGGAAATCATGACATGTCATATGCAACATGATTTGCATGCCACGCTCATGACACTCTCGTGGCCGTTTCGCTAGCTTGATATACCAAATTTCGTATTGAGTGACGTGACTGTATGACTAGCATAAATGACAGGTGGTATAATATGGAAATCATGACATGTCGTGTGCAACATGACTTCCCCTGCCACGCTCATGGTACTCCCGTGGCCGTTTCGCTAGCTTGATATACACGACATTTGGTATTCAGTGAACGTGATTGTATGACGAGCACAAATGACAAGTGGTAATATCAAAATCATGAGATGTCATCTTCAACATGACTTGCATGCCACGCTCATGACACTCTCTTGGCCGTATCGCTAGCTTGATATACACCATATTTTTTAAGGCGAGAGCCTTTAATGTCTCAAGATCACGTCCGTCCTTCCGGTCGTCCGTGCGTCCATCCGTCCCTCCAGCCGTGCCTTGGCACAGTGCCAGGTGGGCGCCCCGGGGACGGACGCTGTAGAGTCCAACGCCGGTCGCGTTGGACTCTACAGCGCTCGCGCTTTGCTTGCGTGGCGTCGCTGTGTCCGGCGTCTCTAATCATGCAAGGTGGGAGACGCGCGCATCACGTTCCATTCTGACCGACCCCGTCTCAGTGCGCACAGGCGTTCGAGGAACACACTTTGGAAATGAGAAAGTGTCCGTCAATTTACACTCTGGAACGCGGATGGCGTCTGCACGATGCGCAAAGCGCGAGAACACGAACGCATGCTAAACGGAGGCAGATTGGTCTCGCGTCTCGTTGCGATTCGAGGTAAAAAATTAAGCGAACATAAGTGGCAGGTGGTAACGCGAAAATCTTGGCATGCATGTCACGTACAATGCCATTTACATGCCACGCACATGGTGCGCTTGATTCCAGTGCGCTAGCTTGATATACTGTGGGCATTTGTTATGTAGTTCTTCCTCACATGTGCATTATCACAATCATCATCATCCGTTTGTCTCTCTGTCCTCATCGTCACCGTGTCATCATCATCATCATCGGGTGTGTGCGTGCTCTGCCCGTTCGCTTCCGAGGCCTTGCGTCTGAATAAACGTCGTCCCAACCAAGACGTCATACGTTAGTGTGGGCATTTGTTATGTAGTTCTTCCTCACATGTGCATTATCACAATCATCATCATCCGTTTGTCTCTCTGTCCTCATCGTCACCGTGTCATCATCATCATCATCGGGTGTGTGCGTGCTCTGCCCGTTCGCTTCCGAGGCCTTGCGTCTAATAAACGTCGTCCCAACCAAGACGTCATACGTGGTGGAGGTGGATTTTCGGTCCTCGGTCCTCTCCTAGCCCGTTCTACCCCCCTGGAGCTTCGTTCAGGCCGCCGCTTGCGCCCACTGTTCGGCAGCATGTCTCAGAACGAGCCTGCCGGCGCTGATGCGATCTTCACTGTGCCGCCGCAAGCTTCGCCTCCTATTGTTATACCCGGACACCAGCGTGAGCCCCCCGCTCTTTGCTGGTCTTCGTGGAGAAGACGTCGAGGACTGGCTCAATGACTACGACCGCGTGAGTGCCGCTAATCGGTGGGACGAGACCGCCAAACTGCGTTACGTCCCTTTCTATCCGACCGGCGTCGCGAAGACATGGTATTTCAACCACGTCGTTGACTTACCCGACTGGGCAACCTTCCAGCAGCAGCTCCGACATGTTTTTTGGCACACCGGCCATTCGGTCCGCAGTCGCGAAGAGGACCCTCGATACTCGCCAACAACATCCCGGCGAGTCGTACACATCGTACATTGAGGATGTTCTCGCGCTATGCCGGCGTGTAAATTCGTCGATGCCAGAATCGGACAAAGTGCGCCACATTTTGAAAGGTATAGGAGCTGTTGCCTTTAATGCCCTCGCTGCACAGAACCCGGCTACCATCGCTGACGTCGTCACGACATGTCAGCGCCTCGACGCACTGGACTCGGTTCGTCTCCAACCAGACATTGGCGAACACCACTACACGTCTCAAAGACATCTCCGTGACCTCATACGGGATATCATACGCGAAGAGCTCCAGTCAATGGGCTTCAACCCTCCTTTACCGTGTTCTACAGAGTCTTCTGGAGTGGCCTTGCGTGACAACATCAGGGAGGAACTCACATCCCTGACCGGCCCTGCGCACATACAGCCAGCTGCTTCTAGGCCCATACCAACCTACGCTCAAGTTGCTGCCGCGGCTCCCAGCGACGTAAACGCGACGTTGCCGCTACCGTCATACGCGCCGGTTGCTGCCGCGCCCCCAGTAACCTTCCGTTCGATGCCGCCTGACCCATCATCGGCCCACCTGACCGCCCTATCTTCAGGTGGTTCGAACGCCTTCTACTCGCAACCCTGGCGCTCGTCGCGCCCTGTCTGCTATTACTGCGGGTATCGCGGCCACATATCTCGTTTCTGCCGAAAGCGCCAGCAAGACGAGCGTCGTGGGTACGACATGCGTGAACGGGATTTGTCCACCAGGGCCTCTTATCAAGGTCAGCGTTATTCGTCGCCTCCGCACCGGTCTCCATCTCCGCCTGCATCGGAAGCACCACGGAACAGCCGATCCTCCCGACGCCGCTCACTTTCGCCCTTTCGCCGCTCCTCCTCTCCTCTTCGGCCCGCCTCATTCGTCACTGATTCGGAAAACTAAGTGATGCAGTTTTTGGAGGAAAAACTTCATTCCAAATCAGGACTGAAATTCCTCCATCAGGCCCGTGGAACATGGTTTTTGTAGTAGTGGAAGGAGTTAATGTAGATGCTTTGGTGGACACGGGTTGCGACATTTTCTGTTATACGTGCTGATTTGTGCCAACGTCTGAAGAAAGTGCTGATGCCTTACGATGGACCGACGTTAGTTGCTGCCCAGGGGAACACCATTCGTCCATCCGCATTTTGTACTGCCCGTGTTTTTATCGACGGCATCCGCCATCATATCCAGTTTGCTGTCCTGTCCCGCTGCTCTCACCAACTAATTTTAGAGTGGGATTTTCTGTCATCTGCTTCCGCATCTATTTGTTGTGGACAACGCGTCGTCCACCTCACTGACACCGAATACATGCTCGACGACGACACCCAGAAGCCACTTCGTCTGGTCGCTGCGGAAGACACCGAACTGCCACCACTACAAGAGCAAATTGTCACCATTACGTCCAGCCGACATCTACCACGGCGACGTATTGGTCACCCCGTCACCTCTTTGCGCTCTTAAAGGCATAGTTCTTCCGTCCGGTGTCGTTCGTTTTCGCAGGGGATCTGCATTCGTCACCGCCGTAAATTCTACACCGGACAAGATTCTACTGCCAAAGAGCACTACGGTGGCCCGCGTTGCCGACCACGAGCCTGCATTCGTCATGCCACTTCAAGCCGTCGCATCAAACGATCCTTCCATCGGTGAGCAGGCTTCTTCCTCCGCCTTTACCGCCGCCATCAGCAACGACTTAACAGCTTCACAGACGCAGCAGCTGCTTGCATTGTTACAGAAACACGCAAGTTCTTTCGATGTTTGCTCGTCTGCGTTGGGTCGCACTACCACTACAGCGCATCGAATTCAGACAGATGGGACATCTATTGTACACCGCCGGCCCTATCGCGTATCTCTAGCTGAGAGAAAAATTATAGAAGAAAACGTTGCCGACATGCTCAAACGGGAGGTAATCCGCCCCTCATCTAGCCCTTGGTCGTCTCCTGTTGTTTTGGTCCGTAAAAAGGATGGCTCTGTGCGTTTTTGCGTGGACTACCGGGCGCTCAATAAGATCACTCGCAAGGACGTGTACCCCATGCCACGCATTGACGACGCCCTTGATTCCCTACAGGGCGCGCAATACTTTTTCGAGCCTCGACCTGCGTTCAGGGTACTGGCAAATTCCCATGCATGAAGACGATAAAGAGAAAACAGCGTTCGCAACCCCCGACGGGCTATACGAATTCAACGTGGTGCCTTTCGGGCTGTGCAACGCACCCGCGACTTTCGAGCGCATGATTGACACCGTGCTGCGAGGCCTGAAATGGAAAACTTGCCTTTGCTACCTGGACGACATTGTTATCTTTTCCTCAACGTTTTCTCAGCACCTACAACGCTTGGATGAAGTTTTGACGTGCCTTGCCGGCGCTGGTCTCCAACTGAACACCAATAAATGCTGCTTCGCCAGCAAATCTATCAAGGTCTTGGGACACGTCGTTAGCAAAGAGATGGAATTCGGCCAGACCCTGACAAGATTGCTGTGGTCCTTAGCTTTCCGCGCCCCGAAAGACCGAAGGAGTTGCGGAGTTTTCTTGGCCTCGCCTCCTATTTTCGTCGGTTTATCCAGAACTTCGCCTCAATAACTGCTCCACTACACCAGCTACTTTCTTCCGACGTCCCCTTTCTGTGGTCTGAAGAATGTCAAACGGCATTCGACCTGTTAAAGGGCGCCCTCACGTCCGAACCCGTACTCTGCCATTTTGACGAAGCCGTACCGACTATCCTACATACAGACGCTAGCGGTCGTGGTATAGGAGCCGTTCTCCTGCAACGCGACAACTCTTCGCTAGAGAGAGTTGTTGCAGACGCCAGTCGCGTGCTCACCGCAGCCGAGAAGAACTACATAACAAATGCCCACAATACACCAAAATTTGTATTGCGTGACAGGCATGTTCCAGTAGCAGCGATTGGCATATTCCAGTAGGAAACACCGGTCCATTACTGCGTGCTTTACGCCTCCCCACGTTTCTCTCCTGCGCAACGCTGCGATGAGCGCCAGCGTCAACGCCGCCGCCAGTGTAAGCGTTAGCGCCCGCTGCTTCGCATCTACACATAGTTCCCTTTAGCGGGAGATGGTGTAATTTTTTCGATACCGTCCATATCTCGCGCAGCGCCTCCTCTTTTTTATGAATACCAGCCAGGTGCGGCCGATTCAACATAGAGTAGGCGCTGTTTGAGGCAAGGCAAAACATAGTAGTATGGCCGGCCCAAGATTATCGTCTTTCGACGACATTTGCAGCGAAGCACGCAGATACGCGGCCAATTTTTTTCAGCTGTGCAACGCAGCGTCCTGCATCACGTGCAGCTGCAAATTGGTGGGGTGGTAATTCTATGGCTCGTATTTATCTTGCGTGTGCAAATGCACCATTTAGCTGAAAATAATAGGAGCTCATTTATTATGCACAAATAATAAAGTTAATTTTTCAGCGACTGCTGCTGCCGTATTGGTCCAGTTCGTGAACACATCAAATTACACCACCACCGTTTTCTGCAGTAATGGCACAGGGTGATATTTATGCTGGGGCGGTTATTCTTAGGTTTCTAGATGACACACTTGAATCACGCCTGAAAGCTGTTTCCATCAAGTATTGGTCGTCAAACTCCCTAATCTTCGCTCCACGATACACTCCCAGTGACGTGGTTAGACTAGTCCATGCTGTCGAAATGAGAAACAACAACCCGACATTGTCCTTTTCGTTGCTACCACTAACGCCACCCAGATCGCCTTGGTGTGAATGTGATGTGAGCGACCTCGTGCGCACTTAAGCACTACGCGAGCATTGCACCTTTATATCATCAAACCACCAAATGCACTGACGCACGTCCGAGACCTTCCCGTGAGGATCAGTAAGCAATCAGTTTACCTTCCGCTCGTGTCGCAAGCTGTTGCTGCGGGGTACACGCCACACACGCCACTGCTGGTAAATCGCCGCACGTGGGAAACTTTGATGCAGTGTATGGTACAGGAGGCCTTTCGATGCGCTCAAAGAAGCTGTTCACGCAAGAAGTAACTCACTTGCTGAAGCTGCTCCAATACACCCATCGGCTAATGTCACTGTTTGTGCTGTTGGTTTCACAGATAATGCAACCAGCCCAATAAATGTCTACCGCAAACGCTGAGAAGCACAACGACTCGATATTCAGATGTAGTATTGACGGCGACACAACCGAAATTCGTGACAACTTCCCATCTCTTCACAACAAATAGTTTGAGTCACAGCTGTCATGCTCAACAGCTGCGCTCTAAAAGCGCAGTGCGGCCTCGCGGACCCAGCTCATATTTATTCTTAGCTTCTAACCGACTATAGTTGCATACGTAATTCTTTGGCGGAAGGCCGCGGTTGACGCTACTGCTGCTGATGGTCATGAAATATTATGGCATACCAGTTTCGTGGCAGGTAGGTAGGTTCATTTCGCTTACAAGTTACGCAGTTGATACACAAGTTCAATTCTTGCGCCTGTGTAGCCTCACACTTCACTCCTTGGAAGACAGAATGCGGCTGCTGCTGCTACTACTACTAATATTAATAATGATTTTACAGAAATCACTTAGTAATTGTAGGACAGGTTGAAAGTTGATGCACATTTGACAATTCACGCGGAGTGAGAGGTGTTGTTCGGTTACGCTTGTGTAACGCAATGGGTGCACTTGCGTAGCCGCACTAGTTCTCGATGCCGTGTTTCATGATGAATAGTCATGACTGAGCATATTTGAGTGAGCTGGCAGCTGTAGAACTCGTTGGGCAGTTCACATGGCGCAACGTATGCTGAGACTCCACGCGTCCATCAAGGAACATCTGCGTATCTACACACACGACTCCTGACCCGATAGAATGGCTCTACAGAGTATTCATCAGAAACACTGCAAAGCTCTTATCTGATTCTGTGGTAGAATAGCTGACACCCACGGTGAGTGTCTGGTAGCGATTATAGTGGCAACAGGCATTTGTCGGCTTTTGTGCACAGTAACGCAAACAGCACCGTCGGCCGTAGGTAACATCACCACAAGAAAAGGTTATTGGCATGAGCTTATATTGGCTCACACTGTGAAATTTATTTACGGTCATGTGCTTGTTTAATTCCAGAGGTGCTGTTCACCCGGAAATTATATGCTTTAACTCTGCTTTTGCCTTTTTGACTTGGGCTTTACAGTTATCGTGGTATACCGGAGTCTTGTCTCCGCATTTCTCATCATAATACGCGGTGCAACCTCCCGGTAGCTTCTGAGAAAGTGCCTTTTTTCGGACGTATAGTTCGCATTCTGGAATGAGTGAAATAATTAATCAACTAGAATAATGTAATAGCACTTGTAATAGTACTAGACTGCCACATTTTTATTTGCACAAATAAGGTACCGTGGCATTAGGTAGCATGTTTGAGACGTAAATCAAGCATTTCCTTTCTGTGAACTGCGGTAATTCCTATTTCTTTCTAGGCGTTGTCTCCGAACCAAATGTAACTCCGCTCTAAGGAACATCATAAACATTGTTATCAAGTTGCCCGATAGACAATTTAGAGGGAACTATTTGTGCTATTGGAACTGGGGTTGTCTCTTTGGTGATTTTCTGTTTTGTTTCTCGATGATTACCATTGGATGGAACCGATGAATGAAAACATTATTGCTGTCGCCACTCAAAACACTTCATACAGCTTATACAACATTAGCTTCAAGATATGAGGCGCGTCGCTACAAAATACTAACTGCAGGGTTAAAGCTTATCCTAGAGCACCGCATTGCAGGGTCTCTCGTTATTGGTGGATAGCCAGAGCGATAGACAAATATTGGTCGTCGTGAGTGAACACGTTGGTACCCTTTAAAAATTGATTTACTACAGTCCATAGAATGTCTATAAACGAAAGTTTATAGACATTCTACAGTCTATAAACTACAGTCTATAAACGAAGGTAAAAGATGCCTATGTTTTCTTTTCTTTAATTGTGCTCTATAGGTTATCTACATGCAAAAATAAAAAAAAATCTTTTTTTCTATTACCAATCTATATGCAATCTCTAGACTAAAGACAACTTGGTATATATTTTTGTCTTACCCCATATTATAGGTTCTACATACACAAAAACTTAATAGCATGATTCGTCTTATTTGCCTAAGCTTACTGTATACAAAAACTGTAAGTGAAAGCCAGAATATTTTTGTTACTTCTATTTCTGTAATCTCACGCCCGTAAATAGAGAATATCTCATTCATTGTATGTTTTCGTTTTTAATACCTCATCCAAATACTCTGAGAACCAAGTTAAAGTGATGTATTTGTTTATTTTCTTACCATATATAAGATTTTTCATTTAAATTTTACCAGACATGTGTGTAGTTTACGCAATTTCGCTAACTTTTCGTTTAACTTCTACTAAGCACCCCTTCTCAATGTGCCATCGGGACCTATATGCTGAATGCCAAACAAACTAAGGGGGTCAATTTGATTGACTGAACCATCATACCTCAGTATCAGCGATCCGGTGCGGTTTAAAACTTCAAGCTTATATGGTGTGCGCGTCGTTCGGTCCCATTCTTGTGTACCACTGAACTCTTATTTGAACTTCCGAGAACATGATTGGGTGTTTATGTATATGCATGGGCCTAGGCCTGTGCGCGGGAGCTGGCCGCCCCCCTCTAATCACATAAGGAGGAGGGGGGGGGGGGCGAAGTCTTCCCCATAGTTTCATTCAGTCGTACCTGTACCATCATTGTTTCGTCATTGCTGAGCAGGGTTATGACCACGCACCTTTTTCTCATTCAAGCTTCTCTTATTCAGTCTACCACAGCGGATCAGTGGTTACGGTGCTCGGCTGCTAATCCGAAGGTCACGTGTTCGATCCCGGCCGCGGCGGTGGCAGTTCGGTGGAGGCGAAATGGGAGAGTCCCGTATAATGGCGATGTGAGTGCACGTTAAAGAGCACAAGATGGTCGAAATTTCCGGAGCCCTCCACTACGCCGTTCCTAAGAATGATATCGTGGTTTCGGCACGCAAAAGCCAATATATAATTATTATTATTTTTATGTTTTTGGAAATTCTAAATCTGGCGTGATTTTTTTAACCCAGAAGTAGCGGTGCCGAAATGGTTGAGATGAGCCAGATAAACAGTTCATCTTGATTTCATTTGCGATTCTCGCGATAATACAGCAGATTTGACTATGCGACAGATTTGAAAGTTGAAATGGGCATATGCGACAAAACTGCGCCACAATATTGGCTACGTGTTGTAGGTTATTCCGTTCCATCAAGAAAGCTATTACTGAGGGATAAAACTCGGGCGATAACTTTGCTAAGCGAAGGTTATCGCAGCAAATGAAGGCATCTTCTGACCTACCACTTATGGGAATGACCTCTTTTTTTGTCACACCGTCACTAGTGAGATGACGCTCACGAAATGCAATTTCGCTCACAATGACGAGACCCATTCAGGTCGCTCGTTTATGAAATCTATGTAGAAACAATACTTTTGCGCATACCATTTCATGTAGCTAAGAGGGTTCCATGGTACTATATATTGACTGTCCCGGCGTATTTTTAAAATACTTTTTAACTAAGTATATTGGCTGGTGCATTCGGGCTTTATTTAACCAAGCCCGAATGGACGCCGCTCTGCGGACGCTTTTCAGAGGAAGTGATGCGCCGCGTATCGGCAACATGGCGTCGCCCTAGTTGGTTGTGTCTTCTCAAAACGCCCCACAAGCTGTGTAACCGGTGAGCCACCTATCGAGAGTGCGTGACAGGGAGATATGCTGCGCTTCAATTATTTCTTGAAACGTGTTATGATAGCCCAGTTGGCGGAGGTAGTTTTAGGCTGGTACTCTGCCGTAGCCCTACTTGTGTAATGAGCCCGATGAGTTCCTTTTAGATGCGAAGCAGCTTATGGCGGAATTCAATCCGCTGGTGGTGGTGGTGTGCGTCCTCACCGCCCTTACTGCGCATGCGCCTACTCTCTCTCCCACGCTCCTCATTTACGCAGGTGTTCAGTCGGATTCTACCCTCCTCCCCTGCGCTGCAGTCGTACAGTGAGTCGCGCGACTTTAGCGTCCAATTGCGGATGGTCTCACCATTTGGGCCTTTTTCTTCAATAATAAGACCTAAAACCCGTATCTGATGTACATTCGGTATGATACGTCCGTCGGCCGTCTTCAAGGTAATGTCTACATATTTGCATGTTGGAATATACTATTTTCTTGTGACTTGCGGAACTTGGCCTGGTCGACTAGTTTGGGTTGCTTTCATGACGGTTTGCGGTGGCGTTCCTTGATGTGTATATCAATGGTGTAATGGTCGTTACCTAAATCCTGCTGAGTGTCATGCCTTGTAGTTGTAGGTGCATGTTTAACAAACGTGAGATTTGATGTAGCGTCCTTGCAAGAACTGGTATCTGCCCGGGTGGGTACGCTTTGATCCGTGATGAGAGTTAAGCCCATGCTTTGGGAGTGGAGATAAATATATCGACATATTGGGTCAGCGTAATGACAACCCCAACCAGTGTATGATGCATTGAAGTCACCCGCTATTATGATGGAACAGCAACCAGTGGTGTTGAGAGCACGTTTGCGGTTAATATATATTTTAACAAAAAAGAGGTGAGCGTGCGCCTTGCGATGTGGTATGAGTTAAATTAGGATGTTATCGATGTGCTTAATTTTAGTATCGTGTTGTATAATAGTGCGGTCACTGAGGACTAGGGTTCTTAGGGCAGTAGTCTTTCCAGTGGCGTAACCAACTGCATGGTTCACTGCCAATTTATCGAGACAATGTGACTCCTGGATAAAATTGATATCCGGCTTTTCTATCATGAATATATTGATTTAAAAGAGCTCTAATATTTGCGCAGCTTTGACAATTATGTTGCCAGATGGTGTATGTGGATTGCTTAGCCGTGTACAGGAGTGGGGGCTTTAACTGTTGCAGACTAAATCAAACTGGTGGGGGGTCGCAGTGGGTAGAGAGGGTTGAACTACGGATGTCATTCCGTTAGATAGCTGCATGATTAAAGTGCTAGGATTTTTGTTAAAGTTGTGATTTTGTTGTTGGATTAGTAGAGTAAGCTCCTCTACCAGATCGGTAAGAGTAGGTATCAGGCGAGACGTGGTGGTCATCACCTCACACAGTTCCTTAACTCCCTTGATGAGACCGGTGAGAACCGAATTCATGGTGGTAATGAGCGTAGGTATGTCTTCGCTAGCCGATGTTTCCGCTTTACATTTAGGGGGCGGGGGGTGAGGGGAGGCTGCCCTTTTTTTCTATTTGATGCAATGGTGCTTCTGGTACCAGTTGTATGGGTACATTTACTGGGGTTTTTTTCTGAGTATTTAAAGCTGCGATGTTCATCTGAAGTCTGTGGTTTTGCTCGCTCAAAGCATTTATTTTGTTATTGCATTGATTTAGCATTAGTTTGAGTAGTATTATCGGACTCTAACGTGAACTGCTCGCTACGTGAACCGGAATTACATAATTGAGGAGCCAAAACAAGTATCCAAACCAACTTCCGAAACAAATCTTCTACCAACTTTCTCCACATCACTGCCACGAGTGAACAGCATACTCTCCCGCAATTTCAACATAATCAGGCAAATCGAACAGTTGACTTCCATCTCCGTGGAGCTACCTCGCGTGGTGTACCGCAGGGATAAAAATTTGAAAGACATTATTCTCAGAGGCAAAAGAAGCCCTGCTCAAATTGAGCCAGGGTGCCATCCCCGCAGTAAAGTTCGTTCCAAGGTATGTTCACACATGGTCACAACACGTGAGTCAAAGGGAAGCTCCTCGAATTTAAGTTCAACGTCCATGAAAACCTGAAATTGTGACTCCAGTAATGTGAGATGCGAAGGGTATTCAGAAAGTATTGGCCGTTTCTTAATATTTAATTGTTCAAGTGTCAGAACTAAAGATTTATTTGTGCAGGGCATCTGTTCATTCTTCACCAACAAACTGAAGTAATTGTTCTGGCCCAGTAGTCGTCTGCTTGACGGGCAACGGAGACGACACTGTCCGCGACAAGAATTCCTCCCGCCAGTTGGGAAGTGCGAGCTGTAGGTCGATTTTTGTCATCAGCTTCTCAATTTCATGAGGACTTGTGCCTAATTCGGGGACTTGGATTAGTTAAGGAAAAGTCAGAAAATGGTGCCGATACCTTACAAAAGTCTGCACTATTTGCGCGACGATGAGCGGAGTTGCTTGCTTAGCGTCAAGACCAATGAAACTATTAAACAAATCGACCGAAAATTCTGATTAGATAGACGAGTGACAGTTTGTAGTGCAGCGGATAAACATATTTTATTGCGATAGCAATTATATGGACACTCTCGGCTGATTTTTCGCCGTCGCCGTCTGTCGACGCCGTCATGTACAGGATATGTATATATATGTGTATATGCAAAGAAGGCATAAATAAAAAAAGCCGGCAGATCCCACGCACTGTGTGAATCGATGTAATGCGAAGCAGCCAGGAAGGAGAAAATCCTGCTTTACATAATTTGCATGCCATGTTTGACATGTTAGGACCTGTCATTTATGTTCGTTATACAGTCACGTCGCGCAATACCAATTTTGGTGTATATCAAGCTAGCCAACTGGACGCAAGCGCACCATGAGCGTGCCATGTAAATGGGGTTGTAGATGACACGCATGCCAAGATTTACATGTTACCACCTGCCACTTATGTTCGTTATACAGTCATGTCACTCAATACCAAATTTGATGTATATCAACCTAACGAAACGGCCGCGAGCACGCCATGAGCGTGGAATGCAAGTCATGTCGCTCATGACATGTCATGATTTCCATATTACCACTTGTCGTTTATGTTCGTCATACAGTCACGCCACTCAATACCAAGTTTGGTGTATATCAATCTAACGGAACGGGCGCGAGCGCGCCATGAGTGTGGCATGCAAGTGATGTCGCACATGACAAGTCATGATTTTCATATTACCACTTGTCATTTATGTTCGTCATACAGTCACGTCACTCAATACCAAATTTGGTGTATCTCAAGCTAACGAAAGGGCCGCGAGCACGCCATGAGCGTGGCATGCAAGCCATGTCGCACATGACAAGTCATTATTTGCATATTGCCACCTGTCATTTATGTTCGACATACAGTCACGTCACTCAATCCCAAATTTGGTGTATATCAAGCTAACGAAACGGCCGCGAGCGCACCATGAGCATGGCATGTAAATCATACTTTTCATGACACGTCGGGCATGATTTTCATGATATGACCAGCCATTTACGTTCGTCATAGAGTCATGTTATGCCATACCAAATTTGGTATAAATCCCATTAACGATACGGTCGGGAGAGCACAAAGTCGTAGGCGGGTAGATAGATAGATAGCTAGATAGATAGATAGATAGATAGATAGATAGATAGATAGATAGATAGATAGATGCATAGATAGATAGATAGATAGATAGATAGATAGATAGATAGATAGATAGATAGATAGATAGATAGATAGATAGATAGATAGATAGATAGATAGATAGATAGATAGATAGATAGATAGATAGATAGATAGATAGATAGATAGATAGATAGATAGATACGCTCAAAGTCACCGAAGTTCGCTAAGAAATTTATTGAAAGGAAACAGGCGCTTAAATGTGAAAAAACGGCTAAAAGCGAGGGTTTGGAACTGAGCCCCTTCTTTACGATAAAAACCCATAAGCCGGACATGCCTTTTCGTACCATTATTACGGAAACAGATACGTGGCAAAAGAATGTTTCCAGGTATTTAGAAAGCCATTTGAAGCAGCTGTTCATTCGTGATCCCTTTAGAGTGGAAAACTCGGGTAGGGTGGTACAATTTCTTAAGGAATGCAACACGAGCTCCTGTCTGGCTTTCAGTATCGATGTTGAAGACATGTTTTTTTCTATTCCTAATCATAACCTCCTAGCGTGCGTTCAGGATTGCATCATGGAAGACAATGATGAGCTTCGTTTCAGAAGTGGTAGTGGGATTTCTGTTGAATCATTCATTGAATTACTAGCCTTTTACCTAAATTCTACGTTCATTGGTTGGCGAGGGCAGACCCTAATACAGCGATCAGGAGTCTGTATAGGATCATGCGTGGCACCTGTTTTGTGTGAAATTTTTTTAGCAAAAATTGATCGCAATGTAGACACAATCCTAAACGGAACTGTGAAACGTATTTTTCGATACGTGGACGACTTTTTAGTGGTTGTGAAAGATGTTTCGTTCCCTGATGCTGTTTCCAATGTGTTGACGGTGTTTAAGGCAGAAGGCATGGGATTGTCCTTCACATCGGAGGTTCCACAATTCGACTCCCTGCAATTCCTCGATCTTAACCTTCGGTTTAAGAGTTCCCATATTTGCTGGTGTTATGAGCCACGATCAGTAAAACCAATTCTTAATTTTGGTTCAGCCCACTCAAAGGTGGTAAAAAGGGGCATCGCCTTCACTTGTCTAAGATCCGCTCTAGAAAAATCTCGCTAAGAAATGCTTCGCATTTAAAAATAAATCAGAAAAAAATTCCAAAGCACTTGACCGGGGATTCGAACCCGCGACCCCTCGCTCCGCAGCCTGCTGCGCGAGCCAACACAGCCACACGCCATGTTCGTGCCAGCGATATAACGGCGAGCTATTCATATGCAGCATTTGCCGCTCGCTGTACGCAGGTCTCGGAACAGCTTGAGCGTGTTTTCTATCACGCAATGCTTTTTACAGTTTCTCTCAAATTGAAAACGGCCATTTACAGAAATGTAACTGAAATGCCCGGAATTCACAAAGTGCGTGCAAGATACCAATTGCTTACCGACCAACTCAAGCAGCAAATAATTCCCAGGCGGCGAACTTCTATGCAAAGATACTGAAGAAACTGGTGCAGTGGTACGAAAAGTGCCTAAAAGTTTTACGGTGATTATGTAGAAAATTGAAGTAAGATTGTGTTAAACTAAACCCGTCAATTAAAACTTTTATTCACGAATATTTTATTTTTGGGAGCCAAATGGCCCTTACTTTTTTTAATGACCCTCGTACATGCTCTATTGCAACGTCTGCGGGCAAGTATATATGGGCCAAAGAGATACGCCATTTTGGCTGAGGTTAAACAATCACCTCTGCCACGGCACTTCACTACAATGCCTGCCCTTATCCAGACACCTACGAGTGCCAGACCACAACCTTAAATGTCAGCGTAATCCTTTTACTTTTCCGCTGTCGGAAACATGCGCGAGAACGAATAGCGTGAAGCTTATCTTTTGTTCAAATTTAGAACTTTAATAGCCGGTATCAACCAGGAACCGGCAAGGCTGTCCTGCCTACAAGAGATGAGCCAAGACTAATTTTGCAAGACTAATCATAATTGGAGACTATGCTTGTTTCCTGATTGGCTCGTTCCCACGCAGTGTCTTGTGCTTTAGTTTACATGCATTCATACAATGTGAAGTACTTACGCTACCCTATCACTTCCTGGCTATTCAGAAGGAACAGGCAGAGATTACAGCTGGAAGCCGCCCCATTAGCACCCGCTTCCCTCCGGTGCAGCGGCTCAGGCTCGTCCCGCTTGCCGCGGCCACAACTTTGGTTCGCCCGGCGCACGACGAGAATAGGGACACGCGAGGTCATAACAACATGTGGACTTTCATCGACTTTCGGCCTGGCACCGCTTTTTAACACGAAAGTGTTTTATGCCGGGGTCCACCAAGATTTTAGTGACGTATTTCCGTCACGGAAATGACGTCGAAAAAATACACATGATCAGAAGACAAAGAAAAAAAGTTCCGTCACCCGGAGTCGAACCTACGACCTCTTAGTCCGCACGTCGAGATGCCGGGCACGCTATCCACTGCGCCACAGTCACATTCTCCGTAGGCATTACAAACGCGCCTTTTATATCTGCCACTGGCCTCTCACAGTGCTCTTGCTAAAGTGAAATACTGCATCATAACTGTGAAAGCGACGATTAGTTTCTTCAGAGCGTTGTTTCTACGCCTTCGTCCCATTCGGTGCGTTTGAAATAGAAAAAGTGCAATTTTGTCGACGCATTAACACACTGCCAGGCGGCGACCTTACCCCCAGCGTCGGCGTCGCTCATAGCATCCATCCATACCAAAGGTAGCTCTGCGACGCGCGAGTGCTTGGTGTGGCCGTAACTCCCCGTTCTCAATACCCGCCCCGCGAAATATCCCAGCCGGCCAACGGGGAAGACACGACGCGCGTTGCGTTTCCCTCTGGTCGGGCAGTGGTGTTCGATAACTCTAACATGCCCCGAGTAGGCGACCTTAGCCCAAATTCAACGTCAAATCAGAGACGCCCTTCTGGCTGTCACACCACTTTCTCTGATTCCGCTCTCACCGTACAGATACCACAAGCATATATGACCACAAGGGTTTGTTTGATCATTGCTCTTAGACCTTAGTCGCCGGGATACAGACGTACCACCAAGCGTCAACGTGGATGCATCCACGTTAAACAGTGCTATAACTGTCAAACACCGATAGACATTGTGTAAGCTCTTTTATATCAATGTATAGTAAACATTCAACTACTTCTGTAAGCACACGTTTCACTTTCGTGCTATACCGATTCCTATGACAGAGGGATCAACCATGTTTTATTTTTACCCGTTTTTATCACGCTGTCGTTCCTTTTTCCTCTTTCATCTCTTTTTTTTTCCTTTTACTCTATCGAAATGCCTTTGAAGGCGATAGAACACAGCAACAAGCGAGTTCGACGTTAGTTTCACTCATCCCCTGACCAAGGGAGAAGCCCTCTCAATACTGCAGTGAAATAAGAGTTTATATCACTATCACAACGCCTAAGCTATGGTATAACTGATGTCTCGGAAAGAACTGGCCCATTGAACTATTAATGTACAATATATATATATATATATATATATATATATATATATATATATATATATATATATATATATATATATATATGAGGGATTAGTAGTCAGCTGCCAGCTCGTAATAAGCTCACGTGCGACGTGACGGCAACAGACAAAAAAAGTGTTCCACACTCGCCGTAATGGCCACAGGCGGCCCTGACTGACGCTCCCCCGTTTAAACACACATACATACCCTATAAAGTGGATGGAGGGATGACCGCCACCGTAGCTCAGTCGTAGCGCATCGGACGCGTTATTCTATGGTCGCAGGATCGGGTCCCTGCCGGTGGCAAGTTATCGTTTCGTCCACTTTTCTTTCTTCACATTTACATTACAATTAATTCTAATAACATCCCCTATACTTTCCTTGGCATCAATGTCTGTTAGTTCTCATTGTGTGTTACAAAGCAAACGAGCCCTGAAAATTACACTTCTTTCATTTATATATATATATATATATATATATATATATATATATATATATATATATATATATATATATATATATATATATATATATATATATATATATATATATATATATATATATATATATATATATATATATATATATATATAGTAATGAAGACAATGTAGTGCTTGCGCACATGCTCGGCTACAGAAAGAGGAGAACGAAGTTAGATTATGAACAGCCGGCCCGCAGCACGGGTGTGGTGTCTTTTGTCTGTTCACTACCATGGCCCAGTCTGCGACCAGCAAACTGTAAGTGCGTCCTCAAGGCACATCGGTGCTGCGGACCTTCCATCGACGGAACGCCCACAATCATGCAGCCCGTGTCCCTTCTACTGCAGAAAGCACCTGTGCAACCACTCAAGGACGCCGTCCAGGCCTCCTCGGTGGCTCAAGGGCAGCCTTACCCAGGCGCCGCCAAGACAGTGCATGGCCTGCCGCTGCCCAGGAACGCCGCTCAGGCTTCCCGCTGCGACAACACCTCGCTCAGTAATCCAAAGGCGCATGAGCCACTCAGGGGTGCTGTTCAAACTCCCTCGGCAAAGGATAGGGCCTCAGTGAGTAAACTAATCGAGGAGTACTACTCGGACGTCACCACTGGCTGCGCGTGCGAATCTGCCGAAAGCGCAGCCCAGCTTTCCGCCACCATCGCGCGACTCCACGTCACGGTCAACACCTTCACGGTACCAGGCTCTGTGCTGTTTCCTGCCGCCTTGCCAGCACTAACCTCGATCAGTGCCGCGTTGCCGCAGCTGTCTCGCAAGACCACGAACAGACCTCACCAGAGAGCCGCAGAAAGCTCTGGTATACCCTCACAGAGCTTTCATACCAACTCGACTGTTTGGCGTCGACATGCTCCGGTGTTTCAGCAGCCGTATCACCATCACCGGCGGCCTCCGAACTACCGCAGTTCCGCGGCTTCGAGGACGACGCCGGCAATTGGGTCGCCACCGCCAACGCTCTCGGAGCTCTCAATACATGGACGGAACAGCAGAAGTGGTGCGTAGGCAGAGACCGCCTTCGAAATGCTGCCGCGGCATGGCACAGATTCGAAGGCGTGCGGCAGCAATCCTGGGTGAAAAGGAGCTTCAAGCTCGTTGGTCATTTTGGCCGGACTCCCTGCCACCTCTCTGCCACCACCGAGTCTAAAATGACCCGTACCGAGGATGGAGCTCAAGAGGGTTCCACCTCGAGGCTGTAGCTATGCGCTTCAGTTTCCCACTCGAGCTTTCGGACGCTTTGTCGGTATCCGAGTTAAGTTCATCACGGCCAAAGACTATTACCGAAGAGGGACCGTATAAAAGGCGTTGCTCCAACAACGCAGCCGCAGGGAACCATCCTGACGCTGCTGCTGTGCCCTATGGCCCCTCCGTAAAGAACGTTGTCAACTTCCCTGCCGGTGGAACACGCCCCAGATGCTGTACACCGCTAGAGCTCTCTGAGTGTGTGCCGTCGGAATGCGATTCCAGCACCATGCCGTCAGCGACTGAGAGCATTTGCCACCAACATCAGTCGCAGAGGCTGCTCGCACGCTCCTCATCACTTGAACACGTGGACGCACCGGCTGCTGCCGTACAGGGTACTCCACTTCTCCACCAACCAGACCGGTCAGATAATGCCAACAAGATGAACCCTCCCACATGCGAGCCACGTCCCTGGACGTTACCGCAGTCGTTGGCCAAGTGTGGACGTCCGCCGCTTGAACGTCAAAGAGGACCCCAAGAGAAACGAAACCCCAAGTGTTCGATCCTCTTGAAGGCCATCCCTAAGTACAAGTCTTCGAAGACGGATGCACTTGTGCGGAGACACACAGAATCACTCAGCTGACGGCTTCACATTTTTAGGAGGCTATCAGTGTCGTCAATCACTCGACATGACAATATGGTCCTCGACGGGAGAAGCGTAAGCCAACATTGACACCACTCTGGTGCATCCAGTGTCGCCTACCACAATGTTCGGTAACTCGGACAGACATGTCGCGGCGTACACAAGCACGACCACCGCAACAAAGTCAATGCCGCCCTCTGGAGATATCCATGCAAGAATATCCAGGCATTCTGCAGCGTTGGAAAGGCCACCAAGGGCATGTTTCGTCGCTTGCCAAATCAAATCGCTGCGTGGCCGATACCATCTGGCAAACAGCCAAGGCCCACCGCCAGAGGCATCGTTGGCACTTCAGCAGGCCAAGTCGTGGCATGGCCGTGACCGGCCTCCGCAAGGCAGCCAATGCCGCCCACCAGAGGCATTAGTTCGTCCCATGGTGGTTCAGGGCTCAAAACCTCTGAATGTTTCCACCTTCTAACAGACGGCCAACGCCAGAGAAGCGACAATTTTGTCAGGACTGCATGCACACAGCGTGGCCGAGTGTAATGAAGACTCGCGCACATACTTAGCCAGTCAGTGGCCGAACATGTGGCGTCACTACACGTGATCTTTTCACGCGCATACTGATGCCCCCCCCCCCCCCCCCCCCGACGTGTATGCTGTAAAGCCCCTAGATCTTGAAAGTAGCGATACTCTCCTCCGTGTGCGCGTTTTCCTCCTCGATTCTCCTCGGATTTGTCCCCTGTCCTGGCCGGCGCGGTGCTCACGGCAAGCTGAACCCACCACTGGCTCGCTGTAGCCGCATTAGAATCAATGCGCACGCATTTTTATTCGGCTCCTTGGAGCATTATACGAGATTCTGTCGCTTAAAAACACGCCGGGACGAAAGTAAGCTTCAGATAGAACACAGTGGCAGATATATTTTTCAGGAGCGAAGCTCCGTAGGCTCTGACGATGTCCATTGACGCCGTCTTCGTAGCTTCCCGTCGTACCGAACCACAGGCGTTACATATAACGTTCATAGAGCGTTGATAGCGCGCATATGGGTTTAAAATAGACCTTACTTTGTCCGTGCATCTCTATGTCCGTCCGTCCGTGCGTGCGTCCTTCCGTACATCCCTTCGTCCGTCGATCTGTCTATCCGCCCATCCGTACATCTGTCCGTCCGTCCGGGCATATATCCGCACGTCCGTCCGTCCATTGACCGGATGGACGGACAGATGGATTTCTAACACATTCTTTATATCGGTTATCATTCCTTCAATGGAGCTTCGCTTCATCATAAGCATTCACTTCGTAGATCAGCAGCAATTTTAATGCGCTTCGATATATACAAGCTGAAGTGCTTCGAAAAGATAAGTGCAAACTAGCGGCTGAGCGGTTTACCACCGCGTCCGCTTCGGCTGCCCGTAACGCGGAGGTGTGTTAAGCGCCTATACACATGCTAACACTGAAAATTCTTTCGTTGATTGTGGTCCTGATGAGCTCAAAGAAGGTAGCCAAAAAACAAATCTAGCAGTTTACTGAATGAATTCGCCGAAATGAGTGGGCCCTGCGCCCTTTTGTAGGAACAGCGATGTGAAAAATTCATGTCGTGTTACAAAAAGCCAGATTGTAATTAATGCGCGTACCTGTATTCCATCCCGACAAAACGACGACATATTGTATTCCATTACCTCTGCGACTTACCTTAGTCTCCTAAAAAACATTCAGCATGTAATGTTTATCAGTAGAAAGCGAGATTGCGAAATGCTCCTAGCTCCTCCTTATGAGCATGCACGTATAATACATATGCCAGTACAAAACCTTGCTGCCATGATTATTGCTATTTGCTTCACGGCTGCTGCCAAGATATTTTAGAGCGCTTGTTAATTGACCTTTTTAACGCGACAGCATAAAGAAGTGAAAATAAAGATAGGAACTGGAGGGCGTGTGCACTTTGGCTTTCCGCCTAGAAGCGAAGGCAGGCTGCTTCCCAGCTGAAATCGGCCGACGGCCGATGGTTGGTAAACAGCTGGGCAGCGTTCGGTAACCGCTATTGTCGGCCGACCAATGGTGGCACGAAGTGTAGCCCTAATTGGCAACGAAATTCGCTGGTTATTTGTTGACCGAAGAGGTTCAGCCAACATTCGGCAACTGATAGGGAAATTGTAGGCATCCAATGCCCCGTCGACCAAACGTGATAATTTGTAGGGCCATGCGTTGCGACTTAACACGTTGGCCAGTTACTATAGGCCAACCACAAGCCAACATTGCGAGATATCAGTGGGCGCAAATTTTGTTTCCTACACCGCGCCCATTTGTTGGTCAGCGAAAATTTCTTTGAGCTTTCGGCGTCGGCTGTCACTAGACTGCATTAGGTTATTTGGACAAGATTATTGAAACCAGCTCTGCACCGCCTGCCCTCTACGAAGTCGCCCTACGGCCTTGGTCCTATGTTGGCAGCCAGAGGTCGGCCCGTGTGAGGCCATTAACCAGAATCACCCTCGGCTCAACCTTGTTGATGAAGCTCGGGCTATGACCAGCTAGGTCGGCCATCTATGCTGGGGCAGCATAAAACCGAGATTGTTTATTCAGTGGGGTTCCTGCCTACGGCTTGCACTGCTTCATGCGCGAGGCATTATCTTCTCTTCGGGGAATATAAATATTCGAGGGAATATAAAATAACTTTAGGCCTTTCTCTGACCTGGTGCTGCACTGACACATGCAGGAGCCAGGCATTGCCACGAAGAACGAAGCTCAGAATTCTACTCTGAAGCACGTTCGGAGCGGGGACCCTGGAAGGTTCATGGGTAGCATCCTAAGAATGGGTAGCATTACGACTTGCACAGAAAACAAGCATACGCGAAAAATACGCACACACACATAACGCAACAAATTTCCTGAAGCGCTTCATTATATGAACGAAACTATATCCGCGTTTGAGAAGCCCGAATATTGACAAAAATGCACACACGCTGAATAATGGTGTACTCACCGGGGAGAATGATGTCGTCGCGAGCGAATTGAATGGAAAAAACCACCTTAGTGTCCGTCACCGTCTTCCCAATGCGTAAGTTTCTGATTTACACCGTTCTCTGTCGCGCGTCGTCTGCATACTTCGGGAAGTGATAGAACGATACGTAGCCACCTTTCCACCGCGATGTCCCCCTTTGCGGCTCACAGAAATGATCTTTGGACATCGCTTTCTTCTTTTTTGGGGGATCGCGCGTGCGGGACGGTGAAAATGAAGGAACTATGCGGCCGCTTCTCAGTAGGTAACATATCTCCTTTAAGGGCTGACCTTGTTAGTGCCGTTTCCAGGCGTGGCGACTAGGTGACGAGCGCTCAGTTGGAATCGCGAATATTTTGTGGCTGCTCCACTTACATACGCTGCGACAGTTGTCATGCCGACTCGCAAAGCACCCGTACCACCTTTCTAACATCCCGCGAATTGTTCCCGCCTCCTGTCAATTGGCCCAGCACTGCCACTACCAACTAATGGCGCACGCTCGACAATCACGCGATATGCTTCGAATGTACATACTCTGAACACGTCGCAAGGCATTCAAAGGGGCATTACGCTCCCTCCACTGCAGCTTGCGCGGTAATGCCCGTACCTAAGAGGTAAACTAGACGACGCTGATAGCGAGGCAAGCACATCACAATTTCCGATTTGCCCAAGTCCTCATTATTCACCTGCCAATGCTATTGATGCATTCATCGAAGGTGTCACTGCAGTCACTCTTGTGCATACCGGTGCTGCTGTTTCTGTCTGCGATACTAGATTTTACCGCTGACTTCGTAAAGTCACGGCGCCTCTCTCGACATTGCGGTTCGTACAGCCAGTTCTGAGCCGATGCAACCAACCACAGTCTGTACAGCACGACCAATCAAAACGTTGTGTACACGATAGAGTGCTTCCATGCCACAACACCGTAATCTATTGCACTCGGGTTGAAGTTGAATTCTGCTCCCCCGAGGACATATCCTCCGTCGACATCCATTCTATCGCTAAACTTGTGAACGACGACACCGACCTCCCTCCCTGCTCTTTGGCATTCGTACCAGCCTCTTACATCGCCATATCTGACGGGACGGTCTTCTTCATGCCATTTAAGATCTTCTGGTAAACTTCCCACGTTCAGCCTGGGAGGAGAAGCAGACGAGCTTAGCGCCAACATGCGCGTGAGCTCGTTCGACCAGGGAACCAAAGTGCCATTTTGGCGTTCTGGGCTCATGTGGACGCTAATAAACGTCTCCCTATCGGAAAAGCCAGTGGCACTTTGCCAGTGCCATACCTGATTATTGGACCAGCGTGGCGCTGGGTACTGGGACCCTGGCACGCTGCACGAGGCACACTGGACGCTGGCGCGCTGCATACAGGGACATGCGTTATGGGCCAAAATCGCCCTTTTAAATTGTTTTTTAAAATATTTGGTTATGCCCACATCGTAATTAAGGCTGAAACACAAGCACTGGGACAAAACAAAAAAAAAAATTAAAAAAAAAAAACGAAAACGAGCGTGGGGGACTCAACCTGCTATCTCAACGCACTACTCATCGTGAGTCTGACACGCTACCCACTACGCCACACTCGAGAGCCGAGCTTAAAGTTATTTTTTTCTTCATGTTATTGCTAATTCCAGTATCAAATAGTTTTGTTTTCTCGCTTAGAAACGCAGATTTTCATCTCTGCGTGCTCGCGCCAACCTGACAGGAGATTGTGTGTTTGTTTGTTATGGGCTGCCTTGGATCAGAACGTCTATCTGGCACGTTTTGCAGCAAAAGTTAGCGGAATCGCAGATGTGTTGCGGCAATCGCACTGTCTCGTTAAGCGGTTAGTCATACCTATGTAGAAAACATCGTGTATCTGAACTGCTCACTGAACGCTGCACTTTTCGTCGCCTGTTTGGAAATATTTTCTGTCCCCCTTGTTTACGTTTCGCGCCAGAGCCGCGGTAGGTCACTCTAGCCAAAACGACCATTAGCTTAGGGCTGTACTTCGTGAGCAACGGTCGCTGTGAAGATCGTGGATATTCCATTACCAAGAGTCTTACAACCATTAAAATGTAGTTTCGATCATAACTAACGCAAGGGAGGTCATGTTTGCACCTTCGAATACACAAATCAGAAGCTAAAAACCCCGAGATTGGACGATGCAGTGGCTGACTGCTGCCGGTAACGTGCGGCTTTCTGTGGCACGAGCGGCGACGACTGACTGCTAGAGTGGGTTGATCGTAATTATCAGACTAATACTAATTCCATATTGTGTTGCGAATGATCAGTTCTTTCGATGCAGTTTATAAACTACATTAACGACACTCGAGCACACTTGAGGGAAAGCGCAAGTGCGTGCGCGCGCTCGACAAACAATTGCTTTAGCGTGCACGCACATCCGCCACCTACCTAAAACTAAAGCTATATATGTGTAGCACACAGAACCAAAAATTTTAAAATATTCGGCAAATTTTACGCTCGACATCTCGCGATCCAATATAAAGTCTTATAGAAGGTCCATCGAGCGCGCCCAGTTTCTTCCAATGGGCCGCCGGTGTTCCCAGTGTGCGGGCAGACACTGTACAGCGTGACCAGTGCCTCCCAGCGCGCTGTAAGACACTGGGCCACGCTGTACAGTATGACCCAGTCTCTCCCAGCGCGCTGTAGTACACTGGGACACACTGTACAGCGTTTCCAGTGTCATCGAGCACGCTGAAAAGCACTGGGAGAGACTGGAAACGCTGTTTTTTTCGATAGGGCTATCTGAGTTCTGAAGTCCGTGTCGGCTGTTCAGTTGGTCACATATTTTACCTTTGGTGCCGTTAAACCCAGGAGGCGACAACGCTGCCGACTACCGACTCGCGACAACAGCCGCGAACTACGGAGGCCTACCGAGAAGCTGACCGCCAAGGAGAAGCTCAAGATGAAGAGAACGACGCGAAAGGCAAGTGCGCTACTTGAGATTAATGGCGAGTGCGCTACTTGAAAATAATGGCGCTACAGTGCGACAGATCAACTCGATTTACGAGAGGCTCAAGAACAATAACGCGGAGCTGAAGAAGATAAACGAAGAGATTGAGAGCCGCATAAGTAACGAGGCCTTCGATGCGGAGTACGCTACCGTCGTTGAATATCGGAACAACGCGACCCGCACCTTACCCAAGCTCTAGAGGAAATGCCACCAGCACAGCGTAACATCAGCGGTGTCACCGCCCATCGAAGTTCGTCACGTGCCGGCGGCCATGGCACCTGCTCAAAGTTCAGGAGCGAAGATACCGAAGCTGACAATCAATCCTTTCGCTGATGACTTGTTCAAGTAGAATCAGTTTTGGGAACAATTTGACCGGGCTATCAACCGGAACGACCATCTATGAAAAACCAGTGACAAATTTAACTACCTAAGGCTATTCCTGAAGGGTGAAGCGGCGGCAGCTATAACGGGACTTTATACCACCGAAGCATGTTACGAAGAAGCGTTGCTCATGCTGAAAACACGTTACGGTGACAAAAAGCGCATGGAGCAGGAGTACTTTTCGAGGCTGCAAAGGCTCACTCCTGTGCATTCTTTCAACGAAGTCGTCAAACTCCGCAAGTTCTACGACCAAGTGCTAATTAACAGGCGCGGATAGGAGGCTCTTGGTGTTATGAGGTCGTCATTCTTATCGATGCAATGCGACCTTCTACTAAAGGCATTGCCACATCACATTGTCGTAGCCTACCACAGATCTAGCGCAACTCAACCTGCAAGTTCAGTTCCACCAAAGGAAACGTTCAGGAAGTCGCGGAACTTCACCGCATTCTTCAATTCTCTATTGCAGAGCCTCAAAAAGAGCGACAGGGGCGTGCATAAAGAATACGATCAGACAGCTGACCCTAGAAACAACGATAGTCCTCACTTTCCCGGCGCGACCTCAACGGCATCAATGCTTCATTGTCAAGTTTCTACGACTTCTACGAATTCCAGCTGCACATTTTGTAAATCGGCGCACCACTTGACAGAGTCCTGCAGTAGAGACCTACTGTTGTCAGAGAAGAAGCTTCTCCAGGCCGATATGAAGTGCTTTCCATGCACCACTAAAGGTCACCGCTCAAGAGATTGCAGACGGAAAATGCGTGCTTCGATTGCAATGATCGTCATGCATCCAGCATGTGCGACCCAGGCAAGCAAAGACGAAAGCCGCGTCAAGATATCACAGGGATCGCTGAATTATACAGAACGGGAAAACAGAGAACTGAATACCATGCGAAGCTGCGAGAGATTTCACGGAAGGAGCGAACCCTCATCGTCACAGACATTTGACTCCCAAATTATGGACAGGAACATCCCACCTGACAGAGTAAAACGTAAAGAATACCGCGATATCATCCGCAAGGAAAAAGTAAGACTCCAGCGCTATAAGTACCGAATCGGAGGCCATGATCGAACCAGCAGAAGTGAGAGCCTGGAGCCGGCCTTCCACGCTAATCAAAAGCGAGTATTCCGGGCAGAATTATTGAAGGAGCACGAGTCCAAAGTGGAGAAGATGATTCAGGAGTTGAGGTGCGCAAGCGGCTGCTTGCGTCGGAAGAGAACCTAAGGCGGATTTCCCCTGCTTCTGAACATACAGCATTCAGTCATCGATCAACAACAGGATGAATTGGAGAAAAGGTACAAGCAGCCAGGTCACACCATGGATTGTCTGCAGAAGTAGACGACTGGAAGACAGGCGCAGATGGTGAGCCTGCATTGCCTACAGGAGATGTCAAAGGCAGCAGGAACACAACTGCAATCGCAGGACCGTTCTGTCATCGAGCGGATCCGAGAGCCTATCTTGCTGCTCAACCGAGAAGATTCATACTCATTAAATAATGTGAACATGAGGGGGGAGACCTGCCGAGCTGCCTTCCCAGCACAAAACACCTAAGCGTGACGGCATCCATGGACTGTTTCGGCAAGAGGCACCCGCAGCTGAACGTGCCATGTATGCTTTCGTCCGCAAGTTCATCCGCTTTTGCTTTGATCGTCCACGCCGAAAATCTCCACGGCACATCTCTGCTTGTGGACTACAATCATGGGACTCTTCCATTGACTCCTGCCGTGAACGCGTGGATAATAGTTGGGGGGAGACACCTTTCTACGCTATACAAAGGCTACTGCTCTTCAAACTTCTACAGTGAAGGAGGTCGCCACTTTCATACTGCGCCGTTTCGTACTGCTTCTCGGAGGTCCTTAAGAATGCCTCATTGACCATGGCCTAGCCTTATCAGAGTTGGTTGAAAGTTTGCTCGCTGAATGTGCTATTCTACATTGCACCTGCACCGCTCACCAACAGACCAATGGTAATACAGAGCGGTATAATCAAACTCATGGTGAGACGCTCGTTATGTTATCATCATCAGCGTGACTACGCTCACTGCAGGGCGAAGGTCTCTCTCATGTACCGCTAATCGACCCGCTCCTGTGCTTGCTTGCGCAGCAAGCACAGGAGCGGGTCGATTGGCGTTGCGCAGCTGCGGCTGACCATCGCGCGACTTTGCTTCGAGCTTAACGCCTTATAGCCCGGCGCTCTGAGCCATGTCCTAACTCTGTACCACCATTCTGCGCAATGAATGCTCTTTTGACTGTGGTCGCCTCACAAGCCAATAAATCCAGCTCAGCCTAGAACCGCAGAGAGGTCAGGTGTGTCCTCGCACAACTCCTACTAAAGCTAGGCCATTTGCCGTCGGCACACTCCAGATTTTTACTTGCGACCCCAACATCGCCGACAGTCTGCGAACTACCGCAATTGCACGGGTTCCAGAAGAACTTCGACAGTTGTGAAGCGACAATCAATGCTCTAGCAGCGCGCGAGGCCTAGACGGAGCCGCCGAAAGGGGCCATGACCATACACTGCCTTCGAGCAGGTGCAGCGGCGTGGCACAGGTAGGATTGCGTGATGCAGTAGTCCTGGGCAGAATGGATTGCAGCCCTGATTGCCGCTTTTGGCTGGATTCGCTGTACCCCCAGCCCATCCAATTCTACCTCCAAGGAAGAAGTAACTAAGGAGGGGCTCCACCTCGATGCTGCAACTGCGCGCTGCAGCTAACCGGCGGACAGCTGCGTACCTCGGTCTGGTACAAACCCTGGGCTAAAGCTATGCTGTGTCTCTGCCTCGGTATCCGCCGTCAGAAGATCCATGTCAATGGATGGAGCTTTAGCGTCCTGATATTCGCACGTGGAGCGCTCCGGCCTGTCGACACGTCTGCGCCTGCGCTGACTTCGGCGGAGGTTATATAAGGAAGCCACCAACGCCCCCCGAACCACTTTTTTGAGCAGCAGCCGTAGGAATCGGACGCCTTCTAAGAATCTGTTCTTTCCGCTACAGGTTAGTTTTTGTGCTATCCTTTTCGTTCATGTTGCGTACTAACCTGCGGCTGCTGCTCATGAGTGTTACCTTGTGGTTTTACTTGGCACAACATGCCTATAACACCGAACTTGCTAAGAAAATTGAGCACCTTGAGTCGCTGCTTCATGCTAAACTAGATAATCTTGTTGATGATCTTGTGTCTAAAATATCCAAAAAGTTGGAAGATAAGGGACTTGGCGATCTTTCTGCACTTGCTGACAGTGCACGCTACATCAGTGACCAATATGATTCAGTGCGCGCGTCTGTAGACGAGCTAGTGCAGTCAAACAAGACACTGAAGGCGGAAAATGACCAGCTAACCAAAAGAATTGCAGATATGGAGCAATAAAGCAGGCTCAATAACATCGAAATCAAAGGTGTCCCATGTACGCAAGGCGAGGATTGCGCAGTTGTTTTGAAGTCCATTGGACAAGCTATTGAATGCCCTATTTCATCGACAGACATCGATGCAGTTCACCGTGTGGTCAGCAAATCTGCTGAAAAGAGCATCATCGCGCGCTTTTGTTCACGTGAAAAGAAAAATGAATTCCTTCGCAAAGCGCGTAAGGCGCGCCTGCGTAGCTCCCAGATAGGACTATCTGGAAGTAATGATAATCCAGTCTTCGTCAATGAACATCTGACTACTTCCAATAAGAGGCTATTTAGTAAAGCGCTTGCCCTAAAAAAGGAAAATAAATGGCGGTTCCTCTGGACAGAGAATTGTCATATCAAGGCCCGCAAGTCATATGACAGCAGGGTATTTTGGATAAATGCATAATTTCGTCTTGTTTCATTATGGCATTGCTTCCATTCGAGGAAACGAAATCATTGCTTGCCAATTCTACTTGTTCTTTGCTGCACATCAACGCGCGTAGTTTATCCAAAAACTACGACAACATTAATGCATTTACTGACTCGCTGTGTCATTCTTTTTCATTTTTATGCATTACTGAAACCTGGCTAGGGTCTTGTGATGGCAATCTGTATGGCTTTAGATCATACAACTCTGAATATTGTCACCGCGATTCTGCTCGCTACGGTGGCTCGGCTATATTTATATCGTCCGAGATTAAGTACAAACGCAGGTTCGACCTATCTTTAAATGTCTTGAACTGTGAATCCGTGTGGATCGAGGCCGACTTTCCCCCTTCGAGTAACCTGAGTAAACTGATCATCGCATGCATTTACCGTTCCCCATCTTCGTCTATTCCGAATTTTCTACACAACCTAGCTGCTGTGCTTAATATTATCACTTCTGAAAATAAAAAAGTTGTACTGGTTGGTGACATCAACATTAACCTAATGGACACAAAGAATAACAGCACCATAGCCTATAGTGATTGCTTTCTTGGCTTCGGGCTTGAGTCCCTAATTTCATCACCTACCCGACTTTCACCCAGTGGAACTAATACCCTCATTGACCACGTCTTAAGTAATATCACACCAACGCCAAGCGCAGGCGTCATTGATGTGCTTATCACTGATCATCTTCCCGTATTTGTATAACTTTCGCCGCAATTCTACCTCACCATAACACGTGTCATTTCACTTCAACCATGTCCGCCGCGGTGGTATAGCGGTTAGGGTGCTCGGCTGCTGACCCGAAGGTCGCGGGTTCGATCCCGGCCACGGCGGTCGCATTTCGATGGAGGCGAAATGGTAGAGGCCCGTGTACTGTGCGATGTCAGTGCACGTTAAAGAACACCAGATGGTCAAAATTTCCGGAGCCCTCCACTACGGCGTCTCTCATAATCATATGGTGGTTTTGGGACGTTAAACTCCAGATATTATTGTTATTATTATTCACTTCAACCATCAGTCAGGATAACTTTATCAAGGCAATCTATGGTACCGACTGGACTTCCATTGGTAATTTGCAAAATCCCGATGAAGCACTTGACGATTTTTGCGCCTTATTCCTTAAAGCTGTGTATGCAAATACTAAAACTGTTAAACGCAGGAAAATATATAAGTTTCACCGTAATCCCTGGTTAACTCAAGGTTTGTTAACTAGTATGCGAAAAAAAGATAATCTCTACAAGAAAACTAAAAAACAGCCATTTAATATTTATCTGAGACTTAGGTATAAAAAATATAGTAACATGTTGACTAATCTCCTGAAAAAATCAAAACGACTTTATTATGAAAAAGAACTATGTTAGGCAAAAAATGACCCCAAGAAAAAATGGAAGCTTTTCAACGACTTTTTAAACAGACCTCAGGTTAGGAATGTAATTGATAAAATTAGGTATAAACAGCAAATATGCACTGAGTCATGCGACATAGCCGAGTCATTTAGTGAATACTTCTATGAAATATACGACAGGCCCAAAGTTTCATCATACCCCCCTCACCCGTTGTAACCATTCATTTTTTTCTTTTCCCTGTAACCGCCGATGAAGTTTATTCTACAATTCTAAATCTAAGAAACTGTAGTGCTGGGCTAGACAATATATCAGCGTTTCATTTAAAGCTTGCTGCACCATATATTTCAGAAGTATTAAGTAATATAATTAATGTCATTTTCGAATGTGGCACGTTTCCGAGATCACTAAAAAAGGCTAAGTTAATTCCAGTGCACAAAAAAAAACGATACGACAGATGTTCGTAACTATCGCGCCATTTCCATTTTGTCATCCATCAGCAAAATTATTGAAAAATTATTTTTGAAACGCATTAACAAGTACCTCAACAAATTCAAGTTACTAAAGCCTTGTCAATTCGGTGTCCGAGCAGGTAGTTCTACAAATGTAGCAGTACATTCATTAACTGATTTCTTAAAGTCTTCCATAGATAACGGTAATTTTGCCGGGTCTGTATTTCTTGATTTTACGAAAGCCTTCGACACCATTAGTCATACCATCTTATTTACGAAATTAGAGTCTTTAGGTATCACTGGTCCATCCTTAACCTTCATAAAAAACTACCTACTTGACCGCGAACAATCAGTCTGCATAGGGGGGCGTTCATTCTAACGTTAAAACAAATAATCAAGGGGTACCACAGCGTTCCATTCTTGGACCATTACTATATTGTATTTACATAAATGATTTACCTAACTGCCTTAATGATTCCAAAGTTATTCTTTACGCTGACGATACGACTATTTCTATGTCACATAAATCCTTAACAACTCTGATCACTAAGCTGAACAACGAACTGACCAATGTTGTTAAATGGTGCCGTTTAAACAACTTAATTTTATACCCACTTAAAACTCAGTTCATGGTGTTTAAAACTTCTCAGAAATTGCTCCCTTTCATACCACAAGTGTCCATAGACCATCATTTTATTCCTGCATCTGACTGTGTGTCTTTCCTTGGCATCAAATTAGACCCTTATTTGAAGTTCACTAACCACATTGTCTTCGTTAAACAAAAAACAGCCTTCGGCATAAGAGCGCTCATTAAATCTCGTCCATTTTTCTCACTTGACGCCTTATTGTCTTTATACTTTGCCTTCATACATAGTCACATCACTTACGGCATTACTTCTTGGGGAAATACATACAACACTCATCTTTCGTCCATTCAACACATCCAGAATCAGGCCATTCGCATTATTACCCAAAGTTCTTTTCATTCTAATGCTATCCCACTCCTACGGGGTCACTCCATTCTCACTGTGTGTGGCTTGTTTAATTTTCACTTAATCATTATGTTATTTAAACAACTTAACAAACACCTCGTGTGCGAATTATTTGAGGCTACATTACTCACTAACTCCAATAGCACTAGGTTTGCCCATAATCTCAACTTTCTTTTACCTAAATGTAACACCAACTATGGCAAAATGATATCCTCCTTCGCGGCGATGAAATTATGGAATAACTTGCCTTATAGATTAAAATCATCATCATTCCATGCATTCAAACATGAACTTAAAAATTTCATACTGTATAACGAGGTTGCCAACAATAATCATTTCCTCTGTAAAAATGTGTACATAACTAAAAAATGTCTGTATTTTAAATTTATATTCTATGACGTGCGTATTTGCATCTAAGACAAATTCATATGCACTCGTTGTATAGCATTTAATGTGTTTTTTCTATTGTTTTCTAACACATTCACTATTCACTTCTGTTTTTGCTGTGTAACTTTGACATGCTGTGTAATTTATTATTCTTATGTTATTGTTAACCGAGGGTCCCGCTGCAGTCACTTGACTTTGGGACCCTCGTCTGCATAATACTAACCATGAACCTTTGTATTTTGAATGAATAATAAACTGAAACTGAAACTGAATGCCCGAGAGTGTCTCGCACCCATATCTATCAGAAAAGTTACACCCATGATCATCATAGCTTGAGCACGTGGAGGCACCGGTACATGTCGCACTGGACGTTCTACCACCTAATGAGACATTCCAGTCCACGGATTCCATCAACATCCTCTTTTACCAGACGGATGTGGATCTGCGCGCGACGCATTAAGTGACCGAAGGTGAGAGCCTTAAAGACTTGCTAAGAGATGATTTTTCAGAAGACATCAAAATCTGTGAGAAGTCTCAGATCCATCTGATCGAAGACCTGCTGTCACAGCTTAAGTATTCTCCTATTAGACCGGCTTCCGACGAGGATCTCCCTCCTGTGTGTGGCGCGGTTTTAAGAATTGCGTACTTGAGAACATCCTGGAGCCCAACAGCACCAACTCTGCAAAAGCACTAGCCACGTTGCAGGTTAGCGCTGGAACCTGACGGCACGTTGGCGCAAAGGTCTAATCACACACGAAAACGTCCCTCGACCCACTGCGAAATTCGCAAACGCCCGCGTTTGCTGGTACACGTTGCATTACCGGATCTACCATTTCCTCCCCTGTTTAAAAAAAATTACACCATCTCCCGCTAAAGGGAACCATGTGTAGATGTGAAGCAGCGGGCGCTAACGCTTACACTGGCGGTGGCGTTGACGCTGGCGCTATCGCAGCGTTGCGCAGGAGAGAAAACTGAGGAGGCGCAAAGCACGCAGTGATGGAGCGGTGTTTCCTACTGGAACATGCCAATCGCTGCTAATGGGCAATGAGAGACAGAAGACTCCGACTGGACACAGAGACCCGCAGTCGGCTTTTAGTTAACGCGCACGCTGCGAATTTTTATTGTTCAACAACGCACAGGAGAAATATCCCACCGGCACCACATTGGAGGTCAAGATCCATTGCCATATATACGGGATGGACAATGAACGGTTGTGCAGCGCGAGCAGTCGGTTTTTTCAACCAAGAAACTCGCTAGCAGACGCTGCCTGCGTCGGCGTCTCGAGGCGAGAGAGGGGAGGTAGCGTAGGAGAGGAGAGAGAGGGGGGGGGGGGCGCGCATGCGCAGTGGGGGGTGTGGACGCTGTGGGCAGGGATGCCTAGAGGAGAGAGGGGGGGAGCGTATTAGAGGAGAGAGAGGGGGGGGACGCGCATGAGCAGTGGGAGCGCGGGGAGGGATGCCTAGAGGAGAGAGGGGGGGGAGCGTAGGAGGGGAGAGAGGAGGGGAGGCGCATGCGCAGTGAGGGTGTGGTTGCCGCGGGGAGGGATGCCTAGAGGAGAGAGAGGGGGAGAGGAGGTTTTTTTTATTTTTTATTTTTTTTTAAAGGTTTGCGCATGCGCAGTAAGGGTGGTCACGCCGGCACACCACCACCACCACCACCACCACCACCACCGGATTAAGCTTCGCCATAAGATGCTTCACATCTAAAAAATATGGCGCGACAAAGGCAAGCGTTCCAGGATGAACATGCGACCATGTTGATCCAGTCAGGGCTGCGCGCCAGAACCACCCTCAAGAATGTTTCTGTAGGCGTCGTACCACGGATGAGGTCCACCACAGCGACAGAGAAAATTCCGCCCGCAAGAAAACACACTGCCAGATCCCCAAGCAGAGTCAAAGCGTGGCCAATACCGACCACCGCGAGGCAGCCAGTGCCGCCCACCAGAAGCACTGTAGGCCGCTCCACACGCTCGCACTCATGGCCGAGAGTGACGACAAAAAAAACAACATCGGAGTTGGGCGCGCGGGGAGCTAGGGCGATACAGAGAAAGACGACGTCTGATAATAGAACAGCCAGGCAGGCGTTGTGCCTATTTGTCTCCGTACAATATATATATATATATATATATATATATATATATATAATATGAAAAGTGTTTGTGTGGATACAGTGTTTTGTATGCGTTGAGAAATGACGGACGAACGTGCGAAAATGTTTATTTGCTCGATCGTTTCGGCAGGAGGGCCTGCTTTCGTCAGAGAATATTATATATATATATATATATATATATATATATATATATATATATATATATATATATATATATATATATATATATATATATATATATTGTTCAGGTGTTTATTTGCCGGTACTCAGAGATACTTCGTAATGGTGACAGCCACGGCCAGGCACGAACTCTCAGCGCGAGCGGCGTCCTTTTTGCAGATGACCCACTAGAAGGCTCTCGAGAGTGCAGCCCATTTGCAAGTTCTAAGGCATCGCTACAATTACCCCGGGGACGATAAGGGAGCCGCAGGGGGGACCAACAGCTTGTCACTATGAGCGGGTCATAGTAGGCCTTCAGGCGCTCCACGTTGACAATGTCGCGCCCTCGACGGCTCATGTCCGAAGACTGTTCGATGGGTTCGGTCAGGTAGTTGACCGGAGATGTGCGCTCAATGAAATGGTAGGGGCCTTCGTATTTCGGCAGTAGTTTTGAAGAGAGGTCAGCTACGGAGGTAGGGACCGAGAGCCATACGAGCGCTCCAGGGAGGAACGTGGGCTCAGAAGTAGCAGAGCCATCACGAATACTCTTCTGCCGCTCTTGTTCATTCGTCGCAAAGGTCTTGGCGACCTCGCGACACTCTTCAGCAGGGCTGGCTGTGTGAGAAATAGGGGCACACTCAGATGGGTCCGGCGTGTACGGGAGTATCGTGTCGACGGTGTGCGACGGGTACCGTCCGTACAGTAAGAAGAAGGGTGAAAAACCAGTAGTGCTCTGAGGGGCGGTATTGTAAGCGTGGGTGACGAATGGCAGTATAGCAACCCCATTCGTGTGGTCGGCGGCGACGTACATCGAAAGCATATTTGAATAGCGCAAAAAAACATGGACACAGGCGAGAAAGACGATACAGGCGCTTTCTCGCCTGCGTCCGTGTTTTTTTTTTTTTGCGCTATTCAAATATGCATTCCTACCAACTAGATCGACTTTCCGTGCTATCGAAAGCATGTCGCCGAGGGTGCGCTTAAAGCGTTCGGCGAGGCCGTTCGTCTGCGGGTTGTAAGCAGTAGTTTTCCGGTGGACAGAATGGCACTCCGCGAGGATGGCTTCGACGATTTCCGACAGGAAGACACGGCCTCGATCGCTGAGAAGCTCCTGGGGTGGACCGTGACGCAGTATGGATCGGTGCAGCAAGAAGGAGGCAACACCGCGCGCAGTAGCCGCAGAGAGGGCGGCGGTTTCGGCGTACCGCGTTAGATGGTATACGGCGACAATGGCCCAGCGGTTACCTGCCGACGTCAGAGGAAGTGGTCCATACAAATTGATACCCACGCGCCCAAACGGACGGTCAGGGCAATGTAACGGTTGTAGACCGGCTGGGGACATGTGTGCTGACGGCTTACGGCGTTGGCAATCGAGGCAGGAGCGAACAAACTTCTGCACGTAGCGGTACATCCCTCGACAGAAGTAGCGTTGTCGAACGTGGTGGTAAGTTTTGAACACGCCAGAGTGCGCACATTGCGTATCAGAGTGGAAGGACTGACACATTTCCGACCGCAGACTGCGGGGTATCACGAGTAGCCACTGCCGGCCGTCGGCGTTGTAATTGCGTCGGTGCCGGAGGCCGTCACGTATGGCGAAATGGTGAGCTTGACGACGCAAGGCGCGTGTGGATGGTGTTGCGGACGGATCAGAGAGCAAGTCGATCAGCGGGGCGATCCAATTATCCTTGCGCTGTACGGTAGCGATGATGTGAACATCGATGACGGGAACAGCAATGGAAGATATTGAGCAGGGGGCTTTGTCGTCAGGCAGAGGGGGAGTGCGAGAGGGCGTCGGTGTCAGCATGCTTGCGTCCGTTGCGGCACAGTACGCGGATGTCGTAGTCTTGCAGGCGAAGAGGCCAGAGGCGAGACGACCTCACGGATCCTTCAATGACGACAGCCATCATAGTGCGTGATGGTCGGTGACGACATCAAATGGGCGACCATACAAATAGGGTCCAAACTTTGTAAGGGCCGAGACGATCGCCAGGTACTCTTTTTCCGTGACGGTGTAATTTGTCTCGGCTCTCGTGAGTGTACGGCTTGCGTATGCCACGACATATTCGGGGAATCCGGGTTTGCGCTGCGCCAGGACAGCGCCGAGGCCTACACCGCTGGCGTCTGTGTGCACCTCCGTTGGGGCCGTAGGGTCGTAGTGGCGTTGTATGGGAGGAGACGTCAACAAATGACGGAGCTTGGCGAATATGCGTCGTCGCACTCGGATGACCACGAATTAAGGGGCCCGTTACTTTCAAGGAGCTTCGTCAGTGGTGATATGATAGTCGCAAAGTTTCGTATGAATCGTCGAAAGTATGAGCACAGACCTACGAAACTGCGCAGTTTGATGGACGCAGGTTTGGGAAATTCGGCCACGGCCCAAAGCTTGGCCGGATCGGGAAGAATTCCGTCCTTGGACTCGACGTAACCTAGGATTGTGAGTTGCCCTGCTGCAAATAGGCACTTCTTCAGATTTAGTTCAAGACCGGCGTTGCTCACACGTGTGAAAACTTCTTTCAGACGTTGGAGATGTGGAGGCGTGGAGAAATCCAGAGCGAAAACAACGACGTCGTCCAGGTAACACAAGCACGTGTGCCATTTCAAGTTGCTCAGAGCGATGTCCATCATGCGCTCAAAGGTCGCGGGCGCATTACACAGACCAAACGGCATGACGTTGAACTCGTACAAGCCTGTCAGGTGCGACAAAGGCTGTCTTCGGTCGAGCGTCGTCAGCCATGGGTACTTGCTAGTACCCCGAGCGCAAATCGAGAGCAGAAAAGAATTCAGCTACGTGGAGGCTGTCAATCGCGTCGTCGATGCGCGGTAGTGGATAAACATCCATGCGAGTGATCTTATTGAGCCGCCGGTAGTCCACACAGAACCATCCTTCTTCGCAACGAGAACAACACGAGACGCCCATGGGCTGTCCGAGGGCCGAATTACGTCGCGTCGGAGCATATCGTCTACTTGCTCATTAATTACCCGACGTTCGGCAGGCGACACGCGATATGGACGTTGCCGTAACGGTAGCTGGGCGCCAGTGTCGATGCGATGTGTAACAGCGGACGTGCGACCGAGTGAAGTTTTCCCGACATCGAAAGAATATTGAAATTCTTGCAACAGGCCCAGAAGCTGGGAATGCTGGACCGACGTAAGGTTATCAGCGATGGAGTTACCAAATACATCAGCAGATGACGGATCAGAGGTGGAAACAGCATTGATGGTACGGGAACTGGGACAGTGCAAGTCATCGAGTACGTCCAGGACTTGTGCGTCGTCGACGGGTTCCACTCTGCCGAGAATTCCCCTCGAACCAACGTAACAATGTACGGGAATGGGTTGGTCACAAAAATAGCGGTGTTGCCCTGAGTTACCTGCACGGTCGCGAAAGGTACCAGCAACGCTTTCCTACTGCAACCACAGTCAGATGGCGAAAGGAGTGCAACTGTGTCGGAGAGACCGGCGCAGTAGACCGACACAGCCGTTGACGAGCTTGGAGGCACTGTTGTATCCTCTTTGACGAGGATCTTGGTCAGTGCTGAGGGATTGTCTACTGCCGTCAAATGTGAGAACGGTGAGAGTTGAATTTCGGCGGAAGCACAAGAATGACGGCGTCGTGGCGGGAGAGAAAATCTCATCCCAGGATGACGTGGTGGGAACACGCAGTAATGATGATGAACTCGACGACATATAGAACGTCCTGAATGATGACGCGAGCAGTGCACACTGCTGTAGGATGAATACTCTGCGAACTAGCGGTACGGAGGGACATCCTAGAAAGTGGCGTCGTCACTTTTCGGAGTAAGCGGCAAAGTTTTGCGTCCATAACGGATACGGCAGCTCCAGTATCGATAAGGGCAGATGAGCGAACACCGTCCACAAACACGTCGATGACATTCGATGGATTTCTCTTAGGGCTTTCACAGTTCGATAGCGTCGCCGCCCTTGCCTCGTGGACTGCGACAACTAGTTTTCCCGCTCTTGAGCGGCCGAACTTGGCCGCATGGGTGACAAGGATCGACGTCGTGGAGACGTGGACCTACGAGGAGATGGAGCTGGGCGAGATGTCGGTGGCATACATGGAGGTGACTCGTGAAAGGGACGGCTCAGCTGGTCAGCGGCAGGTGACCGGACAGGGGGCGGTTGCACCCGAAAGCAATAACGTGCAACGTGACCGGCGTAACCGCACGCAAAGCAGATGGGCCGGTTGTCGGATGTGCGCCATCGGTTCGCCGGGGTAGGTCCCACCCATGTCGCGAGACCCGACGGACGGAACGACTGCTGGAATGACTGCATGGGGGCTGAAGTCGAGGCCTAGGGAAGACGCCAGGATACGTAGCCGGCTCTCCCGCTTCAGTGGACGGACGTCGAGCGGCGGCTTCGGCGTAAGTCAGAGGGGCAGCCGCCGGAAGTACTTGAGGCGGCCTGGCGACAACTTGGGCGTAACTCTGGGGCGCAGAAGCCGGAGGTTGTTTGTGGTACGCTGGCATGACCTCTGAAATTTTCTGCTCAGTCGCTCGGTGGAGGGGAGGAAGAAGGGTGGTCGCCGATTGTTGAACGGCCGGAGGGTGGGCAAAGGCCAGGACAGAGAACTGGCGTGCGATTTCCTCCCGGATGAATGACTTGAGTTCTGCCAGCAACGCCGCCTGGTCAGGGCTGGCCACCAAGCCAGGAAGCTCTACATCTCGTGAAGAGGAGCGACGGGTCATCGAACGCTGCCGGCGGAGCTCCTCGTAGCTCTGGCACAGCGTGATGACCTCGGCCATGGTGGCAGCGTTCTTGGCGAGCAGCATGGTGAAGGCATCATCGTCAATACCTTTCATAACGTTCCGGATCTTGTCGGGCTCAGACATGGTTCCGTTGGCTTTCTTACACAAGTCGAGGACATCTTCGATATAGCTGGTGAATGATTCACCAGCCTGCTGAGCACGTTCGCGTAAGCGCTGTTCGGCTTGCAGCTTACGAAAGGCAGGGCGGCCAAAAACGTTGATGACGGCGGTCTTGAAATCGGACCAAGTCGCAAAATCAGACGCGTGGTTGTTATACCAAAAGCTTGCTACTCCCGCAAGGTAGAATACCTAGTTGGTCAACTTGCCGACGTCGTCCCATTTGTTGGGGATACTCACGCGCTCATAAATTGCGAGCCAGTCCTCCACATTGGTGCTCTCGATGCCAGTGAAGATGGGCGGATCGCGGATGCGTGGGACACCGGGACAAGTGGGCGGCATGGGGGGGGAGGCGTTTGTTGAGAAGTGTCTTGGGGCATGGTAGATGGCAGGGTACGAGATCGAAGTTCCACAGGCATCGAATGGGAGCACAGCAGTCTCCACCACTTTGCTAAGGTGTTTATTTGCCGGTACTCATAGATACTGCGTAATGGCGACAGCCACGGCCAGGCACAAGCTCTCAGCGCGAGCGGCGTCCTTTTTGCAGATGACCCACTAGAAGGCTCTCGAGCGTGCAACCCATTTCTAAGTTCCAAGGTATCGCCAGAATATATATATATATATATATATATATATATATATATATATATATATATATATATATATATATATATATATATATATATATATATATATATATGATTCACCGGCCTGCTGAGCACGTTCGCGTAAGCGCTGTTCGGCTTGCAGCTTACCGCCCTGCCGTTCGCACTGAAAGACCGATCTGCAAGACGTCCATCCCGTACTCGCAGGCCCACCGATTCAAAAGAATTTGCTCCCGCTCCGAAGATTTTGAGGCCAACGCAGCGAACTTGCACAACGTACTTGCAAAGCAAGATTATCCTCATTCTATAGTCAACGACGCCATTACATAAAGCGGCAAACCTAGATCGCTAGCAGTTACTTTACCAGCAGAAAGAATTCAAACAAGAGGGACGGAAAAACTTGGTTCTAACATTTGGGAGCCACCCCCTAACGTAAACAAAATTCTAAAGAGACACTTTAACATCTTACAACAGAGTGAACGGCTATCAAAAATTTTTCCTTGCCCTCCGCGAGTTGTATTTAGACGCCCCAAAGGCATTAAATAATATCTTGTTCGTTCAAAAACCGATAAGACACTTTTAACTGGATGTTAGCCATGCGGCAAGGCCCGCTGCAAGGTGTGCAAACACATACAGGTAACCAACGTTGCTCAAAGCACACATTCCAATTTCAAATACTCCATTCACTCAAACCCTAACTGCGACAGCTCTAATGTAGTATACCTGCTCGAGTGCGGAATATGCAGTATTCAATACATAGGTCAGACTGACACGGCCTTCCGCACCCGCTTCAATAAGCATCGTTCACGTGTTCATTCGCTTCCGGATCTGCCTGTCTCGGCATATAAACTCCGAACCACCCGTTTGATTCCATCAAGGTTACACTCTTACAAAGCGGTTTCTCCAGTACAAGGGAGCGTGAACTGCGCGAATCATATATGATTTATAAATTTGATACATTAAAGGCTGGTCTAAATATCACTCCGGGCATACTGTCTTCAATCCGCGCTCTGGAAGATTCAGGATAATAATGATCCTAACCAAACATCTTTCTCCTTTTCTTATTGGTATTTTTCAGCTATCACTCGGAGCACGTTGTCGGGCAGCAAAACATCTGCCCGCGCATTCCGAGAAGGGTGGGCAACTTTCGAATAATTCCCCCCCCCCCCCCTACAATGAAATCACTCCTCAGGCAACCGAGTGAATGACATATTCGAACCCCATGGCAAAAATTTGACCAACACTCTCCATTTTCTTCTCAAACATTCTTGAGCCACAGACAGGAGATCGTAGGAACGTAGACCCCCCTCACTAGGCTTCAGGAGGAACTAAGGAGGGGCGGGGGGAGAATAGGTGGGACGTGACAATGGACGAAAGGAATGTGCTGTGTTGTTGTGTTCAACCTCCGGGAAGAGATGAGCCTGAGAAGTGATACTTCACAATGTACCACTGGAATGTGCTTAACGTGCCCACCTGGACTATCGATGTATATCTACATATTTTTGGTTTGTTCACTTTTTTCTTGAAACATGTGTTCTCCGTATATCTTGGTATGTGCCGGGGGGCACCACAGGAATGTACTTAACATGTCCACCTTGGTGTTTTCGTTTTTATCCTTTTTTTTATTTTTCAGAAAAGACGTCTTTATGTCTAAGCATACAGAAGTACGCGCACGTGCTCGTGTGACCACTTATCAGTAAGGACCCTTATTCTCTCTTTTCTGGCCACTCGTTTATTTCTGCACCTTTTTTTTCTTTTTTTTTTCTAAAATACAGGTCTTGATGAAGATCGGTCTCCGATCGAAACGTCACATATAAACAGTTTTTTAGAAGCGTATATATATTTCTCTTATTTGTTCTACGGCAACCGAAGCCAGACTCTTCATAATCTGCGTGTATATATATATATATATATATATATATATATATATATATATACTTATTTAGGTACCTGTGTGTGTGTTGTCCAGGGGTTCACAAAGTGGCGCACTGATTACGTTGTTGTCCGCACAAATAATTAACATTCAATAATGTACTTTTTTAGTACCTGCACCAAGCTGGCATTGTTTTATGCGGCTTCAAAGTTTAATTGTGGTTTGTATGATTAGAGTAAAACTGAAAGGGGAGCTAGTTGGTACACATTCATCTTAACTTTTTTAGCGCAAACAAACGGACAAAGAGAGGGAACGACACCAGCGCTACTATCAACTGAAGGCTTTATTCAGCAAGAAAACATATATACCGAAAATGGCACCTGCTGCCCATGCGCACCGTCGTAGGTGCATTGTCCGGAGCTATCGCGCCGTATCTGCTGCTACCCCCCTTTCTTTCATAAGCGACACTTCTTTTTCGCAACTAGTTAATGACGGGTGGCTGATACATGATGGCTCCCTGATGTGGATGTGATATGCTTCCGCAAGCTCTCGTGTGGTGCGATCACGGTGCCTGAACAGAATGACTGTATCTGTAAAGCGTGCTTCGCAGCCACACTGCGCACAGTGCATCGCCAAATGCGTCAGCGGCCTTCCCTTCAGAGACGCAAGGTGCTCCCTTATGCGTATGTTATTGTATGATTGTATGATTGTATTTATTGTATTGTACGATTACGAATACATGGAGGTGAGGATCGGCGTTAATGTTCCTCCCCTATGTGACGAACAATCATTGCGTGCTATCGCGAGCACGTAGTAAAAGAGTAATCGTCATCACCTTTCCCTTGTCAGTTTAAACGATCCACGTAACTGCCACGGCACGTCTGGGCGCGGCTATGACGAGTGCTCACTGTCTTGTATGCGTAATCGTGCAAACCACAATTAAACATTGCCGCAGAATATCTCGGAGCACAGGCATGCTGGTACAAACATTCCAGGTGTAACTGTCTAGAATTGCGGCTGCCTATAACTTTTCGATGCAGAAGTGCGCGTTTGCTGCAGTCAATAAAAGTTCAGTATTCAATCTTACTGAACTGCCGTTAATTATTACATCACTTCGTGTCCTTCTGCATTCACAACTCATCTGCAAAGGTGGTCTTCACGTATCTCCAGGTGGTGACCTTTAAGACAGCCATAAACATAATTTTGAACACACACACTCTCTCTCTCTCTCTCTCTCTCTCTCTCTATATATATATATATATATATATATATATATATATATATATATATATATATATATATATATATATATATTGTGATGACCGATGTCGAAGAGGCAGAACTGGGTTGTGGGCTTGCGACCGGCTCAGAACAGAAATAGAACAGCGAGCCCAGCGAACGGCTGTTGTGTCTCTTTCTCTCTCTACAATGGCGCAGTCGCGAAACGTAGAGGCATCGGATTACGTCAACACACCTACGTCCGTGGCCGTTCGAAGCGGACGAGTACTCCCGGAGTCCGAGGACGGCGTCCATACCTCCACGGCGCCTCCATGGCAGTGCTGCGACGCCGACATCGCCCGGTCCTCGTGCATGCTGCCACAGCAGCTCAGCGATGTGGCAAGCTGCTCTACTTCCGGCATTCGGTGCGCTGCTTTTACACTACTCTCCGAGACGGCAGTTCCGGAGTTCCATGGTTATGAGAACGACCCTACCACCTGGATTGGCACTGTCGACTCTGTCGCACTCAGATATTCTTGGCCGGAGTCCACCAAGAAATCAGTCGCGGAAGGGCGTCTCCGAGGAGCTGCGCAAGCCTGGCATCGCTTTCAGGGAAGCGCGTATGCCTCGTGGTCTACATGGAGCGCTGCCCTGACGTCAACGTTTGCGCCGCTGCCGGGCGCCTATGACACTCGCTTCATGGAGATGCGGTCGCGCCGACAAGGCCCAAAAGAAGACATTGCCCCCCTATCTCTACGACAAATTACACCTCCTAAAAGCCTGTGATATAGCCTGGCCCTCTCCGGCAGCTAGACAGTACGTCGTCGATGGCATCTATGACTCGACGCACGCGGCCATACTGTCTGTACATACAGCACAAGATGACTTCGAGACTTTCATCCGAAGGGCGGCAGAGTTGCAGGATACTGCTAAACGGCGTGCTTCTGCTGTCTCCACGCAAGCGCCGGCTACAATAGGACATGGTTGCCACCCTTGCAGTTGCTGCGGGGATGAATACAAGAGCTACACACAAGATCCGCAGCAAGCAATCCAGTACCAAACGCAGCCACTCCCGGCAGTTCGTGTCCGCGTTGACGGCATCGGGGAGCTGACGGCTCTGGTGGATACTGGAGCGCAACGCACGGCGCTGCTTCGACGCCACGCCCCTGTCACCCTCCAGCCTTGGACCGAGCCCCCTCTTTGCGGCCTCGGCGGCAGCGTATCACCTGTCGGTGCGTTGGACATACAGCTCCAAACTGAAGCCGGGAGCAAATGCTTTGCAGCTGTTCCTGTATTCGAGCACTTGCCCACCGATATGGTCTTGGGAGCAGATTATCTCCTCTCTGGTGACGTGCAGCTTGTCCTCGAGCGTGGTGGAGTTTTTCTGCGTCCATCGGTCTCGGGTTCAACACACACAGTAGTGACTACAGGTGAGCCTGATGGACCTACGACCCTCTCCTCAGTGCTCGAACGACACAAGCCAATTTTTACGGAAAGCACATTGCAGCTACCAGGTACTGGCCTACTTGAACATCGCATACCCACAGATGGCCATGCACCCATCTCTATACCACTACGACGTTACGCCGAACGCGAACGAGTCGTCATTGCCGAACAAGTGCAGGAAATGCTGGCCGCTGGCGTAATGAGACCCTCTTCTAGTCCCTGGGCAGCACCCGTCGTCCTTGTCCGGAATAAGAATGGTAGCCTCAGGTTTTGTGTCGATTATCGGGAGTTGAACAAGCACACCATCCCCGATTCATATCCACTTCCCCGCATCGACGACGCAATTGACACTGTACGGCACTCTAGATTCTTCTCATCACTCGACCTTCGTGCGGGATATTGGCAAATTAACGTTGCCGAAGAAGACAAGTGTAAAACAGCGTTCCGTACACCATCCGGTCTCTACGAGTTTAACCGCATGCCTTTTAGGCTGCGAACAGCGCCAAGTACATTTCAGCGCGCTATGAATATTGCCCTCGGCAGATTGAAAGATAACGCTTGTGTCGTGTACCTGGACGACATATTGGTCGTGGGCACAACAGAGGAGGAACATCTTCGGAACTTGGGTGAAGTCCTCCAAAAGGCTATTCGACGCAGGATTCCGACTGAACCGAGAGAAATGCCAATTTCTCTCGGACACGATCTCTTACTTGGGACACACCATTTCGGCAGACGGTGTTCAACCTTTGCCTGAAAGAATAGCAGCAGTAGCAAACTTCCCTACGCCAACTTGTTTGAAACAGCTGCAGGCATTTTTAGGGCTTGCGTCGTACCTGCGCAAATTTGTCCCCAACTTCGCATCGACAGCAGCTCCACTCACGAATATGCTCAAGAAAGCGTCGACTTTTGCGTGGGGCCCTTTACAAGATGCTGCCTTTCAAGCCCTCAAGCACCATCTGACACAGTGCCCCGTTTTGAGTCATTTTCAGGATTCGTGGGACACTGAGGTTCATACTGACGCAAGTCAGGTTGGTCTAGGAGCGGTCCTCGTTCAGCGTGACCCAGACGGAGTGGAGCATGTCGTAGCTTACGCCAGCCGCAAGTTATCTGACACAGAACGCCATTACCACTCGAACGAGTTGGAGTGCCTAGCTGTGGTCTGGAGCGTGGACGAGAAGTTCCGTCATTACTTATTCGGCCGCAAGTTCACGGTGGTGACGGACAACACCGCGATTGCGTGGATGTTTGCCAAGCAACACCTGAAGCACAAGTTCGTCCGCTGGATCATCCGCCTGCAAGATTACACCTATGACGTGAAGCATCGAGCAGGGGCGTTAAACCAGGCTGCCGATGCACTGTCGCGGAACCCATGCGAAGAAAGCTCACCCCAAGCTAAAGAAGGCTGGATTTGGTTCTCGCAGCAGGATGTTTCTGACTCTCAACGGTACGATTCAGATTTGGCAGCAGTAATAACGTCACTCGAAGACACGCAGAGTAACTCAAAGTTTATCCTCCGCGGAAAAACATTGTATCGACGCCATTGGACCAGTAACCAAGAAGAACGCCACCTTTTAGTGATTCCGTCTGCCATGCGTTCTCAAATCCTGCATGCCATCCATGATGCCCCCTGAAGACGGACACGTAGGCCGGAGAGCTACTCTTCTGAAGCTCCAGGAACGTTTCTGGTGGCCGAGGATGGAGAGAAGCGTTCAGTCGTACGTGGCAAGCTGCGAGGTGTGCCAAAAGTATAAGCGTCGGGCGGGTTGCCAACCTGGACTACTCACGCCTATACCACTCCCTGATACTATTTTCGACACCATCGGGATAGATCACGTCGGTCCGTTACCAACTACAGCCGCCGGGAACCGGTACATCGTAGTCGCAGTGGACCACTTTTCGAAGTTTGTGGAAGTTGCTGCGGTGCCCTCTCCAGCAGCTGGCTTCGTAGTCAACTTTCTACGTGACCGTTTTGAATGGAAGCACGGCCTACCAAGAAAGATCATTTCAGACAGAGCAACTACCTACCGCAGTCGTGAACTGCGGTCATACCTCCGAAACGCTGGTGTCGAACACCATTTCACTTCAGCATACCATCCACAAGCGAATGGCTTAACGGAGAGATACAACCAGACCTTACTGACTCGACTTGTTCCTTACTGCAAAAACAACAAACCAAAGGAAGCAGACTGGGATGATCACCTACAAGCAGCCGCATACGCGATTAAGGGACTGTACACGCGCTGGCCGCACAGCCGCAACGCACGTGGCGGGACACCTGCCGCACGCAAGCGGAGGGCGAAAGAGCGTCGCCGATTCGCTCATTCACCCTCCGCTTGCGTGCGGCAGGTGCCCCGCCACGTGCGATGCGGGTGTGCGGAAAGCTCGTGTACAGTCCCTAACACGGCGGTCCAGGTTTCTATTGGAACTTCACCTTACGAAGTTGTCTACGGGCAGATACCAAAACTGACTGCCGTCCAGAATTTGAGCACCCCCTTGAAAGTCGGACGCACAGCTTCACGACAGACCACCTGTCGTATCATTCGGGCTAGGGCACGCAAGACAGCTACAAACGAGCAAGAGGCCCAGAAACGTTACTATGACCGCCGCCACCGACCAGCGCCACAATACAAGATCGGAGATTGTGTGGGTCCAGCGATGCACGCAATCGCCAGGCAAAAAGCTCTACTCGAAGTACGAAGGACCTTTCGTCATCACTGAAAGGCTGGGTTACACGTGGCGTGTAGGTCATCTGGCATGTGAAACGAGTGCGGACAAACGCAGGAAAAACAATTTTTCTGTGCACGTCTCTCGTATGAAGAAAAGAGAGCTTCGACAGAACTGAGAAATTACGTTTCGTGTGTTCAGTTTTTATGAAACGCACCAACGCAGTGTGGCCGAATGTCATGACCGATGTCGAAGAGGCAGAACTGGGTTGTGGGTTGTGGGCTTGCGACCGGCTCAGAACAGAAATAGAACAGCGAGCCCAGCGAACGGCTGTTGTGTCTGTTTCTCTCTCTACAATATATATATATATATATATATATATATATATATATATATATATATATATATATATATATATATATATATATATATATATATATATATATATATATATAGATGATTCCAAGTACCATGGGAATCGATGTTATGCGAAGCATGCGCAGGTAAGGTGACTGGGTTGTACTTTTTTTATTGAGCGAAACGTTATGCAATTATGCTAACGATATGTACAAAGGTTGCACACACTGACATATGTTGAACAGTCGCATATGTTTCATATAACCAGTTGTTTACAGTTGTGTGACGATTCCAACAGAAACATGGGTATTGCCAACACCAGAAGCTGTAAGCTGATATGTAGAGCTTGTGCTTGCAAGGATGGTAGCCCTGGATAGCGCTACGTAAACCAACTACAGTGGATGGCGCTTAAGTATGCAATTGACGTTAACCCGACGTGACGCCTACCTCTTAGGAGTACGTATGTAATGTTTTTAAAATCAAATAGCCAGCACTGCAACCATAATTGACGTTTCACCAACATTACGCTGGCATAACATCTTTTTCCTAAGCAGTTTCGAGACCTGATGTGGCTCTGTGGTAGAATGCTTCATTGCCACGCAGAATTCTTGGGTTCGATTCCTGCTGGGTCTCTGATTTCTATTCTTTGCATTCGTCGCATCAACGCTGCCGATGTCTGTTTTTCTTAACGCTGCCGCCTTTAAATGACCAGTGTAAACGCCACTGACGTCTGTTTTTCTTAACGCCCTTGCATTTAAACTACCAATGTCTCTTCTCGCCGTTTGTGGGTAGATATAAATTGTCAAACTCATGTGGCGCATACCCGCATACCACTGCCCGTGGTATACGAGTACGAGCCACACGTGTCTGGAGAAATGAGTTTGACGACGTACACGACGAGATTTTCAAGTTATTCGAGTCACGACCAGCCAGTCGTATTCGTCAAATCCTCTTACCCTGCCATACTAACTTTGGTCGACATCAAGTTAAGGAGGCGATCCCGAGAGCATCCAGACGTAGGCGGCTAGATAGATAGATAGATAGATAGATAGATACGTAGATAAAAACGCTCAAATTTCTTGCAGTACGCAAAGAAATGCTTCGCATTTAATAAGCCGTTGAACGCAGGTTATGTGCATGATTCGTTCCTTCTTGTCTTCTGCATTTTGTGTTGTGCGCGTTTAATAATTTATAATGTGTTCAAAGGAAACCCAACGATACACTCTACATAAGAACTACAATGTTGGCAAAAAGTAAGTGTAAGCCGCCATGATCGTCTAGTGGTTATGGTGCTCGACGGCTGACCCGCAGGTCGAGCGATCGAATCGCTGCCGCAGCGGCTGCATTTTCGGTGGAGGCAAAAATGTTTGACGCCAGTATTCTTAGATTTAGGTGCACGTTAAAAAACATCAGGTGGTGGTAATTTCCGGAGCCCTCCACTACGGTGTCTCTGAGAACCATATAGTGGTTCTGTGGGACATTAAAGTCCAACAATATCATTATTAAAAAATCACAGTTTCACCGCGAAGGCGAAGCAATGAATGCGATAGTAACACCTTGGCATTTCAAGCGAAGAACGGCAAGCAGATCAAAACTTGGAGCGCACTGCTCAAGCGCTAAGGACGCACGAAACATACGCACAGGCATAGGTCGGCACTTTAAGGGAGTACTCACTCAAACTCACTCACCACAATTTTTTCAGCCCTCGCACTCACCCACGTTGACACTCACGTCCACTCACACTCATGAGTACTCACTCACGTTCACACTCACCTCCACTCACACTCATGAGTACTCACTCACGTTCACACTCACGTCCACTCACACTCGTGAGTACTCACTCACACTCAACTCACCACGTTCAAATGAGTGTGAGTTGAGTGCACTCATGAGTGAGTGTGCCGAGCTCCATAGGTCGGCACTTTAAGGGAGTACTCACTCAAACTCACTCACCACAATTTTTTTCAGCCTTCGCACTCACTCACGTTCACACTCATCTCCACTCACACTCATGAGTACTCACTCACGTTCACACTCACGACCACTCACACTCATGAGTTCTCACTCACGTTCACAATCACGTCCACTCACACGCATGAGTACTCACTTATACTCAACTCACCACGTTCAAATGAGTGCGAGTGAGTGTGAGTTGAGTGCACTCATGAGTGAGTGTGCCGAGCTATGCGCACAGGTATACACAGGACGAGCGCGAACTACCAAGTGTCACAGTTGTTACTTCCCTGTGTTGGAACAGCGCGCTTCTTTCGGAAACGGGGCCCCTGCAACGAGCGAAGTGACCTTTGTGCGCTCTGTAACGTAAACGCAATCTTCCCGGCGAGAGCACCCGGCGTAAAACTAACCCCAAGATAAGCACGCGCGCGCGCACCCGGGCAAAGGCGACTACGCCCGTGCAAGTCGGGGTGTTGGGGGGGCCAACGCGTCGCAACGAGTGGGGCGCCGAGAGCGCCCTTTGTGCCATCTCGCTGGTTTGCTGGTAAGGCAGAGCACACGCTGATATTCCCCCCCCGAGACCTCCGTACCGCCAGCGGTGAATGGTGTATATAAATAGTGCGCTGTTATATGCTGTAGCATGTGCGCTCTTGTGGCTTAGCGGGTAGCGTCGCGCGCTGCAGAGCGTGAGGTTGTACCTTGAGGTTGTACCTGTCTGTTGTACCTTGAGCTCTCAATGTTGAGTGGCTGCAGGCTGCTCATACGAAGTACAATCAAAAGACTACGCCCTTTGCGCAGTGATTCTGTGATATGGTCTGTGAAATGGTTTTAAATTCTTTGCTCTTTCTCTTACCAGTACAATGAATAACAACAATACAACGAAAATACGGCAGATCCCACGTACCATGGGAATCGATGTCATGCGAAGCATGCAGAGGAAAGGTGATTATGGTGTAATTTTTGTTGAGTGAAACGTTACCAAGTGACGCTAAACATACGTACAAATGTTATATGAAGAGACATATATGTTGAACAGTTGCATACGTTTCATATAACCAATTGTTTAAAGTTCCTTAACGATGCGAAGAGCAACATGGGTATTATCAACACCAGAAGCGGCCAGCTGAAATGTAGCGCTTGTGCTTGCGAGGATGGTAGCCCTGGATAGTGCTACGTAGACCGGCTTGAGTGGATGGCACTTAACTACAATTGACGCTAACCCGATGTGATGGCTGTATCATTGGAGTACCTATGTAAAGTTGATGAATGAGACGGCCAGAACTGCAACCACATTTCACGCTTCATCCACAGTACGCATGCATAGGGTCTTGCAATGAAGTACCGAGAACTGGCGTGGCTTTTTGGCAGAATACTCGATTGCCACGCACAATGCTTGGTTTCGATTTCTGCTGGGACCATACGATTTATTCTTTCCATGCATTGGGTCAACGCTGCCGATGTCGGTTATTCTTAACGCTCTCGCATTTGAATTACCAATGTATCATCTCGCCGTTCCTCAGTAGATATAAACTCTCAAATGCCTGTGGCACATACTCGCATACCGCTGCCTGTGGTATACGGGTATCTGCCAGACGGGTCTGGAGGAAAGGTTTGACGTCGTACGTGATGGGATTTTCACATTATTCATGTCATGACCAGACAGGCGTAATCGTCAACCCTCATGCCCTCAATGCTATTTTTGTCTACCCAAGTTAAGGAGGTGATTACGAGAACACGCACACGTAGGCGGTTAAATAGATAGATAGATAGATAGATAGATAGATAGATAGATAGATAGATAGATAGATAGATAGATAGATAGATAGATAGATAGATAGATAGATAGATAGATAGATAGATAGATAGATAGATAGATAGATAGATAGATAGATAGATAGATAGATAGATAGATAGATAGATAGATAGATAGATAGATAGATAGATAGATAGATAGATAGAAACGCTCAAAGGTGTCGTCAGTACGCAAAGAAATACTTCGCATTTAAAAAGGTACTTCGAAACACAATACAGCCCCAATTATAGTTTCAGAACCGAGCTACTATGGTCGAGGTTGGTCATTTGTCGAAGATGGAAAATTGTCACCGTCAAGAGCCGGCACGCGCTGAATGACCGCCCAAGCATACAGTACAGTTGGTCCACAAGAGAATCTGAAACGTGCCCACTAGCTCTGCTGTGACCCAGTCTTGCGCGACTTAGTGCAGTAGGCACTAGTTTTCTCCTTTATATACTGGGCACCTTACCTGTTTCAGCATTTTCTTCCAGAGACGTCACGAAAAACACGTAGCAGTTGTCTTCCATGTACATGAGTGTCATGTTCTCAAAAGGAGCTGTCTCTTTTCCTAAAAAAATAGGCATAAACATGAGTGATTTTTGTGTCTTTTAGTTAATTAGGAGCTCGCAGAAGAATGCTTTGTGGCTAGAACAGATATTCTCAATCCAACATGCTTTTCCTAACGACTTCATGACTGCGAAAAAGAAATTGTTCTTTTTGGGTAGTCCAGAAAAATTTTTTTTTCCTGCCGCAGAAATTAACTTATGCTAACGGTGTCGGGAGTCACGTGATACAATGGGAATTGTTCTTTCTATCAGTACTAATATGAACAACAGATTTACTTTGAACAACGTAAAAATTATCAAAACAAAGAATAGCAAAAAGAAAAAAAATCCTGAAAACATCAATGCTACTCTGCTCAGGGTAAACATACGAAATTCTAAATAATATACGTTTTGAATCGAAAACCCTAATCCAATAAAACTGCAGATATATCATCTGTAAGTACAAAACTTACTTACATACATACCAAAATATAAGCACTAGTGCCAATATTGCCACGGTAGTTTCCTGACACTGTGAAACAAAGGTTGGGTGTGCATGTTTAGCATAAATCATTTTTTTTCCGCTCAAGTGTCCTTTCCTAGCGGCCGTTACGGTATATTTCTTTTTGTCTGTGTGTGGTTGGTGCTGGGGACCCTGTGTCACCTTTCCGTGTATATGTTGATATGAAAAATGTACCCCGTCTCCGAATCTGCCAAAACCAACAATTCGCATCCTAATTTGAACACTTTGTCCCTCATGTACTGCCCTGGGCTTAAAGTCTCCCGTCATTGGAGGGGGGGGCCCTTGTAGGACGGTGACGTTATATATATATATATATATATATATATATATATATATATATATATATATATATATAAAGCCAACTGTCTTTAGCACTGAACAAATGCTTAATTAAGAATGTTATCCAAATAAATATATTACAGTTATAATTTCTCCGTACATAGCACTACTGCCAGGAAATTCAACACTAGCCCTTGTCAAATGGGTGCAGCAGTGCTACAGCTGACTTGCCAAGAAGGGGGGGGGGGGCGAGCCCCTCCTTAGAAGATAGAAAGGGGGGCCAGGCCCCCCTGGGCACCTCCTGACTTTAAGCCCTGGTACTGCCAAGTGCCAGGTTGATGTTTTCATTTCACGATATATTAGAGCACAGCTCTAAGACCCCCGTTTCTGCGCTGAGCGAAGTCGCCGTCGGGGGGGCGTAACCGACAGGCATGAAAAAAATAAAAAGGGTAAAAAATACCGAGGATAGATTGGGACTTGAACCAGGGCCCTCGGCGTTCCAGTCGAGTATTCTATCACAGAGCTAGACTGGGGTCTGAAACTCATTTGAAAAAATTCCCCATCTCCCGCTAAAGGGAACCATGTGTGGATGCGAAGCAGCGGGGGAGATAATTAGCGTAAGCGGGAGGAACGTCGCCGCTCTCATTTCACTGCAGCGGTCCGGGCGCTCATCGCGGCGCTGCACAGGAGAAAGAATGAGGCGCGCGCGCTCCGTCATTTTCATACCGCGGAACTACCGTGGCGCCCCCCAGCGGAGTATGCAGCTGTCACACCACCTGTCGTGCCCGCCGCTGCATAGAGGATACCTAGAGGAAAGGACTAGAGATGGGTCGCTCAGGAGCGAGCCGGATCTTTTGAGTGGTTCTTTTAAAAGAACGATTGATCCGCGGATCAGTAAAAGTGAACCACGGTTCTTCGGGAGATGGCTCACTGAGCCAACTGAACCAAGTGACCCGTGGTTCTCTCTCGTTCACTGAGCGGTGGCTCCCTCTCGGTCAGTGAGCGGTAGTTCTCTTTCACTCGCTGAGCGGCGGATCTCTCTTGATCAGTGAGTGGTAGTTCTCTCTCGCTCTCTCAGAGTCGGTTCGCTCTCGCTCAGCGGCGGTTCTCTTTCGCTCGCTGAGCGTCGGTTCGCTCTCGCTCAGTGAGTCGTGATCCGTGTTGAACCGACGCCACCAGGCGTTGTTGGTGGAATCGCTCCGTTTCGCGTTCCGTTGGCCGCTGCGGGCGGACTCGCTTTGCTCGATTCTCGCTCGCTGTGTGTGGTGCACGTGGCAGTTCATCGTGAGCTGGTGCAACTAGTCGAAGACGAACAGATGAACGTAGTTTACGTGATGGTTTTCGTTAGTTTACCGTAAAATCCCGAGCAAGCGCCCCCCCCCCTTCCCCCCATTACGGCGAAGGGTAATCCGACAAGATTCGGAAGGTGGGGGGTCCTTGCTCGGTCATGGACTAAAATTTAATATGGCGGTTGAAGAGCCGCTAAAATTGAGCGCACACTCGTGCTTCTAATGCAATGCTTTATTAAATACGCATGCATTCACTGTTTTCACTTGCCCTTGTCGGACGAATAACAACAATGAATGAAATAGTGAGAATGGTGGGAGGGGAGAAGGGGACGCATATTTGTAATCTCCTGTAGAAGGGAGGAGGGCGCTTGCTCGGGATTTTGCCGTATAGTCATGAAAATGTTACCCATATAATCCCCTCCAGTGCTTTTCTGAGAGTGAATTATTAGCACGTCAATAAAACGAATTTCTTGTGCTGAAACAGGGCTTTATTTTATTTCGTCCTGGTGCATGATGACAAATTACCATGACATAATACTACGTTGAGTTTTGACGTGTTTCGATGGGCCGCGCAGATATTTTTCGACGTCTTCCAGAAAGGCGTGCACTCACAATGACATACGACAAAACTAAGTGCTTGATTTGTCGACACTATACTCGCGGACAACTTTTCTTGACACTGAAGGGCTGGGCTTAAAGTCTCCCGTCATTGGAGGGGGGGGCCCTTGTAGGACGGTGACGTTATATATACATATATATATATATATATATATATATATATATATATATATATATATATATATATATATATAAAGCCAACTGTCTCTAGCACTGAACAAATGCTTAACTAAGAATGTTATCCAAATAAATATATTACAGTTATAATTTCTCCGTACATAGCACTACTGCCAGGAAATTCAACACTAGCGCTTGTCAAATGGGTGCAGCAGTGCTACAGCTGACTTGCCAAGAAGGGGGGGGCCGAGCCCCTCCTTAGAAGATAGAAAGGGGGGCCAGGCCCCCCTGGGCACCTCCTGACTTTAAGCCCTGCTGGAGGGAAAGCTACGGGGGGCGGAGCATGTCCACATGTAACCCTACGCGAAGTAGTCCGGTTTGGCATGCGACCCGTTCCGCTGTGGAAAGTGATGGCTGCGCGAAATCAGCGTTGCATTTCGACGCAGACGACGCTACAGCGTTTGAGGCACTGGCGAAAGGCGCGACTTTACCCCCCGCGTTCAAAAACGCAAAGTGACAACCTATGAAGTAAAACAAGCAGAAATATCTCATTAGGGTGCTCTGCGTTGTGTCTTAAAGAGCTACACGTGAAAAATGAAAGAGTATTTTTATATCTTACACAGAAAAGACGGACGAAATAGTGGGAATATATTAATTAGCGGTGAGATACCCGCGATTTGGCGCTGTAGCCTTCGCTTCAGTACCTACCAAGAAAAGTTGTCGCCGAGTATAGACAGCGATCGAAGCACGTAAAGTGTTGTTCAGTGTTGCAACGTGAACTAGTCCAAGCTTCCATCCTAGCAAGCGTCCACCCTAGCAAATAAAGCACCTGCAAGGTGCTTTACTTTGGCACGTGTGTCAGAGGTATGAATATGTGTCCTAAGGCAATATTTTAGCCAAAAAACACGAGCTTTTATACAGAATTCCCAGCATTTTTTTAATAACAGGCTAAATGTGATTGAGCTGTTGGTCACGAACGAGCGCTCAATGTAAGCGCGCATCGCCGCTTTCGAACGGCGGCGTGAAATACAGGCGCCAGTTTGTCGCGACTGAGCGCAGACAACGAAAAAAGAAGCATCAAAAGACGCCGCGTGCGCGCCTCCTCTCCCCCCCTCGAAACGAGGCCATCAAGCGCTCTCAGCCCCCGTGACCTAGGCCTGTGTGCCGGGGACGGGGAGCAGAGGGCCTCCTTATCTGGCGGCAAACAAAGTTGTTATCATCATCAGTTCAAACGCCGAGCGATCTTCTCCCATGGATTTAAGTGAACCAGTGAGCCGTTCAACTGAGCCGGTTCACCTAAGTGAGCGGAGTCGTTCGCAACCGCTCACTGAAGTGAACCGCTTTGCCCATCTCTAGAAAGGACGGGGGGGATGTGCGACGCGGGCGCCGCTCCGTAGAGTAGAGGATTCCTAGAGTAGAGGACGGGGGGTGAGCGTAGGAGAGCATAGGGGAGGGGACGCGCTGTGGGACGCGGGGGGCCGCTCCGTAGAGTAGAAGATTCCTAGAGGAGAGAAAGGGGGTGAGCGTAGGAGCGCTGTGATGGTGTGGGACGCGTGAAGGAGGGACGGACTTAGCCCCCCTCCAAACACATGCAAGCAAGATTAAGGAATGGGGTCAACCTGGGCGACAGACACCACCTGCCTAGCCATTGCTAAGCAGCCTCTCTGTGCTCTCGGCCATGACTCAAGGAATGGGGTCAACCTGGGCGACAGACACCACCTGCCTAGCCATTTCTAAGCAGCCTCTCTGTGCTCTCGGCCATGACTCAAGGAATGGGGTCAACCTGGGCGACAGACACCGCCTGCCTAGCCATTGCTAAGCAGCCTCTCTGTGCTCTCGGCCATGACTCTGATGACTGTAGTAGGGTTGACGGCCTTCATATTACTACAGTGTTCTGGTTCGCATAATGGGTGCTTCCCTACTTCATGAAAGTGGCCGGACGCGGGAGGGGGGGACGCCGGACGTACATAACCACGAGCATAAGATGCTTCGCATCTAAAAAGGCCCTACACAGGCGTCATGTCGGGAAAGAAATCTTGTTAACTTATGTGATTATACGTGGCAGAAGAGTAAATAATCAGACATCACACAGTGCTAATTGCGCAACGAGTGTGCTTCCCACCCACTGCTAAGTGTTCAGCCATAATCCTTCACCTTCATCGGGACCAGCCACATGCACCATCAACAAAGTGCACAGTACACCTCACAGGTGTGTGGCAGTTACATCCCTTATCCTCAGAGAGAAGAATAATGGCGTAGTGGGTGCTGTGCTACTTATTCATAATTATGACTTGATAGCTTGAGGATAGTAAGACTTTAAACACAGTTGGCTTTGCCTAAACATGAAGCTGCCCTGAGAATTTGCATTACGCAATATCGTAATCATCGGTGAATTTTTTTTTCTCACCACGGAAATGTTTCGACGCGGTTGCGAAAATAGCGCGGATGAATTCTTCATGTGCTGCAGTAGAAAAGACATGCGGTGAAACTTCCCATTGGATGCGATGGTGGACTTCTCTAGATCAGAGACCCTCAAGAAAGAAAGCAGTGCCTTGAACATCTTCCGTGGCATCACTCATGGTGGGAATGGACCTTTCTAGAAATTCCCGCGCGCAAGATTCTAGCGGGGGGCTTTTCGGCGGCGAATAATGCAAGTCATACAAGCAAGCCATTGCAGATTTTCACACAGATTTGACTTGAGATTGCAATAACGAAGACTGCGTGAATCTTTTTGATGACCCTGTGTCGCGGGCTATTACAACTGGGCACGCTTAGTTTTCCTGACATGGATGCAATAAGGACGTTAGCAGCCGACATGGCCGAGGGCATCAGACACATAAAATTCAGATTGGTCGTGGTTGAAGAATAAAGGAAACAGAAGTGCGTAACTGCAAATTACCTCGCATCCCTTTATATTGATCAATATAGCATGGTCTCCGCGCATGGCTATGCCGTTCACTTTTTCCAAGTGCAGTTTCTTTAACTCTCCATCAGAAGTTCGACGTTCGAGATATATTTTGAACATGGTGGTACATCGTGTGCACAGTTATGTGAGAAGCCGTTGCACAGTGATAAACAACCCCCACGCGCATGGAATCTTCAGGCACGTTGATCAAAGTTCGCATGAAAGCATAGAAGCGTTTCAAATTAAGAATAACCATGATTTTTGAAATTCCACCCACTCTATTTGTCTTCATGATTACGTATTTAGTCCGCTCGAAAGAATTGACAATGCTTTGTAATATGATGATGCGTGCAGTCGGACTATGTGTATATATTCCTTTCTGCTCAAAAAACCGACAGTTCTTAGTTCAGCGCCTGTCTCATGTAGTCATTCACCTCGTGCCATCCTCTTCTTGCGCTTCTTTTCCATGGTACGGTGATTTTACCGTAATGCTCCATCCGCTTATGTTAGATTGGGCCCTTCTATCATGTCATCCTTTTCTTCAAATATTCATGTTTTGCCAGGGCATCCCGCAAGCGCGCTTTACTGTCGTCGCTACCAACTTCCTTAGCCCATTCCCCATGTGTCTTCATCAGCACACAATTTCATCGTCATGTTAAGACGTCGTGCCACATTAAAGGGAGTCCGTCAACCCTTAAAACAACCGGTCAGACAAGCGCAGCTCACTTTTAATAGCGAAGGGGTTGTAGCTTGCCGTAGTTTGTGCGGTCTCACGAGAAAACTCCTCAAGATGGCTATGTGTGACTGGATTTGGGCAAGCCCCACTACCGTGCACGACAGGTGTAAGTGTCAAACGAAAATAAACACGTGAAAAAGACAGACAGAACGAAAGAGATAAAAATAAGAGATCGAAAATAGAGAGAACGAAGGAAGGAGAGTGAAAGAAAGTGACAGAAAGGAGGATGTAGATATAAATACAGAACAATAAAGGGAATAGACCCATAAACATATAGAGAGACCGATGAAGACATTGAAAGAGAAACCAAGAGATTGAAAGAAACAGACGCGAAAAAGAGATAGAAAAACTGCGAGCAAGACAGGAAGAGGAAGACAGAAGTAAAGAGAAATAAAGAAAGACACAGAAAGAAGCATAGAGAAAAAAAATTAACGAGACTTTGTAAATTCCAAAGTGTGTTTGGGGAAAGCCTGGGCCATTCGACTGACTATGCGATGTGTTTTTTTTTTTAGTTTTTTGTTGCGTTCTTTCTATTACTTGTTATTTTGTTTTCTTTACTTGTTATTTTGTTTTCTTGATTTTATTTCTTTTGTTTCTTTTTTTCTTTTTGTTTTTTCTTCTTGATTTTTTTTTTTTTTTTTTTTTTTTTTTTTTTTTTGTGGTCGATGTGCCATCACGCGATTGCTGAGAGAGCGTCATGGAGAGAGACCACAGCTGGCACCATGCCGGGAAGGGGATACCGAGAATATGAGACATTAAATGCTTTAGCCTTAAAAGAAATGCAAGTGAGAGAATTAAAGACAGAAATATAGATAGAAATAGAGAGTGAAAGAAAGAAATACAAAGAAACACATAAACAATACATGAAAAAGAGAACACAAGAAAGAAAGAGAAGAAAGAACGTAAAAATGTTAAGAGTAACAAGGACGCCTTCCCACCGCGCGCCTCCGTCAGGCTTGACTCCACTAGGTCGCAGATGCCATATTTTTTTTAGTTATGCCGCGTAGTACATCATCACTGTGTCCAAAGCAAGTGCACAACCGACGCCCACAACTTTTGTACGAAACAATCGCACACATAATTGGCAATCGCATGCTCCCAGGCGTGCTAATGTACGTATTTCTCTTTACCAGCGCGAATAATATGTGAGCCTACCACTAATGATATTCGCTAAGAAAACCTTAAAAGGGTCCTGCAACAATTTTACCAGCGGAGGTGCTAAGCCTTTCGTTGTTCGTATTCGCGTGGAGAGGAAATTAACCATCATGCACTATTTTCATCCTACTGTTCCTCTCTTGCTTCGCTCCTATAACACATGCGCGGAGTTGTCCGGCGTAGGATGAAATAAGTTTAATGGGGGGAGAGAGCAAATACAAAGGGAGATGGAGATAGAAAAAACCAGCGAGGGAAAAGGGAAAAGATCGAAAGCAAGGGAAATATGGAAATCTTTCGCGAAATTAAATTCTACACAAGCCGGTGCTCTACTCGCGTGCCCACTATCCCTTAGACTTGGCTATATATATATATATATATATATATATATATATATATATATATATATATATATATATATATATATATATATATATATATTCTGGCAGACTTGTTGCCTTCAGGTGGTATGCGAGGGATTATTAGTCAGCTGCCAGCTCGTAATAAGATCACGTGCTACGTGACGCCTACTGGCAAAAAGAGTGTTTCACACTCGCCGTAATGGCAACAGGCGGCGCTGACTGACGCTCCCACGTTTAAATGAACATATAAACCCTATGAAGTGGACGGGGGGATGACCGTCACCGTAGCTCAGTGGTAGAGCATCGGACGCGTTATTCGAAGGTCGCAGGTTCGGATCCTGCCGGTGACAAGTTATCTTTTTCGTCCACTTCTCTTTCTTCACATTTGCATTACAATTACTTCTAATAACGTCCCCTATACTTTCCTTGGCATCATTGTCTGTTAGTTCTCATTAATAATGTGTTTACAAAGCAAACGAGCCCTTAAGTTCACACTCCTTTCCTTAGTTCATAACGAGGGTCTCGTTCTGGCAGACTTGTTGCCTTCAGGTGGTATGCGAGGGATTATTAGTCAGCTGCCAGCTCGTAATAAGATCACGTGCTACGTGACGCCTACTGGCAAAAAGAGTGTTTCACACTCGCCGTAATGGCAACAGGCGGCGCTGACTGACGCTCCCACGTTTAAATGAACATATATACCCTATAAAGTGGACGGGGGGATGACCGTCACCGTAGCTCAGTGGTAGAGCATCGGACGCGTTATTCGAAGGTCGCAGGTTCGGATCCTGCCGGTGACAAGTTATCTTTTCGTCCACTTCTCTTTCTTCACATTTGCATTACAATTACTTCTAATAACGTCCCCTATACTTTCCTTGGCATCATTGTCTGTTAGTTCTCATTAATAATGTGTTTACAAAGCAAACGAGCCCTTAAGTTCACACTCCTTTCCTATATATATATATATATATATATATATATATATATATATGTGTGTGTGTGTGTGTGTGTCTGTGTGTGTGTGCATATATATGGGTCATTCCATATCAAGTGTACCAGGTCAATTTTCGACAATCTCCGATCATGCTGAAAAAAATCGTGCAGGTGTATTTGAATGTGAGAAGTAGTTATCGAGGCGCTATATTTCGCAAAAAGATTTTGTGTTGCCTAGAGGGCGCTTCAAACTTTAGGCACCCAAGTGAAACTGTGTCGCGCTAAATAATTTATATAATATTACTGGTTCGAGCAATTACTACGGAACAATTTTTTCCTTAATTTCAAGGCCCTAATCTTTTATGACTAGGATAGTTTATTCATTTTTGTTATTAATTTCTTTATTTTTGGCCTGAGCCAAAAATTGCAATATCCTGCATGTTTAAGTTTTTTTTTACAAAAAGAACAGATTTTTGCGCGAGTACTATACTGACATTATGTATTTTATAGGTTCCCGTATTTAATGATTAAAATGCTTTGGGAGGCAATTAAGCGCCAACATTGCCAGAATATTGCGACAAAGTTCAGAAAAATAGCATTTTTACTCATATTGCGGCTTCCTTTTCGCAATGTAGCGGTCCAAGTAAAAATATGGCTGATAGATTGTTGCATAGCATGCTTTGTTGTTAAGACACAGAGAAAGTTTCAAGAGAGTAGATTTTGTTTTAAGGGAGAAAAAAATTTTCCATCTTAACAACCACAACGCAGTAAGAACCTTGCCTTTGCCTCGCCTTCACTGCATAGCACGTCAGCGCAAGATTCCAGCGGGGGCTTTTCGGCAGCGAATAATGCATATCATACAACTGCTTGTCACTTGCTTTAGTATTACTGCTGTATAGAACGCCAAAAAGGGCTATAGTGCTAAAATTCTGGAACGGTATACGTATATATCATCCCGCTTGGACCATCAAAGGGCAGGTTCTATACAACCGCTTCATAGTCCCAAGGGGCAGAATTATAATGTAGTCGATGGCCTACAAGACAGTATTGGGGCGTTGTATATGGCTTCTGATAATTAATGCACATGGTCTTAATAATAATTAACGGCAGGATTAAGGCATAGTTTGCCTAAGCTGTTTTTATTGTTGTATTGTGTGTGTTATTTGTCCAAAACTACTATTCACATCCCGTACTGTGCAAGCGAACAAAACGGCGGTGGTAAGCAGTAAAAGAAAGATATAATCCTTTCGGGTGTTCAAGACATCCCCGCCGCAAGTGTATTGACATTACCGTTTCTACAGCTGAATATCGCAAAAAAGCAAAAATGTTCGAAAAGCCAGGTGAATTCATGATTTTAAAAGGTTTAGTCCGACTTTACAAGTATCAACAAAATCCTGAGCACCTGGCTGGTCAACAATAGCTGCTCCTTCGCGGCATGGATGAGCGTGAAAGAGCGGAGCCCGTAAATCAGCGTCTCGCTGCGTCGCAAAATTGCCATCCGTGGCACCGCGCCTCTGTTTGCAGGGTATTTCCGGCGGTATAATGCATTGCGTATTCAGATAAAGAGTCGCCACGGGTCAGAAATGTTCGCACAGGTGTGTTTTCAACTCAGAAAAGGAATTCTAGATAATATCCACACAGTTTTCGGCGCAGGCAGCTGTTTTAGTTGGTGATACGTGACAATACGAAAATATTTCGGGGGGGGGGGGGGGGGGAGGGGGGGGCTGAATTCCCATAAGCCCCCGCCCCCTGGCTACGCCCTTGGAAGCTACCCTAATATTTCGGTATGCAATATGGGTGTGCGAGCATTGGAATATTTTGAAAAACGAATCAAGTGGCGTCCTATTCAATTCAGTACTTGAATCGAACAACACATATAAGAAATACCGGATTTTTTTTTAATAATCAGCAACGACGAAAACACTCGAAAGGAACAAAAAGTTGCAAAATCAAGCGGTAATGTCGTTTTATTTTATAATCGAATTAACACGATGCGTGGAGCCCAATATTTTTGGGGACAATCGACACTGTTTTTTGATCACAGGATGAAAGTGTTTTTGCCTAAAACTCTAGTGTCGCCAAAGCAACACTCTTCATTCCACTATCTGCATCATGACATGCATGACGATCTCGATTAATTGTTATTTGATGCCTGTGCAGCGGTTCTTTTTTTTAATCTGTCGAAGACCGTAATAGAATGCTGTATTTCCACCTGTATTTAAAAACAATGCTAGGCCTCTAGTTTCTGCTGAAAACCAGCTTGCCTCAGTATTCGTAATAGTGTTTTTTGTCGGGTAAATGTTTATCGTAATGTTCACTTGTTAAATCTACTGAATATGTGTTTAAAATAAAATATGGTTTCTTCGGCTGGTTGAAAAACGGTGGAATTATGATTCTAGAGCTGCTGTGAAAACTGTTGCCGTACTATTTGAAAACTACTCGTATAGTATTCCATTCTTGTTCGTATTTGATGAGGTGTCATCCCTATTCGATTCGTATTCGATTCGGTTCTAAAATTTACAGTTCGCACACTCCTAGTAGTCGAACCTCCTACGAACAAGTGAGCCAGCCATTATAGCGCCGTACGTGGAATTTAATTTACAATTAATTTTCGAATTCGACTCAAAATGGCTCTTTCTCAAGATAAATATGCTACAAGTGCAATTTGGCTTACGACACCAAGTGGGTGTGTGAACATTAACGGATGTGAGCATCGTGAGCTGCATATTAACCGCGGCCACGCTGCGGTGCCGCAACGGGCCCGGGCTGTGTTCTACCGTGCTAAAATTGCACATTATATAGAAATACACAAGCGCAATCGTGATTACAGCCAAAGTGAGCCGCGCGTTTCATGAAGAAACGAAAGTGCTCAAGGTCATGACGAGAGATGCGTAAGATAGGTAACAATCTGCCCTCTTCTCATACCACTCTGTTGTAGCCTTCAACGCACTCACTGAGACAAGTGGAGAGGGAAATCGCATAAAACAATGTGACAAGCCCTTGTTATGTCATTAGCACTTCACGGATTCCTATAATTTGGGAGGCAATAGACTCCTTCCAATAGGAAGGTCATTCTATGATTACTAGGCAGAGTATTTGAGTGCCCGTTTAAGTAATGATGCGACCTATTTCTCTCTCCAACCAAACGCTACCACGATCCATAGATCGAGATACTGCTTGGTTCGTGCACTATTGAACAGTACAGCGCTTAACAGAACTGAATATAAGTATGGCAATACAGCCACGTGGATCACGATCGTTCGCTTGATCGTCAGACATCTGGTCGCATTACAAGTACAAAAAAAGACATACGACAGATATCCGAAACGTTTACTTCTTTCCAGACAAGCAAACCTTCACCGACGAACCAACGGATCATACTCGGTTGGCTTGCCGTAAAAAGTTCTGTTCCTTCACCATGGTCAATTTCCTATTCTTCTTTAAGTCACTGATATAACTGATGCTGTTGAACCTGTCGCCTTCATGACATTTCAATATCAAGGATGCACAGGGACATTGTGCGTTTGGGCGGCTTAAATAGTACTATGCCTAGGATACTCAGCAATTCGAATTTTGGCTAACGTCGAATTCTCTTGTCATTCGACCGCCCCGGGCCTTTCTTCTTCTTGCCTGAACTTTGTTTCATGGAACGCTTGTTCAGACACGCCAGCTAAGGCGCGATAAAGTTAAGCAGATCAGAGTTCGCCTATTTTAGTCGCTTAGAACATATTTCTAATGTCACCAATACTTTCGGCCATAAATTCATGACTCCAATACAAAATGTATGGGTGCAACACAGTAAATTCAGTATTCCTCACTCCAATAATTGACGCTATCAGTGTTAAAAAAATCATGAAGAACTGGTGCTGAAATTACCCACTGAAACCTGTCAATAGTACCGTTAACATTCGCGCGCGTCGCAGATAGTAAGTTAGTAGTAGTGAAAAGAAAACCAGCTGCCCCGGCACAATGCTTGCATCACACCGCTATGTTCTGCGGTGTGGGGATGAGTAAACAGGCAATTTTCAAATGAATAATGAAATAAACTGCTCCCATTTTGTGTTTTTGTCTCGTGTGGTAATAATATAATGAAGAGCTCCTCGACAGTTACCTCTCGTACTGTGTATGCGAAGCGCTACGCTCACCTGAAAGGTCTGATACACTCATGGATCCGTATTGAGAACCACCCTCCGAAAACATGCCGTAGAAATGGCTTCGCACCCTATAATATAATAAAAACACGACATCGGCAAGAGGAGTACCCGAGCAGCAATTGCACAATTATAATCAGTTTTGCATAAGTATATTGTATGATAGGTTCTTAAATATTTGAAGGTATTTTATTGCGATAGCAATTATACGCCGTCGCCGTCTGTCGACGCCGTCATGTCCCGGATGTGTGTTTGTGTACATATAAAAAAAGGCATAAACAAAAATAAATCAGTAGAAAAAAATTCCAGACCACCTGACCGTGAATTCGAACAGCCACTCCTCGCTTCGCGGCCTGCTGCACTAGCCAACACAGCCACACGTCATGCTCGTGCCAGCGATATAACGGCGAGCTATTCATATGCACCATTTGCCGCTCGCCGTACGCAGATCTCGGGACAGCTTGAGCGTGTTTTCTCTCACGCAACGCTTTTACAGTTTCTTTCAAATTGAAAACCGCCCTTGAGATGCGCACGAAAAAGTGGCTCCCTTCTGTACCACTCATGATGTAGAAATGAAAAAAAGAATACCGGGCACACTTAAGGTCCCTAGATAAAACAAGTTTCCAAGGTAGCGACACCCTCCCATTTCCTCCTCGATTATTTGCCGGAAGCGCCCCCTAGAAGGTTCAAAACGCGCATAAAAAGGGAATGTTTCTGTTGAGTTTTTACGGCGAATAGAAGGAATTATAGTTTAATAGAAGGAAATGAGGTATAGAACAAGCGGTTAGTTAGTTGAGGAAAAAAAGTACAGCATAAAAAGAAGTATGACGTGAGTTTACCAAGTGGCAACGTTGGGCAAGTTTTATATTTCGCACCGCTAGCCATGGCGCCTCGAACCCTACGTAGTACTGTTCGTCCAGTTCTCCGAATGCACCGTTTTGCTCGTGCACATGAGGGAAAACCCCGGCCATGCTGGAACGAACGCTTGATTAGCAGCGCTGCGATGACAGTTTTCCGGGAAAATACGTCCATTTTCGCTGTCGTGATGCCAGGTAATTCTGGTGCATGACATATTATTCGGGCACTAAGGAAGAGACTGCGACATTCCAACGCAGGTGCACGCAATTTCACCAAAAGTGAGAATTCTACTAGTGAGATGTCCCGAAGCATCGCGTTTCAGCTTCTTTATGCCGCGTTCTAGAAAAAGTGGCTCGAACTGGTCGGGCGTGAAATGTTCCTGAAAGTGGATTCATTAAACATTACAGCTGTATTCCATTGTGCTAGCATACGCACAAATATTTGTAACAACGGGCATGCACTAGACGCGTACTGGACGTGCTCCTGGCATTTCAACAAAAACCGACAAATGAAAAATCGCCTCGCAGAGCAGCGTCGACGCACGTCGACGGCGTTGCAAGAAAGCCTTCGCGTGAGAGAGAGAGAGAACTCTTTATTGAAAAGCAGAGAATTTAGCCGGCATATGCAAATCGCTGACTTGCTACTCTGCGTGGGGAAGGGGATGGGGGACTGAAAGTAGGGAGAGAGAGAGGAGGGGAAAGGATATAAGATGTTAGAATAAAAAATAAGAAAAAAAAGCAGGCTCGTTCTTTTGTCTATTAGGCGGGAGCGTGCGTTGATAGAGTCTTATTGCGTGGTTTCAAGGTAGAGCGTAAAATTTCGGTACATACACTTCAAGGCATGCACCATTTCGGATACCACGAGATTTTTGAAGAGAGCGAAACTGTTTTCTGTAATTTTAATGCAGCAGACAGCACAGCAACCTGGTATTGTTCAAAAACTGGGATGTTGCACTAAATATGCACCGCGAAGCAATCTTGACCGACTTGGCGCCAACTGGAACGGTCCTCTTGTACAGCTGATGTCTTGGCTACGATTTCGTCTTTCGTCACGACAAGAGTCAGACCGGAACCACATGCGCATGCGTACTCGTTTTGAACCTTTTACATAGTAATAAATATCACCACTAGCCATTTGCAACATCACGTGCGAGGAATGCACCAGTGAGAGACGCAGATGACGGAGGAAAGGAGGAGTAAGCGAGAGAGTGAGGACGACGGCGCAGAGAACAATGAGTGTCGCTACCTTGGAAACTTGTTTTATCTAGGAATCTTAGGCACACTTGGTGTCAGACGCCACCGCGTGGCAGGAAACGCAGCGGGGTCATTCCATGTGCCGCAGTTTAAAGGAAAAAGAAGTATCAAACAGCGTTGAAAAGTCATATAATCATATTGTAGTGACAAATACATGATGGTTTAACAACCATCAAGCTGACATTCCCACTTGGTCATCCTTTAAGACGCGCTTTGCAGAAGTCTTCGGCCGACCCGCTGTTCGCAAGCGCCGCGCCGAACAGCGTTTACGCGGTCGTGCACAGCGCTCTGGCGAGACCTTTACCTCTAATATTGAGAATGTTCTGGACCTCTGCCGTCGTATCAATCCCGAAATGTCCGACACTGACAAAATACGGCACATTATGAAAGGTATCGAAGACGACGCCTTTCACATGCTCGTTGCCAAAAACCCCCCAAACTGTCGCCCAGATGACTCAGTACTGCCAGAGTTACGACGAGCTGCGGATATAGAGCGCATTTCTACACGACTTCCGAGCCTCGACGCGACCACTACATCTGCATTGACCGTTGGCGCTGTTTCTGCCGAACAGACCGCGCTAATGCAACACATCCAGCAGTTTGTCCGAGAAGAAGTGACGCGACAATTGTCTCTTGTGCCCTACGTTCAGACCAGTGCGCACACGCTGACCCCAACGCTCCGCAAAGCGATAGAGGAGCAAGTGTCTGACGCTCTGCCACCCACCTGCCATCCTTCGCCTATCTCCGCTCCTTTGACTTACGGTGAAGCCGCAAGACGACCGTCGCCGTCGCTACCAGCCGTCACGAACCCTGCTCGACAGCATCACGCCTTCTACGCAGCGAGTCCGCCTGTTCGCCCGGACCCACCTCCTTTTCGCCATCCCGTCTCGCCGTCAACTAATCCATGGCGCACACTAGACAACAGGCCAATCTGCTACTTCTGCTGTCTCCCTGGCCATGTCGCGCGATATTGTCGTCGTCGTGATTACCACCCAAATTCTGGTGAAGCAAGTTACTGCTACTATCGTCCTGAGCCATCACACTCAAATTCTGCCCAACCCACGTCGGACCAGCCGTCAGGTCGCCGCGGCTTCGACAGGCGCCGGTCGCCCTCACCAAGGCGCCGATCCATTTCTCCGATGCTTCCTCGACCCACACCCGCCCAAGCGGGAAACTTTATCGTCGCAGTTCCCGAGGCAAGAGCTGAGCACATATGAAAAACTTCAAGGCCTCCGTTTTTACCCGCTAATGAAATTACCGTGCATGTTAATGGTGTAGCTGCGCAAGCGCTTGTTGATACTGGTGCTGCCGTGTCTGTGCTCAGTGGTGAACTGTGCCGCAAGAAGCTTACGATACCACTATCCGACGTTTCTCTCCGTACGGCATCTTGGGCTGGGACTTCCTTTCCGCTCATCATGCCGTCGTTCACTGTGTGCGTGCCGAACTAGAGTTGTCGACGATGTGTGAACTGCCCCTGTGTGAAGCGCCGATATCTGAAAGGCCCTCTTTCCAGGCGTTATCTTCTCGAATCTTCGTCGCTGCGGACACTGACATCCATCCTCTATCCTCTGTTCTTGTGCCACTCTCTTGCGACGACGTGTCTTCTGTCACCGCCATCTTAATACCCTCCGAAGCCTTCGGCTGTCGCAAGAGCTTCCTCCTCCCCTTCGCAGTTGTCACCATAGAAACTCATGTGGCGCCATCTATATAACAAACCCGCTTTCTTCCCCAGCCACCTTATTCCGTGGCGAACTCATCGGTCACCTGGAGGAAATAGATTCTGTTTACTCCAGTCACCTCCCTGATGGCTCGTCATCTCACGTCACCAGCATTACTCCTGATGCCACTACCACTTCATCTCCCGAGGCATTCCTCCCATCGATTGACCCTGACCTCCCGGCTGCTCAGCGCACCCAACTTTTGGCGCTACTCGATCGCTTCAGGATGTCATTCAAGCATAGCCAACCTTCTTTGGGCCGCACCTCTGCCATCGTCCACCACATTGACACCGGCACCCATCCACCTTTGCGCCAGCGTCCGTATCGAGTCTCTCACGCTGAACGCCATGTCATTGACGAGCAGGTGAACGATATGCTTACACGTGGCGTAATACAACCTTCAAAGAGCCCTTGGGCCTCGCCGGTCGTACTGATGAAAAAAAATTCCCCATCTCCCGCTAAAGAGAACCATGTGTGGATGCGAAGCAGCGGGGAGATAATTAGCTTGAGCGGGAGGAACGTCGCCGCTCTCATTTCACGGCAGCGGTCCGGGCGCTCATCGCGGCGCTGCACAGGAGAGAGAATGAGGCGCGCTCGCTCCGCCATTTTCGTACCGCGGAACTACCGTAGCGCCCCCAGCGGAGTATTCAGATGTCACACCACCTGTCGTGCGCGCCGCTCCGTACAGGATTCCTAGAGGAAAGGACGGGGGGGGGGGGCGTAGGAGAGGAGAGAGAGGGGGGAGGGGAACGTGCATGCGCTGTGGGGGTGTGCGACGCGGGAGGCGCTCCGTAGAGTAGAGGATTCCTAGAGGAGAGAGGGGGGAGAGGACGCGCATGCGCTGTGTGGATGTGGGACGCCGGAGCTGCTCCGTAGAGTAGAGGATTCCTAGAGGAGAGAAAGGGGGGTGAGCATAGGAGAGAGAAGGGGGAGGGGACGCGCATGCGCTGTGGTGGTGTGGGACGCGGGAAGGAGGGACGGACTAAGCCCCCCTCCAAACACATGCAACCAAGATTAAAGGAGCAGTGGCACCAGATTTCAAACTCGAGATGTGGCGTTCACTTGATTGCTTGGTATGCATGAGTTTTTTTAGCGAAGTATGAATTGGGTCTGTTACGTAGAAGTTATTCTATATTGAGCGCAAAGAGCGTGCAAGGGCTCAACGGCGCGTTCATGCTATGCAACATCGACACTATTTTGACGTGTTCAGCTAGCTCCTAGGCCACGCCTCAGGCGCTGAGTGACGATGCGCGAGCAACGCTGACGTCGACAAGTTTAGTGTTGTCATAGTGGTGCCTACTTGTGGTACCGCCTCGCGGCGACGCCAGGCTGCCTTGCAAAGGCGACGCTTGTTTTGTTTTGCTTGGTTCGTGCAGCGCGTTCGTGTGAATCCTGCGTTTTCGTTGTGCCGCTTTGGGTGATCTCTCGTGGAGTCATGAGCGCGAATCTGATTATTCGAAGCAACGATCTCCACCGCATTACGTGCCAGCATGCCGGGGAACCGTTGTACGCTGCAATCGTGCTCTTCAAGTAAGAGATAAAGCAAAAACTTTGCTACACCATTGCGAAACGGCTACGCCCACAACGCGCTCACGGAATCAAAATGCCAGGCCTTCGCGTTTCACCTTTTTTCTTGTCGCGTTTCAGTCTGTGAGCAGTATACACTACAATTGACACACATGGCGACATTCACTAACTCACCAGTTATTATGACACATTGGTTATGCTTAGGTAGACGCAAACACGACAACAAACGATCAAAATGCACCAGTACAGAAAGTATCGTTCAGAGAAATACCATTCCAAACAAGTAACACGCACGCAGCGTTCATATGCGTAGTTGTGACATGTCTGCCAGCCAGCATGGCCCAAGTTCGCGTCTCCAGCTGCATCCTCGTAGCTGCTCGGTCCGGCGTCGATATCAGAATCGCTACTCTGAAGACAATCGAACCGTAAATGATTGGCCACGTCGCGAATCGCAGCGATTCCATATTCCTCAGTGTTTTCATCGTCGTTTCTGGACGCTCTTGACGGCGGCGACGACGATGGGGATGGCGACGACATGCCTACACGTGCTCGCTGAGCAGACAAAATTTCAGCTGAAACTCTCGTCACCATTTCGTGTGGCCACGTGATCAGATGGGGCGTGACCGCGGGAGGTGACCGCTTGGCAGCGTTGGCAGCGCTGAAAACTGGCGGGCATTGCTCCCGTTTTGAATTCCGTTCGATACTGGTCATAGTAATCATTATTACATGTATTAAATAGTCCCTCTGTTGCATTATCAGTACCGAATCGTTACTAGGGGATCGATAACTACACGTTGACGCAAAAAACGCGACATGTGTAAAGTTGATGTCACTGCTCCTTTAAGGAATGGGGTCAACCTGGGCGACAGACACCACCTGCCTAGCCATTGCTAAGCAGCCTCTCTGTGCTCTCGGCCATGACTCAAGAAATGGGGTCAACCTGGGCGACAGACATGATGGCTTTGGTAGGGTTGATAGCCTTCATATTACTACAGTGCTCTGGTTCGCATAATGGGTGCTTCACTACTTCATGAAAGTGGCCGGACGCGGGACGCTGGACGGGGGGACGCGGAACGGACATAGCCCCGAGCATAAGATGCTTGGCATCTAAAAAAAAGGACGGCAGCATCAGATTCTGCGTTGATTACAGGCGTCTTAATAAGATCACGCGAAAGGATGTGTATCCGTTGCCCAGAATCGATGACGCTCTCGATTGCCTGCAAGGAGCAGAGTTCTTTTCTTCTATAGACCTTCGATCTGGCTACTGGCAGGTCCCTATGAATGAAGCCGACCGCTCCAAGACTGCGTTTTTAACTCCTGACGGATTGTACGAGTTCAACGTGATGCCGTTCGGCCTCTGTAATGCGCCTGCCACTTTCGAACGCCTCATAGACAATGTCCTCAGAGGCCTGAAATGGAACATATGCCTGTGCTATTTGGATGACGTCGCCATTTTCTCTAAGGACTTCGACTCCCACCTCAGCCGCCTCGCAAGCGTCCTCACTTGTCTTGCGGACGCTGGACTGCAGCTAAATTTGAAGAAATGCCATTTCGCCGCCCGCCAGCTCACCATCTTAGGGCATGTTGTTAGCAAGTATGGTGTCGGTCCTGATCCTGCCAAGCTTCGCGCTGTCGCCGACTTTCCCAGGCCGTCTACGCTAAAAGAGCTCCGTAGCTTCATAGGCCTCTGTTCGTATCTTCGCCGTTTTGTGCGCGATTTCGTCACCATAATCGCCTCCCTGACACAGCTACTTGCCGACAACCAAGACATCTCGGCATGTCTCCCGCATGCGACAAAGCATTCGCCTCTTTACGCCACCTTCTGGCATCCCCACCTATCCTACGCCACTTTGACCCGGACGCTCCAACAGAAATCCATACGGACGCTAGTGGAGTAGGCCTCGGCGCTATTCTTGCCCAGCGTAAATCTGGATTCGATGAGTATGTCGTTTCCTACGCTAGTCGCACCCTCACTAAAGCGGAAAAGAACCACTCAGTCACGGAAAAAGAATGTCTTGCCATCGTTTGGGTGATCACGAAATTCCAACCTTACGTATATGGCCGCCCATCGACGTCGTGACTGACCACAACGCATTGTGTTGGTTGTCGTCGTTAAAAGATCCATCTGGTCGCCTAGCTCGTTGGGCGCTACGTCTTCAAGATTATGATATTCGTGTAGTCTACCGGTCAGGCCGTAAACATTCGGACGCCGACGCTCTTTCTCGCTCGCCACTTCCCCATGAGTATCATACTGCGTCTCTTTCCGGCTGCGAATGTTCTTCACTTGAACATGCCGACATGTCTTCTGAGCAACGCCAGGATCCATGGATAGCGTCTCTTCTAGAGTGCCTGTCCCAGCCGTCTCCACGTACCCCAACCGCTCACTTCGACGAACTGCTCGCCAGTTTACAATCCGCGACGGCCTTCTGTACCGTCAAAACTACTTGTCTGATGGCCGCAAATGGTTGCTGGTGATCCCTCGCCACCTACCTTCCGACGTCTGTGCCTCCTTCCACGGGTATCCGCAATGCGCCCATGCTGGTGTGGTGAAGACGTATGCCCGCCTCCGGATTCGATACTACTGGCGCGGAATGTACCGCTTTGTTCGGCAGTACGTCCGGTCATGTTCTCTGTTCCAACGCCGCAAGAGCTCTCCTCACACGACCACAGGGCCACTCCAACCACTGCCGTGTCCCACTCGGCCTTTCAACCGTATCGGACTCGACTTGTACGGTCCCCTACCGTACACACCGAATGGAAACCGCTGGGTCATCGTAGCCGTGGACCACCTTACGCGCTACGCTGAAATTTCGGCGCTTCCAGAGGCCACCGCGCGTGAAGTCGGCTTGTTCATTCTTCGCAACCTCGTTCTTCGCCATGGTGCAGCGCGCGAGCTCCTCAGTGACCGCGGGCGTTCCTTCTTGTCCGAAGCCGTAGAAGCCCTCCTCCGCGAATGCAACATCGTGCATTGAACTACCTCCGCATATCACCCCCAAACCAACGGGATGACCGAGCGCTTTAATCGCACGCTAGCTGACATGCTCTCCATGTATGTTTCCGATGACCAAACGAATTGGGACCGCATACTGCCATTCGTTACATATGATTACAACAGCGCCATTCAATCTACTACTGGATTCTTCCCGTTCTTCCTCCTCTACGGTCGGGAACCTTCCTCGCTCTTGGACACTATCCTTCTGTACCGCCCAGACCCTTCAGAATCAAACGACTCTAGCCGAAGCTGCCACTTATGCCGAAGAATGTCGGCAGCTCGCACGTTCCCTTACCACGCAGGATCAGGCTCGCCAGAAGCACTCTCATGACCGAAACTTATCTCCTTCGTCATACTCCCCTGGAACAATCGTGTGGCTCCGTGTGCCCTCATATGCTCCCGGCCTTTCTGCAATGTTTATGCCTAAGTATGATGGTCCTTATCGGGTCCTGCGCCAGACGTCCCCAGTCAACTACGTTGTTGAGCCTGTTCAGCCACCTATAGATCAACGGCGCCGTAGGCGCGAGACTGTGCACGTCGACCGACTGAAGCCTCACTACGACCCACCAGTCCTACCTGTGCAATAGACGACGAAGAAGACGTTTGTTGTGGTTGATGCTCGAATTGGTTCTGCTGTGGCCACTGACTGCTGTCTCATTGCTGCTCGTCACATAAAACGGTTGCCTTACCTCGACTGCTAAACGCCTTCTATCAATATAATCAATCCTTAGCCAATCCCCCCTTACCGGGCACACTTGGCGTCAGACGCCACCGCGTGGCAGGAGACGCAATGGGGTCATTCCATTTGGCGCAGTTTAATAGAAAAAGAAGTATCAAACAGCGTCGAAAAGTCTAACAATATCATATAATCAATCCTTGGCCGATCCCCATGAGTGGGTATGAGCCATATCAGACGCAGCAACAACAAGCGTCGGCTTCTGCATTGTGGACACTCGCAGCGCGTTCCTCAAATACAAACACGTAACAACGGCGACAGTTGTTAGTTCACGCTTGTCCTGTGTATACATATGCGTCTTTTTCGAGCGTCCTTGTTTGTGCTGCGGCGGCGCGTTGCAAGTATCGAGCTGCTTGTCGTTCTTCGTGAGACAAACTAATTTCTTGCTATCGCATTCATTGTTTCGCCCTAGTGGCGAAATTGTGACTTTTTTTATGCATTTTTTTTCATATGCGCGCGCGCGTACATAAATATGTAGTACCTAAATACATCTAAAGGGGTACTTATACTGCTTAAAATACATTTATTGCATCTTCGTGGAAATGCAAACTGCCAAAATACGTAGAATTAGGCTGAGTCTACACCATCTTTATATTTCAAGGCCTGCGCTAGAATTCCGCCGTCACCACCCGCCTGCTACAGGTGTTGTAGCACCTCTGGCAGACGCGGGAGCGGGGAGAGCTTGGAGAGGTGCTCACTTTGAACGCTCGATCACTAATTTGCTTTCGCTGCACCCACTAAGTCGCTGCCGGTGAAACGTAGCGTTTTCTTGTGAGCTATCTTTGTCTGTGAAGCTTATGAAATGTGCCCACGGCACAAAGTGGAGGAACGCCAGTGTCGGTGGCAACAAGAAGCTTCCCAACACGAGGTCCATCAGTGTCGGTAGACTGAGTATCAGAAAACACCGAAAGTTCCACCTGTGCGCGAGCGCAGTCAGTATCACGTCATGAGAACACGTGGACAACACGAGAAACGGTGTGGTACAAAACGTTCTGAATCATTACTCTGGCCGTACATGCTCCAACCGGTCGAAGTTGCTGCGCGCTCGTTATACTCAGCGAAAACTCGGAAGTCGGCGTCGTTACTTTTCGTATAGAGCGGAAAAGTATTCGGCTCATCGTGCAAATTGTGCCAGGAAGGACCAGTAACACTCAAACACATGTTGTGGGAGTGTACTATAATTATCAGAATGATGGCAGTTACTCCGGAGACCCTATCGTCAAGGTAATAATAATAATATCTGGGGTTTAACGTCCCAAAACCACCATATGATTATGAGAGACGCCGTAGTGGAGGGCTCCGGAAATTTCGACCATCTGGTGTTCTTTAACGTGCACTGACATCGCACAGTACACGGGCCTCTACCATTTCGCCTCCATCGAAATGCGACCGCCGCGGCCGGGATCGAACCCGCGACCTTCGGGTCAGCAGCCGAGCACCCTAACCGCTATACCACCGCGGCGGACCTATCGTCAAGGTGGACCACCGCTCTGCGCAGCTCAGACCTCGGAATCCAAACGTGGGCAGTCCAGCAAGCCCGTGAGGCGGCGTTGAGGCAAGACCTTAATGTTCCCCCGTGGCAGACCTAAGCCCGGGTCGCGTTAAAACTTGCCGGTCGTTTAATAAAGTTGAATCCATTCCACTCCATCACAGATCTAGCAGCACCAGTGTCAACAAGCGCAATATTTCGTAAACCTACGACAAACCCTTCCATAACATCGGCGGGGGACAAGCGAGGACTTGCACAGTGTGAGGACGACGCAGCTCGTGTCTTCGGAGCTGCGGCAGTAAGTTTTTCGTCTCCAAAGGGCTCGGTCAGCGACGCACGGGTGAGAATGAATGGCGCCGGCGTGAGCGCAAGCGGCGGGGAGCGAATGATCACCACTCGGGAGCAGGGCCGGGGTCTCGTTCGGCCGGCAGCGGGACACCAGGGTTCCGGGACACCATGAACACCAGGGTAGTGCAGCCAGGGTCGCTGCGAAGCGCCGGCGACAGAAGCGCGTGATATGGCGTGGATACCCGCACGCGTAATAGATTGGGCCATCTTCAAGTGTGCGTCATAGGCTTCCGTTATAGCACTGCTGTGTTCCATGGAATGGAGTCGTTCGAGCTCGCACAGGTTGGGAAGACGACACAGGCCGATGTCGGACGAAGTAGCAACAACAGCCGCATAACTCAGTGGGGCGGTGAAAGGTGTTGTTTGAGAGGCAGATGGCAGAGCCTTGGAGACTTGCTCCTGTATGACCTGTCTGATGGCGGGCGCAAGTTTCTGAGTAGCGTATTCTGCTGTCGGTAAATACGACAGGCATGAGAGTTGTCAAGCAACTTCTTCCAGAACATACCGTTTGATTTCCGACGCCAGCGTGTTGGGCTCAACACCGAGGGTCAATGCCTCGAGCGATTCGTCTGTTGCAGCCACTCGCCGCGCCAAGACCCGTTGTTTCCGCAGTTCGTCGAAACCTTGCACATAGTGGCGAGTTCAGGCACGATCCGCGGGCCATTGGCCACCGACATCTGAAAGGTGTCGTCGTCTATTCCCTTCAAAATGAGATTAATCTTGTCTTGTTCACTCATCGACGGGTTTAGGCACTTGCACAAGTCGAGTATACATTCGATGTAACTTCGGAAGCCTTATGCCTGCAGCTGTGCATTCCCCTGTAGGCGCTGTTCAGCACGGAGCTTGCGTTCCACGAGGTGAACGAACACATTGCCAATAGGTTACTTATAACCACTCCAAATGGTGAATTCTGAGCAGCGGTTGCGAAACCAAATAATTGTGACCTCTCGTAGGTAGAACTACACATCTTGAAGTTTCGGTGGATCGGCCAACTTGTTCTTCGCACCCACCTTTTCAAATGTCGGCAGCAGCCAATCTTCGCCGTCTTGATCATCGGGGCCGTCAAAAAAAGGTGGATCACGAAGGCGTTACGCAGTGAGCACGGTGATCATCGAAGGTTGGCTCGTGCCTTGCGGTTCACTTTCGCTGGGCATTTATGGGGGGACTGTGCAGTCTCCTGTTTAGCAGTTCCATGTTGGATATCCCGCACCTCCACCACTCTGAAACCGGGTTTACTGGCAACAAGTAGCACTTGAGAAAGAGGCATACGGATGCTGAAGGTGGGCGGCGAAAACCGGCACAAGAATCACAGTCCTAGCGCCTACAGCTCACGTTCAGTTCACCCAGCTAAGGTAGTGGCCAACTGCAGCATATGATCTTTTTTTTTACAATGGCAACGGTTTAAACAGACATTCGAGCTGTTCCTTACCGCATAGGGGACAAACGGGAAACCACAGAATGAGGCGAGGCGACAAAAGTTGCGCTGCTTACCATCGTGGCCGGGGATGAGGCTTTAGAGCAGGGGTCTCAAACTCACCTCAACGAGCGGACCACACTGACACAATTTAGTCCCGCAAGGGCCAGGGCAGTGAAGGAGGTAAAAACGGGGGGGAGGAGGGGTCAGTTTGTACAAATTGTCAGCTAGCGTTACCATTTGAAATTAAATATCGCTACATGTATGAAAAAATTACACCATCTCCCGCTAAAGGGAACCATGTGTAGATGCGACGCAGCGGGCGCTAACGCTTACACTGGCGGCGGCGTTGACGCCGGCGCTCATCGCGGCGTTGGGCAGGAGAGAAACCCGGGGAGGCGCAATCAGGCAGTGATGCACCGGTGTTTCCTACTGCAACATGCCAATCGTTGCTAATGTGCAATGAGAGACAGAAGACTCCGAATGGACACAGACACCCACAGTCCGTTTTTAGTTAACGCGCACACTGCAGATTTTTATTGTTCAACAACGCACAGGAGAAATCTCCCACCGGCACTACCTTGCAGGTCAAGATCCAGTGCCATATATACGGGGTGGCCAGTGAACGGTTGTGCAGCGCGATCAGCCGTTTTTTTTTCAACCAAGAAACTCGCTAGCAGACGCTACCTGCGTCGGCGTCGCGAGGCAAGAGAGGGGAGGGGGGAGCGTAGGAGAGGAGAGAGAGGGGGGGACGCGCATCGCAGTGGGGGGTGTGGACGCCGCGAAAGATGCCTAGAGAAGAGAGGTGGGAGCGTAGGAGGGAGGAGACGCGCATGCGCAGTGAGGGTGTGGTCGCCGCGAGGAGAGATGCCTAGAGGAGAGAAAGGGGGAGAGGAGGTAGCCCAACCTGCCCAGCCATGGCCAAACACGAGAACCTTGCTCGGATGCAACAACTGTAACAACGACACGACGCACATTCAGAGTGGTGATTTGCGCGTCCTAAAGAACGTATTCTACCGAAAGAACGTATCGTACCGTTTTTTCCCACAATGTATCACCAACTAGCCCAACTTTCAGTCTTGTTTCGAAAAGATCAATGTGAACCTACGTGGTCGCCAGCTACGCAAATGGACGATACAGCTGCTGCGCGATACGACACTTATGACAAATGCGACTGCAGTCTGAACATGGCTTTAGGCCGGCACTCCACCGTCGCCGTCGCCGCTGAAGCTCCCTGGCACGGTGCCAGCTGTGGCGTCTCCCCCTCACGCGGGAGGATAAATGAACTTTATGAGCGCTGGAACGCGGATGGTGTCTGAACGATGCGCAAAGCGCGAGAATAGGAACGCATGCGAAACGGAGGCAAATTAGTCTCCCTGTCCCTCTTTCTCCGACTCTGCCCTCTCCCCTCAAACCGGCGAACGCGTGAAACCATAGCTTCACCCTGTCGTCCGCCCAGTGGTAGGCCCGTTACCTGGACAATGAAACGCCGCGCTCGCCGAACGCCGCGCGCGTCCCATTTCTAAGGAGCTTCGCTCATCGGTTGTATTCGTGCATGGAACAACTGCTAGTTTTTCAATCAAGAAACTCGCTAGCAGACGCTGCCTGCGTCGGCGTTGAACGGTTGTGCAGCGCGAGCAGTCGGGTTTTAAAGACGATAGTCTTTCTTGGCCCACTTCAACGCAAAAATCTTGGTCTGGCTGTCTCTCTGTCTGTCTGTCCGTAACCCGATTCAGCTACTCGGCCAAATTTTAACTACTTCCTAAACGCCCAGCCATCTTGAACTGGTGTTTGCGTTCATATTTGTGAACATATTTGATCAAAAAGCAATTACTACGCATTCCTGAGGCGCAACATTATTATGGAAGTGTCAGTACGTGTGTTCTTTAATTAGAAAATACATAGGTACGCAATTCTAAAGGCCCTAGTGTTTTTAGGCTGCGCTGAAAATGCGACGCTGTGCACGAACTGCGACGCTTTGCACAAAAAAGCCCTGTGCCGACGATAAGGTGCTGCCGCTGGCAGTGGCCCTTGGTCACGGTGTAATGCCTTTGGTTCAGCACAAGCTCATGTTTTTCAATGGCGTCCATATCTCGCGCAGCTCCTCCTCTATTTTATCTATGCCAGCCAGATGCGGCCAATTCAACGTAGAGTAGGCGCTGTCTGAGGCAAGGCAAAACATAGTAGTACAGCCGGCACAAGACTATCGTCTTTCGACGATATTTGCAGCGAAGCACGCAGATACGCGGCCAATTTTTTCAATCAAGAAACTCGCTAGCAGACGCTGCCTGCGTCGGCGTTGCGAGGCGAGAGGGGGTGGGCGGAGCGTAGGAGAGGAGAGGGGGGAGGGGACACGCATTCGCAATGGGGGGTGTAAACGCCGCGGGCGGGATGCCTAGAGGGGGGGTAGCGTAGGAGAGGAGAGAGAGGAGGACGGGATAAGCATGCGCAGTGGGGGGTGTGGTCGCCACGGTGAGGGATGCCTAGAGGAGAGAGAGGGGGAGAGTAGGAGCGGGGTTGGGCGGAGAGTGTTTGCGCATGCGCAGTAAGGGTGGTCAGGAAGCACACCACCACCACCACCGGATTGAACTCGGCCTTAAGCTGCTTCGCATGTAAAAATCCACGCATCTCCACGAAGTGAATGATGACCAGTGGGCGAAGCTATGTCCTAAGGTCCATAATGCCTACGTTGAAGTCGGCGACTAGTAAAAGGGATCTGTGCTTGTAGGTGTTTTATATTGGTATTTCACAATTATGATTGATAGTGCTCTTTTGTTAATCTTTTTCTTGTGTCTCACATATGTTACCCGAGCGTCGCTCTATATAATGTAAATTGAGTGACACAAATGACATAAACAGTCGAAGACAAAGCTCGGTCCTAAGGTCCATAACGTGTACGTTGAAGTCGCCGACTAGTATAAAGGGTTTGTGCTTCCAGGTGTTTTATATTGTCCTGGCTCAATTATGATTGATATTAGTCTAATATTCGTGACGAACATGGATGTGGACGGCCAAGCCTCGACCGTAAGGTGATTCGCGCCTAAAAAAAACTTTCCGATATCTCATTTTTATGGGTCATTTCTGGAACACATTAGGCGCCAGGAGTTCCAACAACATGTCGATAGCGGTCGCATTAGTAACTAAAATCTGGACGCTGATTAGGAAATGTAGTTTTTGTTTCACTGCTATGCTTCAACACATGGCGAGCACATGATGTACATCATGAAAACAATGCTTCAGACCAATTATGCCTATGTGGCATACGTGCGTACTTATTAAGAGAACAAAAAATGTGGGACGAAGACAGTGTTGTGGGGGCCGCGGGCCGCAAGCGAGAGGTTCTCGGGCTGTGTCTGGGACCCCTGCTTTACAGGTTTACAACAAATTTAGCTTCACCGAGAGCGAATCCCAGGTTGACTTCGAGAAATTGGTTAAGAAATTCGATTCATACTGCGAGACCCAGATTAATGGAGTTCATGAACGCTTGATTTACCGGCAGCGAGTTCAAGCCGATTGTGAATCAGCCGAACAGTTATAGTGAACCTGGGAAGACTCGACCAGTCTTGAAACTTCAGCACATTGTCAGAATCTATGACTCGAGTCCGGATTGTGTACGGCGCAGGCAACGAAAAGGCCAGTGATGAACTTCTTCGGGACACAGGATTGCCGTTGGTTAAAGCCGAACAAGTATGCAACTAGCCGTAAGGTATGCAACTAGCAAACCAGCCGAACTAGCCATACCACAGAAATAAGTGTGTACACAAGACAGTTCGACCCCGTGAAAGCAAGCTGGCCACCCGAGAATGGCAGAAAGAATTATGGTGCAGCCTGTGTGGACGCATGCACGCCCCGCGAAGCTACCCCGCATTTGGACGCATCTGCAGAAAGTGTGGGGGGCCACGACCACTGAGTGCGCTACAGCAGCAGCCCGGCACTCTATCCACTGCGCCATGCTCATATACTTTGAAGGAAGAATCTTGGTCGGTGGGGTGTTAATGCATCAAGACCGCGATCTCCACGATTAGCTCCTTCAAAGCGTCGTTGCTACGCGCCCCTATCATTCGACACCTTTTCAATAGGAAAAGTGCAATTTTCTCTACGCTTTAACGAAGCGCCAGGTGGCGACTGTAGCCCAAGCGTCCACCTCGCTCATAGCATCCATACACACCAAAAAAAAATCCACGCAATCTCCACGAAGTGAATGCTGATGTGTGGGGCGAAACCCCAACGCTTATCGGCAAAGCCGTGAAATATTCGCCCACACATCATGTAAAGACGTGATACGTTGTTATAGGGTGATTGTATACAGGGTGTCCCACTTATCACGCAGCATGATTTTAAAAAAGCGGGACGGCGTTACGCGAAGCAGGCCTTGTGCATATTATTCCCAGTATACTGTAGTAGCCGCTACTATTTTTTTCGTTAATGTGAATTAAATAATTAGTCATAATTAAATTTGTTACTCCAAAAATACTCACCTAATTATCAAAATGTCAATGAGGCAAATGTGGGCATGTTGAAATGACATCTATCTGTGGCACTTTCAACAACGTACTAATTGCGTGCTAATTTTTTTCCATTCGGATTCGATTGTTGCTTCATGCATGGCCTCCGAGGTCGCGCGCCGGCGCACAATCTAAGGAGCTTCGCTCATCAGTTGTATTCGTACAACCGATGAGCGGTTGTACGAATACAACTGATGAGCGAAGCTCCTTAGGAATGGGATGCAAACGACTTTGCACCTGATCTCGCCCCTGGCTTTCATGAAGGCGGTAGGCTGGGGAGCCGGAGGGAAGAGTGTCTTCTGCGCTAGGTGGCGGGAACGACTGATCGAGTGAGTGTGCGGCGCGTGCAGTGCAAGGAGAGGGATACAGGTGGGAGAGGGTTTCGAGCGGCGATGCGGCGGGAAGATTCGACCGCGGCGACGGAACGCCGCGCGCGGTGTTCGGCACGCGTAGCATTTCATTGTCGTTTTGCGCCGGCGCCGAGTGGGGAGAGCGTCTGCTACTACCTTCGGCAAAGCACCCGTAGAGCGCTAGAATGATGGTTGTCATTTCACAAATAACGATGAAGCTGGTGAAAGTGAGGACGATCATTATAACCAGTTGTGCAAAGAGCTTATTTCCTTTAACTTCGACTTAGTGGTGTGCTTGAACCTTACCGATGAAGGTCTAAACTTTCCCTTATAAACCACTGGCCACTCCAATCTAAAGTGATGCTTAAGAAAAGGGAGCTTCGACGGCGTGGTGCGCACCTAAGGAGCGTCGCTTCTGAAAATAGCTATGCTAGAGTGTACTGCCACGGCCAGTGGATAAAACTTATTTTTTATCCAGCGGCCGTGGTACTGCTAGCTATGAGACGCGTGCTCGCCTAGTATGGCTGTACCACCATGTTCATCTCTACCGCTGGCGGCTGGCCAACAGGGTTCACATGACCCGAGTTGCGTTTGCCTCGAGTCAAGCCGACGTGTTCCATAACTCTAACATGCCGCGACATGCGACCATAGCCCTAGTTCTGTGGACAATCAGCGACACTCTTCTGGCTGCCACACCGCTTTCTCTGATTCAACTCTCATTGATAATTGATACAGCTACCACAAAGGTATGTTTAATCATTGAGCATGGATGTTTGCTATCGTGATCGAGATGTACCACCAAGCGTCAACGCGAGTGCATCGCCATTAAAGGGTGCTAGAGCTGCCAAACACCAAAAGACATTGTGCAATATTTCTAATACCAGTGTTCAGTAAACATTAAACCGTTTCGGTAAGGACACGCTTTCCACTCGTGTCACAGCCGATTCCTATGACGGAATGATCAACCATATTTTTGCATACCCAAAATAAATCTCAGGCTAGAAATATAGTGCGTGTTCATTTTCGGTTATCTTCATGTTAAGCAAAGAAAAAAAAGGTCACACTTTCGCCACTAGGGCGCAGCAATGCATGCGATAGCAATAAATTAGTTTGTCACACGCAGAACGACAAGCAGCTCGCTACTTGCAACGCGCCGCCGCAGCACAAACAAAGACGCTCGAAAAGGACGCATAGGTATATACAGGACAAGCGTGAAATAAAAATCACAGCATATCCACGAAGTGAATGATGGTGAGTGGGCGAAGCACGGAGGGATCATTCGGGTAACCGTGAATCCCCCCCCGTACTTTGCCCACTCGATGATGCAAAGACGTGACAACACGTGTCAGGTCTTTGCATGATCCTGGGTGTTCGATCGTGAGCTGGGCACGAGCGTCGCCGACTTGTGTTCCGGGCGATCCCAGCCTCAGCGACAACGCCAGTTCGCGTTCCACGACAGAGGAAGACGATGCCACCTACTCAGACGCCGAAGTCCACACCAGTGCTCGACGCAACGCCTCGCCTCCGCATGCATCGCCACGGAACGCTGCTGTTTGAAGTTTGAAGTCAAAGCCACGCGTCCTTGGCTATGGGTTATGCCGCCGTGAGTACCGGAGCCGCCGCATGCTCCGCGACGCGTGCCCCGCGACGCGGTGCTCGACTCCGAGTACCGCGTCGGCCCGACGATCCCAATTGTAACAGCGCCTTCTATGCTCTTTAATAGTCAACTATACGAAAACCACTAACACCATTTAGTGATATTATTTCCAAAGACATATACACACAACGCCATCTAGTGAGCAATTCTTAAAACTAGAGCTGGCTACATACATACTACTACTACTACTACTACTACAGAGGAGGGAACGAAACCCAACCTTAGGAGCTTCGCCCCTAAAACTGCCGCAGTTGTTACGCGTTTGTATTTCAGCAACGCGCTGCGAGTGTCCACAATGCAGAATCCGACGCTGTTGTTGTTGCCTCTGTCATGGCTATACCCGCTCAGGGGGGATTGGCCAAGGATTGATTATATGAATATATGACTTTTCGACGCTGTTTGATACTTCATTTTTTTTCAGACTGCGGCACGTGGAATGATCCCTCTGCGTCTCCTGCCACGCGGTGGCGTCTGACGCCAAGTGTGCCAGGTGCTCTTTTTTTTCCTTCTACATCATGAGTGGTACAGAAGGGAGCCACTTTTTCGTGCGCTTCTCAAGAGCAGTTTCCCAGCACTATCGCCTCGCGCGACGAACCAGACCACCGCCGCATCCCAAACTCACGAAACCACAAGAGATCGCGTGGCGTTGCCTCCAAACGAACTCCTTTCCGTGCCCACAGATATACACGCACATTTACCCCGATCTTTTCAGTCCGCATTGCTCGCAGTGTGGTTCAGTCGCCTCCCTCTCTCACATATTATGGGACTGCAGCGAGGATCCTCCCCCGCCTGATCTCCTGACCACTCCCTCGCCTGAGGCGTGGGAAAGTGTACTCCGCAATCCGAGCCTCGAGGTACAGCTCCGGGCCATATAACGTGCCGAGGAGGTGGCGGCCAGGCACGGCCTAACCACCATCCCTCTGTGAAAATCTTTTTCACGTAAATAAAGTTGTTTCTCTCTCTCTCAATTTGAAAGAAACTGTAAAAGCGTTGCGTGATAGAAAACACGCTCAAGCTGTCCCCAGATCTGCGAACGGCGAGCGGCAAATGGTGCATATGAATAGCTCGCCGTTATATCGCTGGCGCGAGCATTGCGTGTGGCTGTGTTGGCTAGCGCAGCAGGCTGCGGAGCGAGGGATCGCTGGTTTGAATCCCCGGTCATGTGGTTTGGAATTTTTTTGTACTGATTTATTTTTTTGTGCCTGTTTTACCTATACACATACATATGCATATCCGCGACATGACGGGGTCGACAGAAGGCGACGGCGAAAATCTACCGAGTGTGTACATATAATTGCTATCGCAATAATTACAATTTTAACGTCGGTAACGAGACCCGGCGCGCCGGGCGACTCGGCAAATATGACATGCCTTCAGCAATGTGATCATATGCAGCAGAACACTGCAAAATGAAGACAAATGTAGACAAATTTATTGTACAGGAGGGTCCATTCATCTAAGACTGAATGTATATTGCTATTAGTTAGCCCCTAGTCGACAGAAATAGCTAAAACAAGTGCCGTACACAATTGTGTACATTGCGTCTCAAAGGGATAGAGAAAGACACTGTTTTCGATCTAAGAAGAATCACGCAATTGAATGGAAGCAACTGCGCAAATGTCTTAGTAGACAACCGGCGTTGGCAATCTTCGATCCTAAAAGTGGCATCAAAATAACCTCAGATGCCTCGCAAAATGGCCTAGGGTCAGCTCTTTTGCAGCGGTATGGTAACTCTTGGAAGCCGGTCGCATATGCCTCCCGCGTATTGACAGAGGCTCTGAAAAGGTATTCGCAAATTGAAAAGGAGGCTATGGCTGTCGTAGTTGGAAGTTAAAAGTTTCATCACTGTGCGTGCGGGCGTCATGATATCCAAGGAAACGAGCACTATCCATTGGTGGGTATCTCGAAGAAACCTATTAGAGAAATGCCGCTTCGACTGTACCGTTTTTCCCTTAGTTTCTTCTTATAGGGTAGTTCAACTGCAGTTTATTCCAGGAAGATAGCTCGTTCTCACAGATATGCTCTTGTGGCCTTCTGTCAGCAGTCCAGAGAACGACACAGTATACGAGGAGTTGTTGTTTCATCACTAGTAAGCGAAACGGTGCAAGATGTATTGGCGGGAGACACAAAGAAGGACTGCTACTTGAAGAGCGCTGTAAAACATCCGGCGAATAACAAACCAGTGGAAGGAGAGCGAACACCCTTCGTAGTTGAACTATCTGTCCTAAACAGGGTCCTGTTTACAGGCAACAAAGTGGTGATGCCACTAAGTATGCTACCCTAAATGCTGAAGCGGATCCACGGCGGCCATATAGAAATAAAGAAATGTAACGCACGAGCGCGCCGTGCAATGTTCTGGCCAGGTTTATATTCAGATAGTGGTAGTGTCATTGCAAAGTGTGCAGTCTGCCAAAAGTATGCTTACAAACAGCAGTGCGAGCCTCTCGTAATATGCCGTACACCCGATCAACCACGGTGTTGCGTTGGCATGGATATTTTCTACTATGCCGGAAAAGCGTACTTATGAGCTTACGACGCACATTCAAACTTTCTGGAAGTTGAATTAATCGATTATACGCCTGCAGTGACAACTGTCGAAAGCCTGCGAGCAACCTTTGGCAGGTATCGCATGCCTCTAGAAGTATGCACCGACTATGGCCCACAGTTCACAAGCTGAAAGTGCTCTAGTTTCAGAAAAGACTACGATTTTATGCACACAACGTCGAATCCAAAGTTTCCACAATCTAACGGCCTGACTTAAAAAGGCGTGCAAATCGTAAAAAGAATCTTGAAAAAAAAAAAACAATGGACGGGAAAATAGTTTTTGGATGTGCCTCCTCAGCTACAGGTCGAGCCCGCTGGAAGACGGAAGGACTCCGGTGGAGTTACTTCGAGGTCGGCAACTGAGGACGCCGAACCAGACTTCAGCGATGGTCCACGAACAGCGGTTCTTAAGCATCGACAGGCACAACCAAAGCGTTGGTCTCTACAACGTTTCACCGCAGGGCAAGTGGTGAAAGTGCAAGAGCACACATGGGAAATAGGCTAATGTTCTGGACCGGGTACAGCAACATTATACTCGGCCATCACTTAAATAGGCAACGTTCCGCGGCGTAACCATCAACACCTCTTGCAGATAGCGAAGCATTCCACGACATGGGAGACGCTTCAGACGAAGAGAGCTGCATAGATGACGCTGAAAACTACCTAAAGTCTACCACTGCTAGTGCAGCCTCTGAGACGGAATGCCCCGGACTGAGACGGAGCACCCGACACCGAAGACCATCGATGATACTTGGATACGCGGGCCACTTCGTGCAAGTGACGTAAAGAGCTTGCCGAGATTTGACTGTTTTTGTCTGTTTCGTTATGTGTCCATTAAAGAAAGGAAGTTGTATCATGCAGGTGCGTGCCACGCTGAGTCATCGTGTTTCGATGTACAGTAGTCACGGAGTCATATGCCACATCAAATTTATTAGTATTACGACTGGTACTCGCAACTGCTAGAGATGACCACGCCATGTCGTGGGGAATCTGGTCTCTAAAAATAATGTTGGCTCTGATCTACGCATGGAAATCTAAATTACGCCGGTATGCCCCGAACTGACGACGGTACGAGCACATGTGGGTCCATATGTCCGTTATATCGCCCTCAATTGTCCTGCTTCAAACCATGAGTACTGTACTTGTTTAATACAGCATGACGTCTCGACGTACACGTGCCGCGCCCTGACGTCACTGCGCATCTTCGGTGGTGCCACGTTACCTGGACATTTTTTCCTGTCTCGAATACAAAAAACGCAGCGCTGACTAAACTTTTGTCCACCGCGGTGGTGTAGCGGTTATCGTGCTCGGCTGCTGGTCCTAAGGTCACGCGTTCGATCCCGGCCGTAGCGGTCGCATTTCGATGGAGGCGAAATGCTAGAGGCCTGCATGCTGTGCCGTGTCAGTGAACGTTAAAGAACACCAGAATGTCAAAATTTGCGGAGCCCTCCACTACGACGTCCCTGATTATCATTGCGCGGTTTTGGAATGTAAAACACCTGATATTCATGAATAAATTTGTGCGTTCTTTGTTGAGTGTACCTTAGTTCGTATGTGTCACGGACCGCCCCTGCATGAAACAGCTTCAGGCTGCCAAGCGACTGTCCTGCTAAATGGCCCTTAGACATTTGCTCTCTTCTTTGTCTTAATCCTGCTACACCGTCTTTTTAGGAAGCACCTTTAGTTCTCGCACCTGATGTTTAATGTTCCATGCAGCCCAGAGCTTCACATCCACTCATTGGGCCCCAGTTCGCCGCCTTTGTAGCCTAATTGGGAGAGGCGAGGATTACTATGTAGCCAGGGCACAGTGTAATCCAGCAATTTTGCTATTGGGAACGGATCGAAGGAGCTTCAAGCAATGGTTGCTTCATGAGAAGGCTCGTCTTTATAGTGTTCCGTGTCCGGCTCCCAAAGGTTTCGTCAAGTTCACCCGTGATAGAGTATACAAATGCGCTGAATGAGATACAACTTATTTTAGTTATAAAAGTAGGATACAATGAAACAATCGACCATGAAAACGTCCTAGGCCCACTACCTAAAAATGATTGTCATAGTTTGACTAGCCTCAGTTCTTCCTGTTCTTACCCGCCGTGGTAGCTTAGCAAATAAGGTGTCACGCTACTCAGCTTTCCCGGCCACGGCGGCAGCATTTCAATGGCGACGCAATGCTAGGAACGCCTTTGTGCTTAGATTCAACGGACGTTAAAGAACTTCAGGTGGTAACCTCCCTGCCTTCTCCCTTTTGTATTCCTTCCTTCAGGTGGTCGAAATTAATTCACAATGCAAGTAAAACACCAGGTTTCTATAACCATTCCATTCTTAACTTTTCACCAGCCCTGTCAGAACTTCGTAAATATTCAAGCTTGTTACTGTCCCGATTACTTCTTACAGTATTTAGTAATGGCTTAAATTATAGGTAATATTTATTTCGTGAGTCATTTCTTTTTTAAGCTATACTCCGTTCTGAAATTGTTCTGCTAAGTTGTAGCATCGTCATGATAGGCTCAGATATCAAAAGACATAACTGCAGGCGTTACGATGCGAATATGTACACTGACCGAAAATTTCGTGTGAGCCCCCCATGTGTTAGATTGTGAAATGCCGTGGTATAGCTTAGGAAAGAAAGCTGAAAATGAAGCTATCAAGGAAACCCGCCTGAGGCAAGAAACAAGGCGTCTGATGACAAAGGTAGTTCATCTATAGGGATCACACTTCGTTGCCTCGACTACCTTATTATTCTATTTATTGGGCCCATTTCGTACACTTTCTGGTAAAAAGGAACACACGGCGCCATCGCTTCGTGCGCAAATTTCGCTGTACCGGGCTGAAAGTCGCAACCTACGTGTACGGAGGTAAACAAAGTAGCAGACGAATCATGTAAAATTTTCTCTCAAGCTTGATTTTTGTCATGGGAGCGGAAACGAGTAGATGTAGTGTTTACAGCACGAGAATGCACGGCATATAAAGTTCTTCATGGGCTTGAGCTTCGCTTGATTCCTGCATATAATTTTTATTGATACTTACATTTCACCCCCTATCAGGGTACTCCACCAGTAGTGCATGTCTATCCCGCTAATGTTATACATCTTAATGAATGTACAGTTCTGTGTGGGGTCAAAACCATCTATACTAACACCGTCTATAGTTTGGGGTACTTCTTCGTCCGTGGAATTTTTCCAATACAACCATATTCTGTCACTTGAGTTGAATGCCTGCGTGTAGGAAAAAAATATTTTAATCTACGGCTTATTACCATTGTTAGGAATCGTATTTGCTTGCATTACAATAGCCTGATTATACCACAATGCAGGCAATGAAAATTCGTCCTGCTGGGTTCATGTTACTCTTCAGCCAGCCTGATATCCACAAAAAGCGATATGTTCTATAACATGTAACTAACCGGAAAACCAGAAAAACTAAGAAAAAGGGCATTGTGTTACAAGTGGACCAGAGTTATTAAGAAAGCAGAAAATGCCTCACAGGCCCAGGTGCTAATGGCCGCCTAATCACACTGCCATCGACGGAAATACCTTGGTTTTCAAATGAACTTTTTTACTCTCCCACTCACTGGACAATATGCAATTTATTCGAAATTGTGCTCTGGTTTATTCACGGATTTTTCTTTTTCGTTGTGAAATTAAGTCTTGCTTGAGAATGCAATGATTGCCGATTACAGGGTGCATATTGAACTCTGTACCATGTAACAATCCATATTTCAACATATTCTCCACACTTCGTCAATCGTGCAGACAAGGACCCAACTACTACCGAACCTCCTATCGAGAGTGGCGCCCGGGCCTCCACGGCGGTGTAAAAGTAGACACCGTCAAGACATCGCATGGCCTGCTGGTGCCCGAGAACGCCATTTGCAACGTTGCCGTTGACTGGCGTTCTTTCAATTCAACGGAAACGTTCCGAATGGAGTCGTCTATGTCCGGATGCCATTGGCCCTTCAGCTGCTCAGAGGTGCTGCCCAAGTTCCCTTGTGCAAGGATACCGTCGTCGTGAGCACAAGGAACACATCCGACTGCTCCAACGTCGGCACTGGCCCCGCGTGCGGTTCAGCCGACAGCGCTGCGCAGCTGTTGCACACAATCGCGCAACTCCGCATCAACATGAATGGCTTGACAGCGTCGAGCTTCGAGCATTCTCCTGTCACCTTGCCAGAATTGTCCATGATGAATGCCGTGTTGGCTGCAGCCGCCTCACCAGATCTCGAGACCAGCTAACCCGAGAACCGCAGGCAATTTTGATGTGCCCTTACGTAGCTGTCATACCGAATGGGCGCCTGGGTGCGGCACGCTCCGGCTTTTTGCCTGCCGTCCCACCACCACCAGCTGTCCATGAACTACCAACGCACAACGGCTCTGAGGACGATGCCGACGATTGGGTCAGAACCACCATTGCTCTCGGAGGTCACAAGGTCTAGACAGACCTTGAGAAGTAATGTGTGGCCATAAACCGCATCCGAAATGGGGCGGCAGCGCGGCAAAGGCACAACAGATGCGAGCGACGTTGGGCCGGTTGGTGTCGCAAAATGAAAGCAAAAAAAAAACCTTGCTTATACGACAAAAACAGGGAAGGAACGACAGGCGATGCGCTGACAGCTTTGTTGCAGCAATATAATATATGGGAAAGCAGTGAATAATATATGGGAATGCAGAGCAAGCTAGCACATGCGCAGTAGACATCGTCACGTCACTGTGAGTGAATAAACGCAAAAGGCAAGCTAAAAGAATTCTTCGCAGCTGTGAAATGGTCAGGTAAACATAAAAGATGCAGATATATGTGGCCCCTAGTTGCACAATCTAGAGCACTGCACGGGCCGTCATCTTCGGCCCGGGCCAGGCCTGAGCCCGGTGCTCGTTGAAGCTTACCGGTCCGAGCCCGGCCCGAACCCGAGCAAAAATTTCACCTACCCGGCCCGGCCCGGCCAGACCGTAGATCGGGCCCGAGCCACTAATATAGGTGATGTTGACCAAACATGATACTGACATCAAGGCGTTGTAAGTAGCAAATACCAATGTTTTGATCGCGCATGCTGTGCTAACAAGTATGCCTTAATTTAGGGTAATAACTTTACAAAACGGCCCCACTGTGGTAACAGCTCACCGAACATACTGGATACGGTTATTCGGCAGCGTGTTTCTGTGCATATTTTTCTGCAAGTACAATGGGAATCATCATGAGCGTTTGGTAGCAGATATTGTTGCAGGAAAAGATATTTGTAGCATGCGTTCACTTTCAAGAGGGAGTGCAATAAGAACACTGGAGATAGGGAACAGAAGCCGGCTCTCTTCAGTTTGTTCTCATTGTGGTTTGTAATTATTTCAAACCATGCTCTACCATCAAGCCCAATCGTGCACCCTTCTGGATATGTAGTACCTTTCTTCATTGTAGTAGCACCTTGCCACGGCAGGACAAATAGAAAAAAAAGATGAATTTATTATCTTTGTTCTAGATAAACTAACCCAGATAAAATATATAACGAATCACGCGCCCCGCGTGTACTTTTCGAAATACATATAAACAGCCGAACGGCCGAAAAACGAACTACTTTAAAAGCTCGTTAATTCTGTATTCACCGTACAGGGAAAAACGTCCAAATTAACCGAATGCCGAATTATCTAAAATATCAAGACACCAATAAACAACAGTCTCTTTCATCTCGGCATTTTCATATTCTTGATGAATACGTGAATTCAGTACTTGTTTTGCATAAGAGTTGCATAAAGACCGCAATTTTCATCACTTCGTTCAGGTATGACCATGGCTCAAGGCCACAGTGTACTTGTGTACTAAGTCAAAAGGTCCTGTAAAGCTATCCTTTATAACGTACTGCCTCCACCCACAACACCACGTGCATGTAATTTTTTTTCTCCGGAAAAATGGCCGGCACCTTATAGTTCTTCTATCGCAATGCAGCCAGCGAGTTTTATGCGAGCATACGGACTGTATGTGACAGCATGCCAGCATGTGACATTGTGCGCGCATTGTCCGGAATCAAAACGAAGCTACTGAGTGCCGAGTCCGTTGTCGACGAAACAGTGGTGGCTTAAGGCATGACCATAGCTGCTACGCAGTTGCGAAGGGACGCGCGCGGCGTACGTCCAGATTCGAAACGAAGCTGCTGAGCACCGTAAGCACAATTATGGATGCTGACTACGCAGTTCTAAAGAGACGCGGTCAAAACGAAACCGCTGCTTGTCGCAGCTTTAACTCCAGTCGTTCATCTATAGCGCTCACGCAGTTCACATGTGCCGTGTATAATCGAAAACAAACAAGTTGCTGCAGCTGCTGAAGCCTTGGTTCCCAACAACTCGATTGTGGTAAGGTTGTGGATGGCGAGCACGCCTTACTTAAGGCCCGCGGTCTTTTCACTTGTTCGTGAACGTCGTTTTCGCTCCTTTGTGTCGCAAATTAGCGGCTCTTCGTGATTGGCGCTCTCCAAGGATCGTCAAAATTAACCCGGTGGCGGCAAAATATGACGGAATTAACGAGAGTTTGATGCCATTAAACAATACATATGCTTGCGGATACCAGACAACACGTCGCAGTTATCCGATTTTTCGAACAAACGAGCTTTTAGTGCAGTTGTTATACAATTTTTTCCCATATCACACCACCTCTTGTATATGAAGTGTATAGGGCCGAAGGAGTTGTGTCTCTATTGTTTTGCGACATTTATTGTTGCCTTTAATTCTATATTATTACTCACCCACCTCTGCAGTGTCCTAGGCCTAGAGGGTATCAGTAAATGAAGATGAAATAAATCAAGTTTTTGTGGCACAGTTTACAATTCATTTACTCACATGTTATTGTACGAAAAGACAAATTATCAAGAGATTCCGACTGTTGCATCAAATATCCCGCGGCGCTACGTTTTCTTGAACTGTTTGCGCTAGCCGCAGGGGCGCACGAAATCTGACTTACGATGTGTGAAGGCGTCGGCAATTGTAGTTTCCAGACTTCCCCCACTGGAGCACATTACGGACGTCTTTGCGTACTTTTTCATAATGAGCATAGCTTTCCAGCTCATCGCTTCATTTATCTTGTTCCCGAACGTCGTGCCACTTTTCAATATGATCAATAAAACTCATCTACGAGGGCTTCTTTTTCCAGGTTTGAGCAGTGTGTGTTATGAGAAGTTTGTATTATGCTCTTTTTTTTTTCATATTATAACGGTGTATGCCTTGCTGACGATATTGTACCTGTTGAAGGGGCGTAGATTGAAGTGCGCGGGTAGTACTCGCCGGAGGTGGACGAAAAGATTTCGATGTTTTTTTTTGTTTTTTTTTTTTGGGGGGGGGGGGGGGCGGAGGGTTCGTTCCACCTGGGTAATGAAGGCGCGAAGAAGCTTCTCGACGCTTACTCAATGTATGCATGTGGTTCGAGGTAAGGGGACATCACCCGGTAGGGAATTCGTAACTGCCTTTTTTCAAGCGAGATATAGCGTCAAGCGAATGCATACCTTGCTTAATGGACTCCATACCTCGCTTAATAGTCCTATGTTATTCCTGGCCATTCCGACGCTTTTGCGGCGGTATGTAGCTCTCGCACCCAGGTTTGCCAGGTTTGGCTACTTTGCGCTAATTTCGCAACTTTTTTAGGCCAGTGGCGGCCGAAAAATTGTCTTGGCGACTTGACTTCTCTTTGGCTACTTTTTGTCCGGACAATTTGAGCAGAATTATCAATATCTGGCAACGCCGCAGCCGCTGATGTTCGAATATGTTGGGCCAAAACGTGGCAGCGAAAGCATGTTGCCAACTTCGATAAAAGAATAAGCACTTCGATTACGCAGATAAGGAACTTTATTGGAAAGGATGGCGCACCAGCCTAAGCAGCCGTAAGGGTCACTGGTGGCGATGGAAACATGAATATAAAAAAATACACAATGATAACCTGCCGGTCAAGCAGGCCTCGCGCAAACAACAATACTCTTTAGTATACATGCAGGCTGTCTCAGTGAAAACTGTTTCATGGGGCCTCATTTTGCAGATTGGCCATTGCTGAACGCATCTTCAAATCACAATTGGTAGTGAACAGGAGCCGAATGTGCTTCGCATCCAGAGCGCTCTACACTCATCGACATTGGAAATCGAGTATCTGACGAAGTGAGCATTTAAACTCCAGGACACAAAAGGCAAAGGCAGCAGCACAAGTACCCACTAATATAGTTCTTAGTTCACGCTTGTGTTGCCGCTTTGCCTCATGTGTCCTGGTTTCTTAGGGCTGTCTTCAGAATGTCGTACAAACTCACCCACCAGTCAATCCTTACCAGATATCCGACGAACGGCGTGTATCATTTCTTAGGTTTAGGTTCAGACTTCGGCTCTGCTTTAGTCATCACGGAAGAAATTATTGTGAAAGTGGCTACAAATCACGCTTCCATGCCAACAACTCTGATTTTGAGCGTCCTTCTCACGCCGGAGACTCGGTTTTCTTGCCGCAACTTTTAGTCATTTCAAGATATGAAAGACGCGAGAAGAGAGGGTGATCTCTTCAACAGCGCAAACACTACGTCATCATGCATGACATGATTGCTAATGTCAAAAATTTATTATGGAATATCAGGAATTATGATTTTGAAGTGTTTGTGCGACACATATCTACATTCTCGCCGAAAGGCTTTTGCGTTTAGCGGTTTTAAAGGGACCGACAACTGCCCAGAACATGAACTGAGATGACTCCACTGATGGAAAGATTGTGCGTCGCGTTGGCTCAAACCAACCCTGTTTTTTTCGTGAGACGTGGATTTATATTTTTATTTCTTCATCGAAAGGCGCGAAAAATGACATTTGCCGCCTCTGGTGGCAAATACATGAACGAATCGACGTATTCTATCACGTGACCGTTGATTGCTGTAGACTGTTGAGGATCTTTTTGTTGGTACTGAAATATTGTTCGTTTCTTTATATTAGAAGATATTACTCCATAAATATGTACACATAAGCCTGCGTTAGTACCATGCATTAAAGCGGCGCTGCCTTCGCGTGACGTAATGATACCATGCTCGTCAGCGCGTCTTGAGCAACTTTTCAGCGTGCTCAGGCGACTGTGCACGCAGTTTGCAGGTCGCTAAGATTTTTTGAGCGACATAATTTTTCTACCAACCCTTCGTCTCAGAAATGACGCGCACTGCTACTCGGCGCGGCCGTGCATAATGCGTAGTGACGTTCTCGGTGACTTGGCTTGGCTCGTGCATCGAGAGAGTACGACGCCGGGACAAGCCACCCATGACACAGGCGCAGGCAACCTTGCGCGCAGGCGCACACAACGAGGTATAAATACAGGGAAGGTGTATAATGCCACATCATCTCATTGTAGCAGCTTGTTATTTCCAAAAATAGTTGAAAAGCTCAAAATAAAGGTGTACAGGAACTCCTGCGACAGCAGAGCGAGGAGAGCTTTCACAAATCGGGAGAAGGGCTGGCGGCATCGCTATCAATTCTCAGCGTTGCTAGAAGAAAGGTACATGTGTGTTTAGAGCTTTTGAGATCGAAAAATACTGCTTGTAAAATAACTACGTGCTTTTGGGATTAACTACTGCAGCTACAAACACTAAGAATGGTGAGCTTTCTGTCGCGCCGTAAAAAAATGGGTCGAGAAAAATCAGTGGTCGGTCCCTTTAAATAAAAATGTGGAAGCGGTTTTCACATTTGTGCGGCTAGTTTTGGCTAATTTTACTGCCTTTGGCTCATGTTGGCTAATTTCTGGCTAGATTTTTACAATTTTCTTTGTACTTCTTGTCTATTTGACCTTTCAACCCTGCTCGCGCACTATATAGTGGAACACATCGAAAGCTCAGACATTAACAATAGGGCACATATAGGAGGCTGCGAATGTCCAAGTCGCGTCACATGACCACTGGGAGCCCTGACAGAGCCATGGAAAAAGAACGTGTCTTTATACAGTGATTCTTTGTAACGACACTCCGCGCATAATTTTCGTTTAGTCTACTGCGGGAACATTCAAGAACGTTGCCTTGCCTTGGAGCTCTGTGATCATGCTTTCGATGATAAGTCATAGATATAAATTTATTATATTAGTTTATTATGTTACATTTATCAATGCAATTACAAAAGAACATTCCGGATATAATTTAATAGTTAATTCAATTATTAAAGCAAAGTATGGTGAGATGCTAGCTATAAAAGAGCCTAGTCTATCAAGTAGCCCCATATACTAGAAGCAAAATAAGTTCAGTACTTATCTCTAATAAAACTTCTCCGAATAGCTTGCCCCGCATAAAAAAGGAGTTCTTTCTAGATACAATATGGGGAACATATTGTAGGTATGCACAAAGTATTTGGAACAATCTCAAGACTTGTGGAAAGTCCAAGCCCGGCCCGACCCGAGCCCGACATCCTCAAACCCGGGCACGGCCCTAAACCCGGAGCTTCATGCCCGAGCCCGGCCCGGGCCTGCCGTTCAAACCACTATACCCGGCCAGGCCCACAGGCCGGGCCGGGCCCGGGTTTTCGGGTATGTCCGAGCCCATGCAGTGCTCTAGCACTATCAATGAAACTAAATTATTCCCTACGATGCTGTGCTACACACGGTGTTGTGCTAACACACGTATAACGATGGTCTGCTAACACACGTGCGGGTCAGCCTTCGGAATTGTGTGAGGTTCTACAGCTGGTCGAGCGACATCTTAACAATAGCTACACCTAGCAAGAAGGAAAGACCGGGTAACAACTGCATGTTCCCTGATGGAAACATGCGGTTGGTAGGGCTAAATTGCATCCTTGCTTCAGTGGAAAGTGTTCACCCACGATTCTGCCAGCCAGCGGCCTTGAGGTTTGGTCCCATCGTCGTCGGCCCCTCCCGGGACCAGCGAGGATGGCGCCAAGGTCTGTGGCACTCTCCCTCAAGGAGCACTGCTTCAACTTCACCGTTCCGGATGGGACGGCATCCGTCGACGAGGTCATTGATGGCCTCGAAGACGTCATGGGAAGTTAAGGGGTGCTGTTCCTGCAATACCTCGCAGCTTCGAGGTTTATAGTTGTTGCTAGGTCCACAGCACAAGCAACCAAGTTGATGGTAAACCAAGGTTTCAAGCAACACGCTCGCAAGGTACAAGTACAAGCAGGTGGGGCGCCAAGCGTGCAAGTCAGCGTGTTTCGCCTCTCGCCCAACGTGTCGGACTACGCAGTTGTTTCTGCTCTCCAACCATACGGAGAAGTGAAGGGAATCACCTTCGTCACCCTGCAACTGCACCAGTCAACGTACACTCGTACCCGCATCGTCACAATCGAAATGGCCAAGCCCGCCCCCAACTTCCTTTCGATTCCATGTCATCGCGTCATGCTTGAGTATCACGGCATGCGCAGAGTGTGCGCGCGCTGCAACAAAGAAGGTCACGTTGCGGCGACTTGCACAACAGCCTTCTATCAACGATGTGGCACCTTCGGCATACCCTTGAGGATTGGTGTGTCTAAGTGTAAGCGGCGTAACGGCGTTCACGCGACGAAAGATTGCGTCCGTGCCAAGTCGTAAGCAAACCCAGCGCAGAGCGCCTCGCAGACGCTGAAAGAATTCCCAGAACTTGGAGAGTCTCCTTCGAAGAAGACAACTAAAGTTAAAAGCTCCAGCAACATGGAAGTTTTGCAACGCAAAACCAAGCTACGGCAGCAAAAGATTCCAGACTATTGGGAGGACGACAGTGCAACTGACAACGAATTTCATGATGCCAAATCGGAAGACGCCAGCGGCGTTGATGCCGCGTCGCCATTCGCAGCGAGCGACAGCGACCTTGATGAGCTGACTGGGGACACTGGAGCGATGGCATGTGCTCGAACGTCGCGAAAGGGAGCTCAGCAACGTCGCAGAGACGCCAAGTGCATCTACTACCACTTCATCAGACAAGCTCAAGGCCACAGATAGCGAGTGATCGTCGAATGCAACACCATCGGGGGGAAGAGTCTCAAGCATCTCGGGGCGCTTCGCCACAGGAAAAATTGGCCACCAATACCCCAACTCTCGAACCAATGACTAGATGACAATCCTAGGTGAATGGCCGCCTGCCGGCTTGAAAGACACCCTCAAGACGGCGTCCACGAACGAAGGAAGAAGCTCGGCGTCAAGGAAACCTAGAACCTAAAGCACAGATGCTGTGCAAACCCGAGAAGAAGCGTCTGGACAAGGCATCCAGGCATTAGGAGCTGGTCCCCATCACGAAAATTAAGGAGCGATAGCTTTTCGCCAGACGCACGATCGATATCTGTCTCCGGAAAGTACGTGTTCTCCCGACAAGGCGCCAAGAACCACATACTCGCAGCGTTGCTCTAAGCGTGGAAGCTCAAGCAGTGGTAGCGACATCGCCACCACCAGAATGTTCAAAAAGCCCCGAGTGGACTCGCGAAACCGGGATCCATAGCCTCATATGGGCGAGGACTCGATGTGCTTTTAATCTTTGCTGCCCACATATGTCCCCTCCCCTTCCTTCTCTGTCACCTATACTGTCGAAAATGCTTGCTTCGCTGTCTTACGCTCACTATGCCTGTCTTGTTTCTGATGCGTGCGAACTGTCTAGTATTTTATAGGTATGTTACTGTCCTTCGTCATGAAACGTTGAAGCGCAAATTGTAACATCTCTGCTATGCTTGCTATGCTAGGTAATATTACTTTCATCATGTGGGTTATGTTTCCTGGTTTGAAAGCTATTATCGACATTAATTAGATGCGAAGCATCTTATGCTCGGGGCTGTGTCCGTCCCTCCCGCGTCCCACGTCCGGTCACTTTCATGAAGTAGGGCAGCAGCCACTAGGCGAACCAGACACTGTAGTACAATAAGGCCGTCAACCACCATCACAGTCATGAGAATCATGGCAGAGAGCACAGAGTGGCTGCTTAGCAATGGCTAGGCATGTGGTGGGTGCAAGCAAAGGATAACGCGCTCTACCGGTGCTGTCTGTCGCCCACATTGACTTCATGCCTTGATCTTTCTTGCATGTCTTTGCGGGGGCTTTGTCCATCCCTCCTTCTCGCGTCCCACACCCCCTCTCCTACGCTCCCCCACCTTTCTCTCCTCTAGGAATCCTCTACTCTACGGAGCGGTGCCCGCGTCCCGTTGACTCCATTCCTTGATATTGCTTCGCTTTCCGAACTATGCATGGAAAGAACTGATTAAGATCGACCACAAGTACAGATGGAGAAATCATTCCCTGGTTCCAAAACAACATTGACGCAGTAATAGTCCACAATCAAACATATTAGCGTAATATTTCACGCCTGGACAGTCTTAGCGAGCAGCCGACGATTACGGGGATCTACACCACAATATTGTGCATGGCGGGAAATTTGCCCCCCACCCCCTTGAGCCGCCACGACGAGTACTGTTGAATTTCGCAAGGCTTAAACGAAGTTTTTCCTTAGACGAACGAAGATCGCATGAAAATTACATATTTTCTTTCATAAAGGAGAACCTATCTTAGAAAAAAAATTCTTCTAGTCATTTTTATCGGCGTTTTGTCTGTATTTTTTCAATTTGAAGAAAGAAAAAAAACAAGGCGGATCATATGTATGTCTTTCCCTCAATATACCATATGAAACATATAAACTGAAAACATTTGTCATATAAGAATTTACGCACAGAGGTTTTTTTTTTCTTCAACATACAATGAGTTCACAAACTGCAAATCTATGCTCACCTTTACAATCGGGAGGATTTCGACGCTGCCGGTCTTCCCCTTTGGAGCAGCTGTGTCCGTGGCTTTCACTTCTGCGCGCGAGGACACCGCCGCGATTAAAAGTATTGCTTGTATCAAATGCATTTCTAAAACACCGTTCTTTTGTCGTCGAATCGTCTGAAATGGAAGCGCAGCTTAGTTCGGTGCCGCTTTTTACACTCATTCATCAAGTGAACGTCACTCCAAACATAACCCCACTTAGACTAGCCCCGCCTTCCGATTTTCCGTCTTCCAAAGATGTCTTTGTTTTTGTTTTGTGGGGGGCGCTGGCGACTGCTAGGAAGAAGAGGACAACAAAGTGTTGGCAGGGGCAACACTTTCGGGCTTGACGCGCTCGTGCTCGCAAGGACAGCGGGCTGTCGGGGCTCGCAGCTGCACCATGAAATGTGTTAGTTCTGATTGCCTCCGTGTAACTGCTCTCCTCCAACTGTTTTTGACGAAATATTACTAGCTCTAAAGGACGCTCGTGCCCTCTTCCTTTTTTTGTACTTATTGACCGATAGAAAACACATTTATATGACCCGCAGTACATTTCTTAGGAAGGAAGACCGCCAACAGTGCTTCGCCCCCCAGATATTACGAGATAGTGTATTATATCTGTACGTGATTCTTAAAATATTACAGCACTACTTTTTACGAGGCCAGGAGACAGACGTACATGACGACACCCATCTTGTCACTCAGTTCTTTGTCCTGTCCTCGTAAGGAGTGGGGCTGGAATATTTGAAATAAAAGTTATTCTTCATATATTACGTTATTTATGACTCGATATCTCCTTAGTACGTCGTTCAATTTCAAGGCGACACATGAATTGAATTATACTGAGGTAATGGCTTTTGCTAAATTGTTGCCTTCGGTTTATGTGTCAAGTAAAATCTATCACGGTCAAATTGTGCCACTTTTTATTTAAACGATAATTATTTTCTTCAGGAAATTGTACTTCAAGCTCTCTAGCACTTAGGCCAAAATATCAGCAATGTGTGCTAAAGATCATATTTTCCAGTGCAGCTGTTTATAGCTGGTTGCTGTGCTCGGTTGCTGACCCAGGACGCCGATTATTTACCGGCCGCGGCAGTTGCACCTTTGTGGAGGCCAAATGCCAGCGGCCCATGTACTGCGCGCTGCATGATAAAGAACGCCAGATGGTCGAGCTTTTCGGAGCCCTCAATCGTAGTCTGGTCTTTTCACAAAAAAAAACCCACATAATAATCTAATTATAGGTTGTTCTTCACGAAAAGAAATCAACTATCGTGCTTCGTATTCCTTTCAGTGAGCAGCTGCAGCTGCGCGGTGCCATGACTTTATTCATGCTCTTAAAACCGCGTTTCACATAGGTCAGTTAATCTCGAAGCATTTCACGGAGGGTTCAATGTGAATTTCCGTATGCGTTTTTACATTTACTTGGTGACGCACATCAACAGCATGCGTACGAATGCGGACGATGGGGCCTGATTTCAGTTTGTAATGACTGAACAGAGCTATTTTTCACGTCAGCGGCTCGGCATGGTCAGTGACGCGCATGCATCTTCATATTAGCACCTTGGCGGTGTACTTACACCACTTCCACTACGTTTCTAAGAGTAACTGTTTCCAGTGGTGGGGTCATCGAGGGAGCCAGTGACCCCGACATCGCAGTGTTAGAAACCAATTGTTCTGGCGACAGCCATTACATGGCACGGTTGGCGGGATTTCGCCACCGCCATATATATATTGTTACGTAGAAAACACGCAGACAACAAAGCTAACCACTTCGGAAACTGGTTGCCGTCTTCCAGCTTCTTCTGTCTCGTTCTTGACTGCTCCTCTTCTGAGCCCATACCCCACTGTTACCTCCTAACCTCTTTCCACCGGGGGGAGGGGGGGGGGGAGGAAGCGAAGGAAGGCGGTGTAAGAATGTGTTTACTGAGTTGGGTGGTGACCTGTAAACTGTCCCAAGTAAACTGCTGCTTCATCCTGCGTGTGTCCGTTTGGCTTGCGGGTGGTTCACAGATGTAGTGGCGTGGTCTTTTCCGTACGATGTCAAAGCAGTTTCAAACTCTCGTGACATGAAATAACTTCCGCGGCCCGTGAGCAAGCGCTTGGGAGTGCCATGCCGCTTCACCAGTTTGGTTCGTATGAAATTAACGGCGTGTTCAGCAGTCGTATCGCGTACCGCTTCGGCTTCGATCCACTTCTTGAAGTGATCGACGGCGACGAGGATGTACCTGTTGCCGTTCTTCGTCTTCGGGAAAGGGCCGATGCTGTCCATTCCTATCATTTCAAACGGACCAGTAGGTGCCTCAATAGGCTGCACCACGGAGCAAGAAAGACAGGAGGGGAAACTCCGGACCGGCGCCAGCGCGAGCGTGCGCCGCGATAATGTCACCCTGGGAGAGGAGGTTGGCGAACGTGCGCGCATCGATCCTCGCGGCGACGCGCGGTACTATTCGTTTTCCGCCGCGCTAGGAGAGTGCGAGCGCGTGCTCTCCGCGGCGCCCGGGCGTCGTCTGCTACATCTTCCACTGGCCGCTTGCGCTACGTTGACATGTGTTTCTTCTGCACAAATAGTTTTTTGCCACAATGGTTCGGGCTAAGAAAATGAAGGCCGAGTAAAGCATCTTAGCGCTAATCTTTCTAACTCTTCATATTTTGTATGAGATGCTTTTAAGACGACAATGAAAGGAACGAATTGGCACACTTCAGAAAGCAGACGATCTGAAATCGTAGCAGGAACGTATAGAAAACCACGAATAGTGTGGCTTGGTATTTCGTAAATTTTTTGACATAACAAAAGACGATCGTTTGTTGCAGTTTATTAACATGCGTCATATAAGTTGCTGATCAGAGAATGCGATACGGAACTGGTGTGGGGAAAGAGAAAATTTAATCACACTTCATCACGTTTAAGCAGACAAGAACAGACGGAGCAACGGCAGTGTTGGCTTCCAGAATCAACACGTCGCAAGTTCGGCAGTTCCTGCGCTGCTAATTCGCGACGTATGTTGACTCTGTAAGAGGTCGCTAATAGTCGACATAGGGCGCCGATGTTTTGTCCCGAACTGCAACAGTGGATATAAGTTTTGCGCTGAAAAAGTTCGCACCTTCAGAGCTCCGGCTTACCCTGAACGCTTGTAGGAATGGGCGAGAGCTATATAGGCCGGGTGGATCGCGATCTCGCAGCACGAGACTACGTCTGCGAAAAGCATTTTCCTAGCGAAATGGTGAGCAGACAATACGCATCAACCCCCCATTATTCACGCGTCTGCAGGCAGGCTCCATGGAATTTGTTTCGTTATGAGCGCATATAGCAGGCCAGTTTCCCACATATAAAACTTTTGCCATAGCGTGCGGAAGTGAATAAATTGAAGAAAAGTAAAAGCGTACGGAAAGCACGCACGGATTGATGAATTAAAACGATCCGCTCTACAGATTGTTGACAGTTCCATGAGATGCAAGGGTGGCGCTCAGGCACCAAGCAGCGGCGCGCAAGCAGACAAGCAGACGACAAGAAAGGGCTCGACGCTCTCCGCGCCTGCCGCTCCGACGAGGTAGTTCGGCCGTGGTTCTGTAGGTGGCGCTGCCACGACGTCCGCCGCCGCTCTTCGGGGTGACACTATCGCGGCGCGGAATGCCACCGAGTTTCCCCTCCTGTCTATTCTTACTCCGTGGGCTGCACTGAAGTTCTGGTAGCGGTAGTAGACACCTTGCGAAATTGGCAAGTTGGGCATGCAGCGACGTAAGCGTTCACCTCCTGGTACATGTTCTGCAACCAAAACCGCTCGGACACTCTGGCATATGTTTCGAACGCCCGAGGCGCCCTGCTGTAGCTACGTCATGGAGGGCTTTCAGTATTTCGGAACGAATAAATGGAGGCACTACATGTAGCCACTGACTCGAGCCTCGCCTGGTGCGCCTAACATGATGAAGGAAGCCGTTGTCCACTTTGTAATACCGCCGTAGTCTTTCATAACGTGAACTGGATTGGTCAGTGCTGCCAGAGCGAAGGATGTTTACGATTGAGAGGAGCTCCGGGTCACGAACTTGTGCACTTTGTTGGTCATCAACAATGCTGACAGATGCCGGATAACGCTACAAAAAGTCGGCATCTTGATGTGACGCACCACTTATGTGGACAATGGTGAAGCCATATTCTTGCAGTTGGAGTGAGCAGCGGGCCATCTTTGGTGTCAAGTCGGTCGAAGACTGTAACCAGACTAATGCATTGTTGTCAGTGACGACTGTAAAGTGGCGGCCATACAAATAAGGGCCGAAACTTCTGGACGGCCCAGATGACAGTCAGACACTCCAGCTCTGACGAGTGACGACATTGTTCCACATCTGAGAGTTGGCGGCTAGCATACGATAACACCCGCTGCTCGCCAGTGGAATCTGCTTGCACAAGTACTGCACCAAGTCCAACTTGGCTGGACTTGGTGTCCGTGTGCAAGACAACAGAAGCCGATTCATCATAATGGGCAAGTGTCGGTGGCTGCGGCAAAGCCTGCTTGATGTCATTGAAGGCGGCCTGCTGCTGCGGTCCCCACGTCCACTGAGTGTTCTTCTTTAATAAAGCAATCAGAGGAGCGCTACGACTGGTGAAGTCTTTGACAAAGCGCCGGAAATATGAGGCAAACCCCATTAAGCTCTTGAGTTCCTTGACTGTGCAAGGATCTTTATAAGAAGCTAAAGCACGGAGATTTTTCCGGGTCAGGCGTAACACCTCTTTGGTTAACGACGCGGCCTAAATACGTGACTTCGTGAAATCCAAAGAAACGCTTCTTAGGTTTCAACCGATGGCCAGATGACGATAATGCCTGCAGAACCAAGTCCAGGCGACGCTGATGTTCGTCGAACGTTGAGGCATATACTATGACGCCGTCGAGGTATACGAGCGCCATAGTCCACTTAAGATGGCCCAAAACTTTGTCCATGAGACGTTGGAACGTCGCTGGGAAGTCCGAACGGCATGCGATTGAAGTGATAGAGCACGCCTGGTGTGACAAAAGCCGTCTTTTCTGCATCGTCGGGTGCCACGGATACCTGCCAATACCCGGACAAGTATAGTGTGGAAAAGTCGCGCGCCCCTTTCAGGCGATCCAAGGCGTCATCCAAACGAGGCAGTGGATATACGTCAAGGCGCGTAACACTGTTCAGCTTTCTATGATCAACGCAGAACGTGATGGTACCATCTTTTTTCTTCCCCAGTACCACAGGGGATGACAAAGGACTGTTGGACTCGAAAATAACACCTTGTTCCAACATTTCAGTCACGTGTTCTTGAATGATACGGCATTGGGACGGTGCGACGCGACGAGGCTGGTGATGAATAGGTGCGTGCCCTTGCGTATCAATGTGGAGCGCGAGCAACAGAGTACAACCAAGATCGTTTGAGGATATGGCAATGGTCTCCCGGTACTGCTGCAGCAATGATTTTATGGCTTCCACCTCGTCTTCCGTGAGCTGCGGTCTGAAGTTGAACGAATCCCAGGGTAGAGGTGTCGGGGAAATTGACTGGGCGGCACTAGTGTCCGTTGTCGATACCAGCGAAGCCATTACCAGATGATCGACCTCTGAAGCCTCGCCAACTTGTTTCACGATGAACACGTGCGTGGTGCCGCGAACGCAAGCAAGCAAGCTTCGAGGTGCCGCTGTCTCTCTAGATGGAGTAGGATGTAAAGTCATCTCGAAGAGAACATCCCCCCGTGATGGCACTGTCGAGTGTAGCGGGCAACCAAGTCCCAGAAAACGGTGGGAGGACTGCAGAGCTAGCAGCAACGAGCTTGCAGGCATCCTTGTCGGTATCGCGTGGCGGTGATGATGAAAGCATTATTCGGTGCACTAAGTTCGACACGGGTCGTACACCACCTAACACGGCGCTTGTAATACAGTGGCAGTAACTTTTGTCTGCAGGCCTGTTTCGTGGGTGAAGAAAAGGGTTCCCGTCGCCCCGTGAGAAGTCGATCATGACGCCTGCTTGATTGCACCAGTCACACCCTAGGACAATAGGCCATATCGGACTTTCCGCAACGACGAATTTCACTGGCCAGGCTTTTTCCACGGCGTCAACGCTTAATGAGATAGTCCCCAATTGATTAACCTCCGTGCCATTGAAGGACAAAAGGTGTGCGGAGGATGTAGGCTCGATTAAATTACGACCACTTGCCACCAGTGAAGTGTCGAGGACGTTGACAGCGGCACCAGTGTCCACCAATGTTTTTGTTGTCTTGCCAAGCAACTTGACGTCAACAAAAATATATCGGACGTTGAGTCCACCCGTAGCGCACGAAGACAGGTGACGTACAGAAGGTGTGAGTGCTGGTAGTGTCATAGCCTGGTAACACCGTTGTTCCGGGGCATTTACAAGACACTTCTGTTTAGTAATCGGTGCGCTCGATGCTTCATGAAAATCCACGTCTGCAGCCGTTCGTCCAAGAGGTGGCCTTACAGAAGTGTTACGCGATTTCTTGTTGGTGTGTCGCACAGTGACAAGTGACTGAAATTTACGCAAGGTTAGCTTAGAAACAGGCTCGTAATTTGCCAATTGGCCACCGGAAACATCAGCGCCTTCGTTATGCGTTGCCGTTGGACTTGTGTTGTCGATTTTGGCAGCATGTTTGTGGTGCGATACATTACGGACTGCACAGGACGACCGCCGTACGGTATGCAGGGTATCATGTTGATCCATTGCGAGTACTACTGCGGCACGGATATCTTCTGGTTGGTCTATTCGCAACATGCGACAAACCTCTGTATCCTGGACAGCGTCTACAAAGGTATTTCTGCTCCTCTTCTGAGCCAATACCCCACTGTTACCTCCTAACAATATATATATATATTGCTACACCCACTCTTTTTTTCTGTTTTCATGTTACCACCCTTGTTGCAATGTGGCTGCTGCCTTGATCACAGCGCGCCCGAATGACTCGGGACTATCTAGACAATCTTAGAACCTTTCGATGGGATTACGTGCTCGACGCGAACATGAGAGTTAGTTCTGGAACTTACGCGACCGCTAGCCATAACGCTTGAATCTTTGATGATACATGTATAGAAGCCGACGCGCTTGACCGACGGCCGACGCCCTATTCGCTGATCAGTCTAGAGCGTGTATTGCATGTAGAGTGACGTTTCGTTTTCCGGGCACAGGTTCACCCAGATAAAAAGGGCAGTCTTGAAGACGCCGACTGATGCCTTCGGGGACGTCAATCCCGTGACAGTGTATATATATATATATATATATATATATATATATATATATATATATATATATATATATATATATATATATATGTATATATATATATATATATATATGTATTGTTAAGGCGTTTATTGGCGGGCACTCGGCGACGATGCACGACAGCGACGACAGCCAACGCGGGGACCGACTCTCAGCATGAGCTGCTCTTTCTGTTCGAAGAGGGCGACCCACTACAAGGCGCTGGAGAGGACGACCCACTGTATAGTTCCAAAGCTTCGCTACAATTACCCCGGGTATGAAAAGGGAGGCGCCTGGCGACCTAACAGCTAGTTACTATGAGCGCGTCATGGTAGACCTTGAGGTGCTCCACGTTGACAATGTCGCGCCCTCGACGGCGCATGTCCTAAGATGGTTCGATGGGTTCGATCAGGTAGTTTACAGGGGAAGTGCGTTCGGTGACACGGTAGGGGTCTTCGTGTTTAGGCAGTAGTTTTGAAGAGAGGCCAGTTGCAGTAGTAGGGATTGAGAGCCATACGAGCGCTCCAGGGAGGAACGTGGGCGCAGAAGTGCTGGTGTCAGCGCGAATGCTCTTCTGCCGCTCTTGATCATGTGTAGTAAAGGTCTTTGCAAGCTCTCGACACTCTTCAGCAAGCCTGGCTTTGTCAGAAATAGGCGCACACTCAGATGGATCAAGCTTGTATGGAAGTATCGTGTCGATGGTGTGCGACGGGTGCCTTCCATATAATTAGAAGAAAGGTGAAAAACCAGGTTGCTGAGTTTGCCTGCCTCGTCCCATTTATTGGGGACGCTCACGCGTTCGTAAATGGCGAGCCAGTCCTCGACGTCGGTGCCCTCCGCGCCGGTGAAGACAGGACGGTCGCGGATGCGGGGGACACCGGGACATGGCGTCGGCGCAGGAGGAAGCGTTTGCTGAGCGGCGTCTTGGGGCATGGTAGATGGCACGGTACGGGATCGAAGCTAAAAGGCCATCGAATGCAGACCGAAGTTGTTTTAAGGGCACAGCAATCTCCACCAAATTGTTAAGACGTTTATTGGCGGGCACAAGGCGACGATGCAAGACAGCCGCAGCCATGTCGGGGACCTGCTCTCAGCACGAGCTGCTCTTTCTCTTCGAAGAGAGCGGCCTACCAGAAAGCGCTGTAGAGGATGACCCACTGTATAGTTCCAAAGCTTCAGTACAATATATATATCTATATATATAGAGAGAGGAAAGAATTGAAAACTTAAGGGCTCGTTTGCTTTGTTAAACACAGTATTAATGAGCACTAACAGACAAAGATGCCAAGGAAAGTATAAGGGAAGCTATTAGAAATAATTGTAATGTAAATGTGAAGAAAGGAAAGTGGACGAAAAGATAACTTGCCACCTGCCGGTGGCAAGTTATTTTTTCTGCCGGACATCTGGGACAACGCGAGTGCAAAAGCCCAGAAATGGCTTGAGTTGTGCTCATGTACCCTGGAGGCTCGCAAATTTCTTGTGTCCTCTAGCTTCTTGGGTTCCCAATTCTAAAACTCTCAAGTGTTTCGCCTGAGTCGGGTTGGGCGCCTCCGACTTGTACTTTGACATTCAGGGTGCAGGCACCCGTGCTCTCGCGCTTATCTCTCGATGGGGAGGTTTGTACTTCTTGTGCTTTCACAGCAGTTTGCGGTAAGCGATAGATCACAAAAAGATCACTTTTCTCGCTGCAGTGGCCGCGTTGGCGAAAAAGGTGAGCTCCTTGCGTGAAGAGCGAAAGTAGGGGCCTGTTGAAGTAAAAACTGAGACAGTTGCTAGTTAACACTCGTTCTGTATATACCTGTGTGTTTTAAATGCGAATGCATTTCTTAGTCGGGCTTTGTCAGGCGGCGTTGTCCGCTGCGGTGTCCGCGCGCCGGCAGGTGTTATCTCACCGCTCTCACTCCCTTTCCCATAGCAACAGCTGCGGGCGCACGCGCTTATCCTCGCCCCTAGCAACCGGAGCATGTGGTGCGAGAGAGTGTAGGAGAGGGTAGGTGCAGTGCTTCGCCGCTCTTTCTCTCGCCGTTCGCTCTCTCTCCTCTCTGCGGCCCACTCTCCGGTCCGCTCGCGCCTCACTCTCGACCGTTCGCTGGCTGGGCTCCTCTCAAGGCGATGGCAGAAGTCGGTGAAGGCGAATTTACGCCATTAATATTACTACGCCGTGTACTCTCGGCGCAAGAAATGCATTCGCATTTCCTCACGATTCCCTTCGGGGAGGTGGGGACATTTTTTCTTTTTCTTCATGCCTTCTGTTTTGTGTTTCAGAAGCGCGCTGCAAGTGTCGAGCTGTGAGAGTTGTTTAGGCTTGTCTGGCGACTACCACCGGTCACACGACCAAGCTAGTCGCAAGCGACTAGTCGCAAATGGTCGCAAATAGCTGTTTTGGTCACAAAGGGGTTGCTTCGGCTTAGTCGCTCGCGGCTCACTTTTCAGTAACGAAAGTGCATTCTCAAAGGTCTGTGCTGATCACCCGCGCAGGAACGCGACGTCAGCTCTTTCCACGGGACAAAGCAAGTGAGCGCTGTATACTTGAGTCGCTTTTTGGTTGCCATTCGCAAATTATCGCGGGACAGGTGCAAGCCGCAGGTGTGTATGAGCCTGTAGTCGTGCTCGCCCTGTGTCTGTTTTTAGGGGCGAAGCTCCTTAGGGTGTGGGTCGTTCCCTCCTCTGTAGTAGTAGTAGCATTAGTAGCAGTGCTGGGCAGTATCGAAGATACATGTATCTTAGATAGTATCTTAGATACTCTTTGGGTATCTCGTATCTGTATCGCGATACGTCTCGCAAAATGAGTATCTCTATCTGTATTTCCGATACATTCAATAATGTATCGTGTATCTTAAGATACAAGATACTGCTGTAGAAACACCACCGCGCGAAACAATAAGCGTCGACCTGAATTCCGGTTCTCCAGCTGATAATGCTACCACTAAGCCACCGGAATAATACTAACGACAGTGACATTCATGTATTTACTTCCGCCAGAGCGTTCCAACAAGCACAGATGATGAGTTGATGGAGCAGAGACATGGTACTGCGCTGCATACTCTAGTGCGTGCGGGGTCTTTCACTCAAATTCTGGTGCTACTAAAGTGTGGTTATCGAAGTTTGTTTTGCGTGGTACTTCGTTGCAAAGTCTCAATTAAGAAGGCAAGAATGGAGCTGCTTTGCGTCTCGCGGCTTTCATTCATCAGCGATTTGAAAGAACCTCGGTATGTAAGCATGACTTACATACGGTGAAATTTACTTACATGCGAATGAGATTCTAACAACCATCGCACTATCGGTGCCGATGTTAGATGCAATAGAACAAGCATTTACGTAACAGGAAATATTTTGACGTACTGTGTCTGTGTTCTTCCAGTTTAATTAATCGAGATGTTCTTTTAATGATGATTTGAATGTGCGCCCAAGGGCTCTATTTGCTGTCCTCCATTTGGAGGACAGCGTATATTACCTGGGCCTCTGTATAATTATCGCTCGTCTGTTTATTGTATGTCTTTTGTAACTTGCTGCTGAAATACGTTCTCTGCTTTATTCTTATTTTTTAACTGTCTGCGAACGCGGTTTTATTTCATCGTTTGCGGGATTTCTTTCAAAACCCCTAAATATTCCCCACACAGCATGCACGCTGCTAAAAAATTTGTTCGGTCGTTTTTAAATGCGCTCTACGATGTGTCGAATTGAAATTTAGGGCCAATTTCGATGCGATATTTTTAATATTCACTTTAGGCCACAAAGTGAATATTAAAAATGTGGTATAATCAACCTTATGTAATTAACCAATTAAGCTCAATATAGAAAATGTCATAACGAGCTTGACATGATAGTAAACCATAAATCTTTGATTTCATTCAGCGGTGGTTAACCATTTTTTTAAATGGTTATACTTACGTGAAACACCCTGGATACTTATTCAATTTGGTTGTTTAATTCGGAACCGCCTAGCTATTTGACTTAGATATGTTCGTTTTCCTTTTCTTTAGGTCACCGTAAGGTATTCTTATTGTTACAAATCTGCAGGTAAGCAGAGCTAAAAGTGGCAATTGTGAATAGCAGCGACATCCTGCCGGCGCTTTGTGCCACTACAATTTGTCTGAGACGTTTCTGGGTGGCCCATGTTCTCTCAAAGAAGAAATGGTAAAAGATCGCGTGTTACTGAGTATGTTGCTAACGAACGCTTTACGCCAGCACACAATTAGAATATGAAAAATCATTGCAGTTTGCTCCCAATTCATGTCCTCCATGAATTGTGAGCGCTGACGATGCAGTTCATCGTCTTCACACGATGTGTCACAAACAATATTGCTACCAATACTGTTGCTGCTGTACACATGTTGGTTGATGCGGTATTACGAAAACGGCAATATGCTTTCGGACAAGGCAAGTCTGCACATCGGTATTTGCTTAATCATGAGAAGGTGTATTAGCAACGTTCTTGCAAATATATGGCAATCCGCTAGTTGGTCGTCAAGTATAGCAGCGACACCCATCAATCACAAAAGTGTCAAGGAAAAACCACTAACAGCGTTGCGGTTAATGAGCTGTCTTGTTAAGCAGCCAAGCGAATCTGAAAAATTGTTTAGGAATGAAACAAATATACCGTGAGAAAGAAAGACAAATTTTGTTTTAAAAAAAGGTATTTGGTTAAAATTAAACAATGTTGGTCGAAGTTAACAAGTTTTCAAGTAAACACATTTGTATATCGGCCTTCGCTGCTTCATTATATAGATCTATAATAGCTAATTTGCAGATGTATCGAAGTATCTTAAGATACAATTGGGAAGTATCGCATCGGATACAATTATTTCGGAAGTATCTTGTATCAGTATCTCAAATACTTCTTGCCCGAGTATCTTGTATCGTATCGCGATACAATTTCAAAGTATCTTTGTCCAGCCCTGATTAGTAGTAGTAGTAGTAGTAGGATGTATGTAGCCAGCTCTAGTGTTAGGAATTGCTCACTAGACGGCGTTGTGTGTATATGTCCTTGGAAATAATATCACTAGATGGCGTTAGTGGTTTTCTTATAGTTGACGATTAAAGAGGATAAATGGCGCTGTTATAATTGGGATCGTCGGGCCGACGCGGTACTCGGAGTCGAGCACTGCGTCGCGGAGCATGCGGCGCCTCCGGTACTCACGGCGGCACAACCCATAGCCCAGGACGCGTGGCTTTCACAACTCACAGCAGCGTTCTGTGGCGATGCATGAGGAGGCGAGGCGTTGCATCGAGCACTGGTGTGTACTTCGGCGTCTGAGTAGGTGGCATCGTCTTCCTTTGTCGTGGAACGCGAACTGGCGTTGTCGCTGAGGCTGGGAGTGCACGGAACACAAGTCGGTGACGATCGTGCCCAGCTCACGATTGAACACCCAGGATCATGCAAAGAACGTGACACGTGTTGTCACGTCTTTCCATGATCTAGTGGGCAATGTACGGGGGGGATTCACAGTTACCGGAATGTTCCCTCCGAGCTTCGCCCACTCACCATCATTCACTTCGTGGATATGCTATGATTTTTTTCGTGCTTGATTTCTGCTTGAGCAGCGCACTCCAAGTTTCTAGTTGCTTTCCGTTCTTTGCGTGACATTCCAATGTGCTGGTATCGCATACATTGCTTCGCCCTTGTGGCGAAGCAATGAGCTCCATCGCGCCATGCGCACAGCACACTTTGGAGCTCTAGTGCAAACAATCGAAGGCGTGCTGCGCTGTGTTCGGGCTATGGGTGGCAGACAGTCTTGGGCAGCTACTAGTAACGTGTTACCAATTACTAGTTATTTTTTCCGTAACTTGTAACTGTAACTAGTTACTTTTATGTTAGAGGAGCTTGTAACTGTAACACTGTTACTTTTTAACAGTAACTGTAACGGAAAATACAGTTACGGTTACTTGTGTTTTTATAAAAAATAATCAAATAACAACACTCGTTAAAGGTCGATGTTAAACGCTTTTCACTCATTCAATCTTTCTTTTTTACCGTATCCTCTCCACCTTTCAACTTTCCACAACAGGGCTCCCCTGGCAGTTTGGAAGGTGTCGCTAAGAGTAATATCTTCCGTGCGGAAGACCGTATTTGGAGTTTACTTGTAAACTACAGCGTCGAAAATCAATCACGTTGCAACTGAAAAGCTTCGCAAGTTCACGTCACTTTTTTGGGGTGTTGGGGTGGGGGGCCACATATTTCTTTTGTCACTTCAGCTTCTAACTCTGCTTTTGGTGTGCCCGTGGATGATTCTTTCTGTCGAGGCTCCGAGCTAATCGTGTTTAGCAGATGGCTAGAAAACAGCGGCTCGAAGCGGCTGAAAGTGAGAAGGTCGTGAACAGCGAAATTTCATAGAACTTTTTGTAACTGATTGTCAGAGGTCTGCTTCGTCTCGACACAACAATAATTAAGAAAATGACAAACGCTTCGCCTCCTATGCAGGTGGCATCCTCAGTATACACTGGCAGCAAAAAAAAAAGCCGACAAATGAGCGGACGTCGATCAGTACGTTAATGACACGTCCTTGCAAACGTTTCCAGAAGTACACCCCTCCCCCCCCTTTTTGTTTAGGTCCAAGCTATGCCCTGTCCAGTATTGTTCAACAAGCTCCGTCTTAGAATACGTAGCATAGTTGACTTTAGCAACCTTTACTTTCCTGGTCCTTTCCTGATCCTTTGCTGCCCGTTTCGCCGATGTAATTATGTCGCTTTGCAATTTCCCACATCGTACTTGTAAATGATCCCGCTCTTGTTGTCCACCGGTGTGCGGTTATTGGGTTTCGCGAACACGTGTCGCAACGGTCTGTATGCTCCGCGGACGCAAAACTCTACGAACAGGGTCTGGTAGACTTTGAAGAACATGGGCAATGGATGTCAATGGTCAATGAATGTCGTCTTCACTCATTACGCAATTTCCGTACCTGTTCGTACGTTTTTATTAGAGTAATTATATCATTCGGCATGCAATCCATTGCTTATCTTACACTGTAACGGAAAAGCAAAGACGTTGCTTTTTCACAATTACTGTAACTGGAACAAGTTACTTTTGGAAACTCGATAACTGTAACTGTAACATTTACTATTTTGGCTTAGGTAACTGTCACTGTAACACTGTTACTTTTTACTGGTATCGTGCCCATGAGTGGTGGAAGCAGAATAAAATTCAGTGAAATTTAACCAACGGCGCGATGGGCCTGAGTCGACTACATTGTACGCGCTGTAGCAGAGTGCGGAGGCAAGCGAAAGCGGGAGAGGAAGGAGTGAAGTGCGCATGTCACAATTCTTTTACTCCAACCAGAATTTACGGCTTAACCATTTGTGGGGCACTGCTCTCAAAATGAAAATGTTGGCTTAAAATCTGCAGAACAACGTTTATGATCACTTAAGAAAATATTTAACGCCATTTTCGGGAAAGTTGGCAGCATAGGTTCCGAGAAAAAAGTGGTACATATAGGAACCACTGTCTTCATAAGGTGACATAAAAAGTGGTACATATGTGTGCCGATGTCCTCAGGCGGCACTAAAAGAAGAAAAAAAATTCGATCAGGAACATTATTTATAAGTTTAATGGGGTTGTTTACTTTCCCAATATTTTTGAGCGTTCAATGCTCTACGGAACTTTCCTGCAAAGATAGCTACTGTGCATTTATGTCGAGCCCACGCTAAGGCGACCTGCGACGGGTATACATCAGCCTACGCGATTTGGCGACTGCAGTAATTAGCTGCTCCTAAATCGGACTGCGATTGACGTCGCTTGTGCAAATAAACCCTCCGCGGCAATAATGGGAAAAAGTGCCTATGTGCAACTGTATCAATGTGATAGCAGCCCACTTAAGACAAGCACCATGAGCTGAAATCAAGCCCAAAAATGGTTCGTTCAAGACAACTGACTAATAAGGGAAGCAAAAATCTGTGTTGCAAGAGAATCACTAGGTTGTGTTTAGCAAACGGGTAAAAGGGGACACTTTACAGATATTTTGAAACGATGTTTCCAAGACGCTTATTTAGGCCACTGCAGCGGATAGTGAGCAGAAATCAAGGCGCACGCAAAATTCAATTTGATGTCCGCGCCACATGTCGTAGCGAAGTAAAAACTTAAAATAGCATTCATCTATACCTCGGTAGATTCCACGTCTCGTAAGAGCGGGGCCAATTTTGGCCCTTTTTTTTTATTATGGGTGTTTTAAACACAGTGAAAAAGGGCTGTATATTTTCATCACTCTCCTATGAAGGGTTAATTTGATGGCTCAATAATGTTCGTTAAAGGTGATTCCCACCTTTAAGTCATTTTTCGAGTCATGTGCAGTAGTCGGAAAGCTTAAGGAACTGATACGACGGCCGGTCGTACCGTGTGCTGTATCCGCGGTTTTATTAGCAGATGTGGCGTTATGTCAAAGAATTGATAGGCAACAGCTGTCTAATGTCTTGCGATCGCACTGAGAACTTTGCTAGCCCGGTTAAACCCAGACTTTTTAACATAGTAAAGATCCCTAAACGCTGTAAACGCTCGAAACAATTTTTTCAAGGCTACATCACGCGTTCTCAAACCTACTGGCATCGGGTAACCCAAACGGACTTTAGTCAGAGGGCAACGGAACACTAACGCTTCTAAGTACACTCGTCTATCTGTAGGGCATTTATTATTCCAGCGCGGAAAGAACGCGCTGGTATTGTCACGTGGTCGTGACGTTGACGAAGGGAGCAGTCGACGTCTTCAAGGCGAAACACTTTATTAGGCCGAACTTCTGGCCTCAAAACGGAAACTCAAGTTACAGCAAGTAATACAGGCTGCACACTGATAGCGGCGAACAGAGCGTCGGCCGTCGATCAACTGGTCATCGTTAGGACGCACCGTCTTTTATACAGCGCGCGTCGAACTTTCTAGCCTTATCACTGTTGGTCGAGCAAGCTCTAGAATAAGCTGGTCGGTTCGCGTCCGGCGCGAAGTCTTAACAAGACGATCTACTATAATCGCGAAGGTTCTCGAACACTAAGACGTGGTCTGCGCCGAGCGTAAAGCCGTGTTCAGACTACGCGCGCAACGTACGCATCCTCGGTAAGGATCGTAAGCGTAAGCGCAAGCAGCGTAATGAGCATGTTCAGACGTTGTTGGATTTAGCGTAAAGTACGTAACGTAAGGGACGTAAATGTTGCCGGGCCCGCGACTTTTACGACAACTACAGATGCGACCGTTACGTACGACCAATGGGCAAAGCAGTTTCGGTTTTCACTTTCCGTTCGCGGGGCTTCTGGCCTCCCCCGATTCCGCGTCTTCATGCGCGTCTTGAAAGCCATGCAGTAGCGTATCTGTGCAGTTGGTTTGCCTGACTAAAGCGCAAACGCGATGTGCGTTTAATGTGAGCGCACGTAGCATCTTCCCTTTAGCCCAACCAGCCCAGCCATGGCCAAACACGCGAACCTTGCTAGGCTGAATGTGTAGCGAGGACGCAACGCACATTCAGAGTGGTGATTGGCGCGTCGTAAAAAACGTATCGTACCGAAAAGATCAATGTGAACATACGTGGTCGCTAGCTACGACAACTGACGATACAGCCGTTACGCGATACGACATTTATGAAAGATGCGACTGCAGTCTGAACGCGGCTTAACTGACAGTCTTTGTGGGCGAAAAGCGAATGCAGCAAACGCGAGAATAAGAAACAGGCGTGGCAATGCCCCCTCTGAAAAAGCATCGTCCCTGATGCTTAAAACGGAACACGGGGGAAAAATGCATGCAACAATAAACAACAATAAAGCAAGAAAGTACAATAATACAGCAATAGGTGCAGTCCTCAGGTTCGCTAACGCGCGTAGTACGGCTTAAGGCGTACGACATGGACGACTTCAGGTCGCGCACGGCGCCGTTGAGAGTTTGTAATGCCGTCCGGGACAACCTCGTCGTCCAGAGTGCCTAGACGTCGAAGCACTTTGTATGGCCCGAAGTATCGCCGAAGAAGTTTTTCACAAAGTCCACGTCGGCGTATCGGAGTCCACACCCAAACGCGATCGCCGGGCTGGTATTCCACGAAGCGCCGTCGAAGGTTGTAGCGGCGGCTCTCAGTCACCTGCTGATTCTTGATACGTAGGCGGGCGAGTTGTCGGGCTTCTTCGGCGCGCTGTAGGTAGGTGGTGACGTCGATGTTTTCCTCGTCCGTGACGTTTGGTAACATGGCGTCAAGCGTCGTTGATGGGCTCCGTCCGTAGACCAACTTGTACGGCGACATCTGTGTCGTTTCTTGCACTGCCGTGTTGTACGCGAAGGTCACGAACGGAAGGATGTCATCCCATGTCTTGTACTCGACGTCGACGTACATGGCCAGCATGTCGGCGATGGTCTTGTTTAGACGCTCGGTGAGGCCGTTGGTCAGTGGGTGGTAGGCGGTGGTGCGGCGGTGGCTTGTTTGGCTGTATCTAAAAATGGCCTGAGTTAGCTCTGCAGTAAAGGCCGTACCTCTGTCGGTGATGAGGACCTCTGGGGCGCCATGACGCAGGACAATGTCTTCAACGAAGAATTTCGCTACCTCGGCGGCACTGCCTCTAGGTAGGGCCCTTGTTTCGGCGTAGCGGGTGAGGTAGTCGGTAGCTACGACGATCCATTTATTCCCGCAATTCGACGTAGGAAACGGCCCCGGTAGGTCCATACCGATTTGCTGAAATGGGCGGTGAGGTGGTTCGATCGGCTGAAGAAAGCCTGCTGGTTTTGTCGGTGGTGTCTTGCGTCGCTGACAGTCTCGACATGTCCTGACGTAACGAGCGACGTCGGCGGCAAGGCGTGGCCAGTAGTAGTTCTCTTGTATCATTGCGAGCGTTCGGGAAACACCGAGGTGTCCAGCCGTCGGGTCGTCGTGTAGGGCCAGGAGGACTTCTGGCCTCACTGCTGAAGGAACCACGAGGAGGTGTTCGACTCGAAGGGGCGAGAAGTTCTTCTTTAGGAGAACTCCGTTTCGCAGGAAGAACGACGCCAGTCCTCTCTTGAATACCTTCGGAACAGTGGTGCTCTTGCCCTCGAGATATACCATAAGGCCCCTTAGTTCTCGGTCCGCTCGCTGTCGCTCGGCGAAGTCGTCGGCACTTATGGTTCCCAGGAAGCAGTCATCATCCTGGTCGTCCTGCGGCGGTGGGTCGACGGGGGCACGAGATAGGCAGTCGGCGTCGGAGTGTTTTCGCCCGGACTTGTGAACGACGGTAATGTCGAATTCTTGAAGTCTCAGGCTCCACCGTGCGAGGCGACCCGAAGGGTCTTTCAAGTTAGCTAGCCAACACAAGGCATGGTGGTCGCTCACAACTTTGAAGGGCCTGCCGTAAAGGTAGGGGCGAAACTTTGATGTAGCCCAGATGATGGAAAGGCACTCCTTTTCTGTTGTGGAGTAGTTGGCCTCTGCCTTGGATAGCGACCGGCTAGCATAACTGATAACCCTTTCCAGTCCATCCGTCCTCTGCACAAGGACGGCGCCGAGTCCCACGCTGCTTGCGTCGGTGTGCACTTCTGTTTCGGCGTGGTGGTCGAAATGCGCAAGTAACGGAGGCGTTTGCAGGCGTCGTTTTAGGCCTTGAAATGCTTCCTCCTGTGGCCTTTCCCACTTAAACTCGACGTCAGCCCTGGTGAGGTTAGTGAGTTGCTCGGCGATGCGGGCGAAGTTTTTGACAAATCGCCTGTATAGGCGCACAGGCCAAGAAATCGACGCACGGCCTTCTTGTCGGCGGGTGGCGGGAATGTAGCGATGGCGTTTGTCTTCTGCGGATCAGGGCGTACTCCAGACTTACTTAGCACGTAGCCCAAGAACAAAAGTTCTTCGTACGCGAAACGGCACTTTTCTGGCTTGAGTGTGAGTCCGGAGGTCTTGATTGCTTGAAGTACAGCTTCAAGGCGCCGGAGGTGTTCGTCGAAGTTTGCGGAAAACACAACGACGTCGTCCAAGTACACAAGGCAAGTCTGCCGCTTCAACCTGGCCAGTACAGTATCCATAACGCGTTGGAATGTCGCGGGGGCCGAGCAAAGACCGAAAGGCATGCCCTTGAACTCGGAACAGGCCGTCTGGTGTTATAAAGGCCGTCTTTTCTCGGTCTCTCTCGTTGACTTCGATCTGCCAGTAGCCTGTCTTCAGGTCCATCGAGGAAAAGTACTTCGCGTTGTGGAGTCGATCCAGGACGTCGTCTATACGTGGGAGGGGATACACGTCCTTCTTCGTGATGTTGTTCAGGCAACGATAGTCGACGCAGAAACGTTTCCGTCCTTCTTCTTCACCAACACCACGGGGGGACGCCCAGGGAACTCTTGGACGGCTGGATTATGTCGTCGCGAAGCATTTCATCGACTTGTTTCTTTACGGCTTCCCGTTCTCGCATAGAAACTCGATACGGGCTCTGACGGATTGGTCGGACACTTTCTTCTGTTATGATACGATGTTTCGCGACTGGGGTCTGTCGAATTCTTGACGACGACGAGAAGCAGTCCTTAAATTGCAGGAGCAGACTTTTGAGCTGGTCTTTCTTGTGCTTCGGGAGCCTCGGGTTGATGTCGAAATCTATTCCGGGACCTCGATTCGTCGATGCAGGTTCGGTATTATCGGAGAGGGCCGAAAGCATTGCTGGCGTTCACGAATTTCTCGATGTAACCAACCGTCGTACCATTGTTAAGGTGCCTATATTCGTGGCTGAAGTTTGTGAGCAGTACCTTTGCTTTGCCATCACGCAATTCGGCGACGCCTCTTGCGACGCAAATTTGACGGTTCAGGAGTCGGCGCTGATCGCCCTCGATGACGCCTTCAAGGTTCGCAGGTTTTTCGGTGCCGACGGAAATAATGACGCTGGAGCGCGGCAGAACGGTCACCTGCTCTTCTATCACATTGAATGCATGGTTCCCTGGCATTGCGTGGGGCGGGAGCGCTTTGTCTGAGGTTAGTGTTATCGACTCAGACCTCAGGTCGATGACGGCGCCGTGGTCACTTAGGAAGTCCATTCCAAGTATCACATCCCTGGAGCAGTTTTGTAGGATTACAAAGCTCGCAGGTATAAGTCCGGTTATTGATGGTGACTCTCGCCGTGCAGACTCCAATCGGCGTTATCAGGTGGCCTCCAGTTGTCGGGATTTCGGGTCCACTCCAAGCGGTCTTTACTTTCTTCAGCTTGGTGGCGAATGGCCCACTGACGACGGAATAGTCGGCGCCAGTGTCGACGAGAGCGGTGACGTTGTGGCCGTCGATGAGAACGTCGAGGTCGCTAGTACGTCGCCTTGCGTTGCGGTTAGGTCGCGGCGTCGGAATCACGGCTGCGTCGATTTGTTGCGGTGCTTCCATGCTGCGTCGTCAGGTTTTCTTCGGGCCGCGAGGTTTCGTCGGCAGGGCCTCGTCCACCTCGCGTCGTGTCCTGCAGGTCTCGTCGCGTTGTCGTCTTCGGCGGCCGCGGAGGATCTTCGGCATTTCGTCGTACAGCAACCGCACCTCCATCGGTTGCTGCCCCTAGTTTCCCGGATACGGGCTAGGCGACCGGCCCCGGTTTGGGCCAGTGTACTGCCGGCGGTGCGGTGACATGTAGCGGCCGGGCGACGGCGAGCGGGAAGGTCGGCGCTCTTGCCACTGTGCTCCGGTGAGGTAGTCGTCGATGTCCCGAGGTCGTTCACCTGGCTGTGGACGCGGCGCGTTGACGGCGAAACCACGCAGCCCCATCTGTCGGTACTGGCAGCGGCGGTAGGTGTGGCCGGCCTCCCCGCAATGGTAGCAGAGCGGGCGGTTGTCAGGGGCGCGCCAGACGTCGGTTTTTCTTGGCGCGTAGCGCTGGCCGACAGGGGGGACGGTAGGGCGTCGGTCGTGGTGGTGGTGGCGGCGGCGGCGTCTGGCGAAGGAACTGCGGCGATGCGGTGACTTGATGTTGTCGCGGAACGGGAACAGGACGGCGGACTGCAGCAGCGTAGGTCATAGCCTCTGGATGTGGCTGCTGGGCTTCGGGGACTCCCAACGCTTGCTGGACTTCGTCAGGAACAATGTCGGTGATCGAGTCCACCTGAGGCTGTGTCGAGGGTAAAAGCTTATGCAGTTCCTCCCGCACGATCGCTCGGATCGTTTCGCGCAGGTCGTCGGAGCAGAGGGAATGAACGTCTGCATACCCTGGTGTCGAGCGGCGATTGAATTGTCGGGTTTGCGCATCTCCAGTGTCTTTTCAATCGTCGTTGCCTCGGAGACGAATTCGTGGACACTGCTTGGTGGGTTCCGCATAAGCCCAGCGAAGAGCTCTTGATTTACTCCTCGCATGAGGAAGCGGACTTTCTTGTCCTCGGGCATAGCAGGGTCAGCGTGGCGAAACAGTCGTGTCATTTCCTCTGCGAAGATGGCCACGCTTTCATTCGGAAGTTGGCTCCGCGTCTCCAGCAAGGCCGCGGCCCTTTCTTTTCGGACGACGCTCGCGAACGTCTCCAGGAAAGCGCTGCGAAGAAGGTCCCATGTTCGAAGTGTGGACTCCCGGTTCTCGAACCAGGTCCCTTGCTGCGTCTTCCAAGGTAGAAGTATGCGCGGCGCAGTTTTTCGTCGGAGTCCCAGTTGTTGAAAGTCGCGACTCGTTCGTACGTTTCTAGCGAGGTCTCGGGGTCCTTCACTTGGCGATCCATGGAAAATGGGTGGCTCTCTCGGTGGCTGGATAACGATCGTTGCAGGGGACACAGCGGCCGTCATCGTGCCTGTCGTCTTCGTCGCCGTGGCTTTTCGCTTGTCCGGTAGGAGTCCGTGCTGCGGGGGAAGTCCTTTCAATCAGCGGCTGGCTCGACTGTCCGTGGCAGGGTGGGTGTCTTCGTCCCGATTTGGGCTGGGTTCACGGCTTGACGGGGGGTCCGGTACATGAAAGAGGCAGCACCTCCACCAGATGTCACGTGGTCGTGACGTTGACGAAGGGAGCAGTCGACGTCTTCAAGGCGAAACACTTTATTAGGCCGAACTTGTGGCCTCAAAACGGAAACTCAAGTTACAGCAAGTAATACAGGCTGCACACTGATAGCGGCGAACAGAGCGTCGGCCGTCGATCAACTGGTCATCCGTTAGGACTCACCGTCTTTTATACAGCGCGCGTCGAACTTTCTAGCCTTATCACTGTTGGTCGTGCAAGCTCTAGAATAAGCTGGTCGGTTCGCGTCCGGCGTGCAATCTTAACAAGACGATCTACTATAATCGCGAAGGTTCTCGAACACTAAGACGTGGTCTGCGCCGAGCGTTACTGACAGTCTTTGTGGGCGAAAAGCGAATGCAGCAAACGCGAGAATAAGAAACACGCGTGGCAGTATTTTAAATATTTATCGATTTCAACTCGCCCGTCTTTGTCGACAGCTTTTGTGGAAATGCATTCGGCTTCGATTTCTCCGGACAAAAGCGAGGAGGTCATAGTAAATCTGAAGTGGATGACGCGAGTATTTAGTGAAGCCAAACGTCGCCGTCTTGCAAGCGGCAGAAAACACGCGCCAACCATGCTCACGAAGTGTCTGAGCTCTGTCGCGCGCGTCTTTGTGAGCGATCGTGGAATCCTGCGCTAGGCATGGGTGTACCTGCCGTCTTAAGCAGAATGAATTAATAACGCTTCACGTGTACTTGTCGAGCTTCGATGCTTTGAAACGTGCGCAATTCCAAATATGAAAACTAGCGTTACCGTAGCTAGCGTGAAACGTGCAACTAGTATTCCGTGCACTGTTTTCATCCATACGATACAGCGTGCCCACGTGGAAAAAGGCCGAATCAAAGTCCTATACAAATATTTTTTTTTCTTCCGTCATGACGTGAAGATGTTCGTATGTTTCCCAAGGACGGCGCCATCCGTGAAGCATGGGCGCGCCCTGTTCGGCCGGATGGTTGGGCTCCCAAAGAGGGTGATCACCGGAGCTCAGTCCACTTTGAGGATGATTGTCTGTACAGGCCGCGAGAGGATGCAAACTCTAAGAAAATTCCGCAATTGCATGTCCATCACATTGCTAACAAAGCGAACAGCGCATACGTTAAAGGTAAGCATTCTGTCTTTGTTAACCGGAATGATAACTTTCGAAAAGCTAGTAACGTTGTTCTTGAAGAAAGCGCTGTATTCGTGTATTTCTAGAGCACTGCGCGAACACAATAATAATGTGCTACACAACAAAAATGTTCAATTTTCATTTTTTTCTGCGACACGTATACGTTTTCCTTTCAACTTAAGTGGAGCGGATATTGCATGAGCCTTAGAATATCGCACCGATCTTTGAAAGAAAGTTAGCGATTGCCCCAGAAGCCCAGATGTATTAGTATAACGTCTAGGTTCCCCACTTCTTGAAACGGAGCAATGACGGAGCAAATTACATAGAAAGGCGTACGCACTTTATTGGCACACTGAACAAAGAAGCGTGCAAGAAAGGCTTCACGTGGTTCTGCTTTGGTAAGCCATGTTCACTCTAAAAATGAAAAGGCAAAAGTTTCGTTATATTTGGCCCTAACGCGTAAATTTGTAGTGTGCAAAAAGCGCATTGAGCTTTTCGTGTTCTACCACGCCATATGGCCGCCGGATGATTACGCCGGCTTCGCTCGCTCCCGTAGGCACTGAACGTAGTCGTAAGGCGATACCCGAAGCCGCGGCAGGTATAGAGTTTTCTACAACTATAGTGAACTTTGGCGCTGCGATCGTTCGGCCACCATGGGAATGACGGTACGTACACTGATCTGCCTAATCTTCGTGCTTGCGGCATCGAACGCACTTGTGGCTTTTTTATTGTTGTGTTTGCGCGTTTCTTTCGGATAAAAGAATGGATCATTCTGAACGTCATGACCTGATTTGAAATGGTCAGCCTAAAATGTTAAGGTGGTGAAGGGAAACTTCTGAACATGTGCTGAACTTCGTCTCGCGACACTGAACCAAACGGAGCCGAAAGAACGAAGATTAGAAAAATCGGTGTACTACCCATCATTTCCGTGGTAGCTGAAGCGCCATGCGTTGCAGCTCCCATAGGCGTTAGGAAACTCTATGGCGGCAGGGACAACGCTGGCATGTCAAGCAGACGGCGTGGAGAGTGTTCTGTTACGTTTAGCATTGACAACCGTCCGAAGCTGTCCGTTATTTTGTTTGCCACCCAAGGCAAAGAGAAGCGGCAGCAACAGTGTTCTTGTGAACAATGCACGATGCGTTCGACTGTCGGACACGTGTTCAGATAACGGGGCCCGTTGGCTTGCTTCTGTGGCGTTTGATGGCCGCAAAGTCATCTAGAAAAACTGAAAGTCTCCTTTTCATGTCTAACAACCGAGGAGCGCTGATGTCACATCAAACAAGTCAGCCTCTTTGTGTGGTGCTGTGTTTTTAGGCGTTTGATTACTTGTTTTTGTTCGGAGACGGACCAGATGGGGCATTACGCCTCCTCTCTTTCGGGACTGCGAATGAGACAGGCCCGATTGGGGAAAAGTTGTAAAAGGAACATCTTCGCGTTTTAACTGCCTCACTGTGTTTCACTGTTGCCTTGAGGCCTAATGGCGGTAATGCGAGTTCCAACAGCGCAAGTGCACCCAGGCGCTGGCATTTATTTTGCGCTGCGGTTGAAAAATTTGACCAGCAGGCATACACGTTTTCGCCAGTCTGATATAGAGAATTGTCGTCGCTTCCACGAAGCAGGTCCCGTGCACGAAATCACAGAATATAAAGGTGAAAACGAGTGGAAACTGCGTTGCAAATGCACCCGGCAGACGCAGCTCAACGCGATGGGTTACGATGTGCAGCTAAATGTCAATGGCACATTTACTGTTTCTATTTTTCTAAAACAATGTTATTGTGCATCGACGTTAACATCGTCTCGTAACGCCTAAAAAGGAGAGCGCACGTGTCCCACGCACTTATCGTCTCTCTTTACGCGGTGCATCGCCGATTGCAAATGTTGTTCCTCAGTTTTAGGTCTGCGCGCTCCCATTCGCGCTCTGTTCTTTTCTTTTCGGTGCCTCGCGGGTCCTCATATTTTAACATCTATTGTAAACTTCAGTCTTTGTGTATGTCACTTAGCTTGACGCAAGGAGGACCGGCGTTGGCGGCCAGTGCACGCGCAAAGCCGATGTCGACGGCCATTGCAGACGGGAACCGATGGAACTGGATGTACTCCTCAACTTTATTCATGTTTGCATCGCTGTTTGGGCAGCCTACAACGCAGCATGTGTGCTCGGACTTGTTTCCTCGAGGCATTTCGGAAGCGCAGGACGCAAGCGACGAGCATAATGAATCGCTTCTAACATCCAGCCGTGCGCCCTTTCCGGAGCCTACTTAGCATTAGTTACGCACTGCCACCGAAAGAGGCGCCACCATTCCAAACTCGCCCCGCGCCCGGAGCCTATAGCCTTGTATATGTGCCCCCTATTAAGCGCAAAAGAAAGTATTTCACATCTAAAAAACGACTTGAATGGCTATGCGAAAGAGCTGATCCATGTCTTGCTGCAGCCGTAGACGGCTGTAGCACGGCTATCCATCGGATAGCCGTGCTAATGTCACGCTAAAATTTTTAGAAAAACGTCTTGACAAGACCAAGCTAATATATTTTTCAAAGACGTTTTCCGAATTTCGTAGTAATGGCTTTAGAAATATAAAAGAAACCATTTTAACTGTCTTTGCAGCACGTTTGGTCGGCAGCCTGACGGTCATCCTAGGAAGTTAATGAGTGAAGGAGCTTCCGCGAGAGCTCTTGCCTGTTTTCTCCCACTTCCTATGTTAATCGTCGTGATAGGTGACTAAATAATCGAACAACATCACTAACATACATGTTTATCCACGCATGTCCTCACTGTGGACATCCATAAGTCTTCTACGTTGAGCCGAATAAAGTTGTTTCGCTCCCTCATATTTCAGTGCGATGTACCGCGAAAATTAATGACTACTTCAGCACACCACATATATCCAAATTTCACACACAACACATCGGTTTATAAGAATTCTGTATATGCAGGGGATTAACACGTACTTCATAAATGACGTTCAGTGTATGGGGCACAAATAATCTTGCTTATAAGCAGAAATAAATTATCCCATGATGTGGTCCAAGGGGCTTTATTAATGAATAAAGCACAAAACCAATGGGACACAAAATACGAGAGAAGGTGACCGCACAAGGTGAGGCTGATTGCCGCAGCAGCAACATAACTTCAAGTTCCGCATGAATGCACTCCAGGTCCCGTCAAAGAAACTGCACCGGCTTCCACATTAGCTGGCACGGTCTAAGGCCCAATGTCTTGTACAAACAGCAGTGAAGAAAACCTGCATACAAAAGAAAAAAAAAACATGTAAGGTAGGTATGATTTCATGATTTAAAAGAAATGAATTAACAGCGTATCAAGTAATTCTAAAGGCTAATTCCCAATTACATAAGTGATCCAACAAATCTCGCTCTTGTGCCCGCTTTTGCCTTAGACCTTCAAATTATTCATTTCTTTTGGTACGCTTCGGGATTCATAAGCTTGATGGCCCATTCGCTTGCAAAAGGCACACTTCAAATTATGTTTCTTCGGAGCTTCTGATGTAGTCGTGCTCTCCCCCTTGTCTAGGTCCGGTACTTTCCCAACGCTCGAAAGGTTCTGTGCTTCGAGGAATCGGTCAGTAGCTTCAGCGAGTTCCTCTCTTTGCCTCGCCTGTCCTGCTTCCACCCACTTTCTCAATTCCTGCTCCAGACAAGCCTAGCTGTGACCCTGATTATTTTAAAGTGTTGTTATTTCGAGATGAACAAATAGGTATACGGCGTTAGCAATCCGATATGTGTCAGTGCTTTCGAGGCTGTGGAAATCTCAGGCTGTTAGCCTTTCGGTATCGCAGTCTTTTCTCCAATTATTTCTTGAGCTCGCAAAAGGGGTTGCAGCAGAATCCACGTGATCGCCCATGAATTCGAATCTACTGTAAGGAAAGTGAAACTTGTATTTAGCACGCTGAAATGTGGACCGGCCTGAAAGAGGTCTTGGAGCGGAAGCTTGAATGTGGCCCATTTTCTTTCCAAATAATAATGTACGTCACGCGTCTTTCATGTCCTTTCGCAAGCATGTCATTTCCTCTCATGCGCGCCCTCTTAAAAGGTGTAGAAAAAATTTAAAGTAATAAAAACACGACCTGCTTTCATTAGCTTCTTGCTCCGACACATGCGTAAGCAGAGACGCCAACAATTCACATACGCCGTGCTTGCGATAAAGTTGTCATACGTCCTCGATAGCGTTTTCTTCACTTTCATCACTACCAGCATTTTCCTGTGCTCCGCGAGCTGTTTAAACGAAAACAATTTTGTTTGGTTCAGTCTACTGCTATTTAAACCATTTTAAATCCTCGAAGCTAGTTGGCTGCACTGAACACAGTTCGTTGTCTGCCATATATCTTGCATAGGTTGACATAAATAAGTGGTGCGCACTCGGACTCCTTCACAAAACAACTTTCTTTTCTGTGTGTTGCTTCGACTGCAAAATGAAGACCGGCGTAATTATTACTTTGGCTGATTGAGACTCAGAATAATTGACACTCATTAGTGAATCAAAGTAAACTTGAGCAAATACACTGATTCACCTACCTCAGCGTAATTGAGTGAAGTTAGCGTTCCAATTATTTAACATAGATTAAAACTTTACATAATTTTTCTACCAAACTAAATTAATTGCTTCCCAGCTAGTTGTTGAAGACCGGCATTGTAACGTCTGGTGTATAAAAGGTATTAAAATATTTGTTTTCAGAGCTGCGGTATTTCCCCTGTAGAAGTCACGTAAACGCTTCCGCTACGGGTCTGGTTCCGCAAATGTCCCTTAGAACCTCAGTACTTCGCTTGAACTTAACGCCAGAAAGTTTTAGTAGGTGGTAGGCAATGGTCGTGAAAGCAGCTAAGGCGAGAATCCTGGCACTCAAAAGATTTACAAAAAATGGGGCAGCTTCGCACAAGCGCTGCTAAATCTCAAGGAGCAGCGGAGCTGTGCGGCGTTCCTTTTAAAATGCAGCCTCGTAGCGCTTGCTGGCATTGGCCAGCAAGCGCTGCGACGTAAAGAACGCAGCTTGACTTCTTTGTTCATTCTGTGCACCTTTTATTGCGATAGTAATTACATGAACATGAACAACCTTAGCCATGATGGTCCGCATAAAGTCCAAATCGATACACCCTATGCATCGCATGTCTACTCGCGGGTAAAATCATTCGAGCGTGAGCGACGAACGCTGCTGAAGCAGATATGAAACCAGCCGACCCATCTCTTTCGCACGAAGGACGCATGCGGTATCTGCATCCCGCGTGCGAGGCTAGTCATGGATTGCTGTTCCAGCAGTGAAGAAACGCACCGCTCGCCTTGGAGGAGCGTGAAGACGTTCTTAAGCTGTGCGAAAGGACCAGGACACGAGTACGAAAACAGACAGAACACGAACGCCGACTCATACTTCAATATCTTGCATATTCTTCGGACGTGGCTGCAGGACGGAACCAGATGGCCAAATGGTGCTTGCACTTGCGGAGAGACTATTCTGCGCTCAATCAATTAGCCAAAGCTCGGGACTGGCAGACGGTGACAGCGAGCAGGTTCAGACCCGAAAAAGCTGCCTCGAAAAAGCTGCACAAAAGAGCCCACATTAAACGCCTAACAGCAATGAACCAACTAGCCCGCCAGAACATCTTCAGGAGCTAGGAGAAACGCGAGGGGTGCGAGGGCGCTGTCACTCAAGCAGCAACTGTTAACTTTGATTATGAAGAGGGTTGCGATGCAGGCTTGTTGGTGAATCATTTGACCAGCTTTTATTTATTTATTTATTCAAAATACCTTACAGCCCCAAGAGGGCATTTCGTGAGGCGAGCACCAAAAGATTATATACATGCACAACTTAAATACAAACAATAATAAAATAAGGAAAAATTGTCGAAAATAAAACAAGGCATAACAGGGACGATAAAGAAAATACAATGGGAACTAAACGCATGCGATGAAACATGTGAGATAGTGACTATGCAACAGGCTAAAACAGGCAAATTTCTGAAAAGGCATTCAGTTATACAAGTCATAAAAAAAAACATTGATCAAGATTACACATCGAAATGAAATGCATATTAGCATAGCACGGAAAAGCACACGGACACGAAAAAGGACAGAAGGACACCACAAAGCGATACGAGCAACATGTTCATTTTCAAAATTGAGACCGCTATCTACCACCATCACCACGCAGTCAGTTGAACACGTAGGATCACTTAGAAGATGCGCGAAAAAACCACTCAACTTAAGCGAAGTAACAACACAGATGATATCTTAACTCAGCGCTTGCGCAAAAACCTCAACTCTTTAGGTGACTATGCTATGGATGACTTGCTAACAGACAACTCACCAAGTGCATCAATATGTTTGGCTTGAACAATCAGATAGGTGATTTTTCTTTATAGTTATCAACAATGACTGTGTTATGAAACAAAGGTCAGCAAGCGCACGCATGAACGACCTAGTTTTTTCCAACTGAGAGCGGAACGCGATAAATCACAAATTTCTTGCAATAAAAAAATTTGCATGTTTTTTTGTGTAACCAACATTGTCAGCTCAAGCTGGATTTGTCCTCGCACACAGTTTCCCGAGATTATCGGGCACTGAAAAAGACTTGACTAATATTATCGCGCAGTGCCATCGTCTTTAAATTATGTGATAACTGCTGAACGTACGGAACTACAGCGGTGCGTCTTGCTTCTGCCGTTAAGTGTCCATACGCATTTCAAATTTTGGAAAATAAACATTTTGGTTCTAATGGCACTTTATGGTGTCCTTTCGTGCCTTCTCGTGTCCGTGTGTCTTTCCGCGCTACATGAACGCTGTTCATTTCATTATGAGGGTGCCGTCGCCATCGCTGGCCCACGCGCTATCTCCCGAGACTTCAGCAGACGGCTCGTATACCCTTCTATGTGCTGTGCTTTAAATGCGAAGAGACTGTGCGAAAAGCGCTTCTCTCACTGGAGCGCCGTATTCTCTGACACCAGCGTTTTATAGAGTTGATTGAGATCGGACGCAAAAGCGTTAGCTGCTAGCCTTACGTTATTTAACATTACAATTTCCTGCAACCTCATTCATTGTTCCGCCCTTGCGATGAAATGGTCTTTTTTTTTTCTTTCGTCTGACTATATTTTCTTTTTCTGTGGAACACACCCATTTTCTATGGGCATTCCTCGTTTAGTAGCCTACTCCTCACCCTTAGATCACTCTTCCTCATTTTGATTCCTTTCCTGCCCCCCTTGCTATAGTGTACTCTGCATCACTACGGTATGATATGAGCTGTTTGGCACAAAATAATTTTCTCTCGCGCATACCCGTTCCTTTCACACTCACCTCCTCCTTTTCGTCCTTTTTACTTCCATATCACTTCTCCTCAGCCTTACTTTACTTTCCCACTTTGTACTACATGACGAATATGAGCGGTTGTTTTTTTTTCGAAGCAATGTGAAAGCTCTGTGACAGAAAATCTACCTGCCATGCAGATGGCCTGTGATCGATTCCCACTCTAAGTGAAGAATTTTTAAGCTATGCTTGGGGCTGCTTCAGTTTTCTAGTGACGTGAAATGGCCCAACGAAAAGCTTGTCAGATCCGCTGTCAAGTTTTTCTGAGCAGGCTGCCCGGATGCATTCAACCTAGTAGACTGAATTTACTTTCCGAAATAGTCCTCCGTGGCGGGACGCTAGGCGTTGATAAGGCTTAACCCTGAATTACGAACCATCTATTAACACTTGCTCCTGCATTACTGTTTCTCTCCATAGGCCTCATTGCGTGGTGTGTTAACTGTTGCTACTCTGTTTGAAAATATGAAAATATACGAGACTAAGAAGCACCAGAAGTATGCTGCTTTGTATTTACGCAATGATGCGCCGTTAGCAATTATCGCTCTGAATGAAGCTCTGCTCGTCTTGCGCGTATCGCGAAACAAAACCACCCATAAAAATACTGCGTAATTTTTTATGTAATTAGCTAAATGTGTATCGGAACAATAATACAAGATTATATGTCAATGAAATTTACCAGCTATAGGATGTTTTCCTTGAATAGCAATCTTACCAATGGCTAGGTAAAAACCATACTACATACGGTGTCGTGCTTTTGTGAGGGTCTGCTTGTATTAATAACGTCTCTATTAATCACATCGAAGCTTTGTGATGAAAAAGCTTCGTTACAATTCCATCGCACACAGCCAATGACTATAACATCTGCTTGTGTTAGAGGAAAATGTATTTCTTCTAAGTACATGTAACCGCAATAGAGAACTTGTCCATTCCAGCTGGATGCAAGAGATACCTTTGTTCAATTTGCGCGTTGCATACATATTGATGGCGAATCACCAACTATCACTAGCTACCATTCTTCTAAATTGCAAGGACAGGCATCAGAGATTTACTTGTTCACCTCCTTCAGTGCACGGATAGGCCGGCAACCACCTACTCGACGGAATCAGAAACCTAGCGATCTGCATTAACATGTTAAGCATATTAAAAATGTTTATTTGATGGCTATTGCTCTCTTAACATTTGGTCAGTGAACCTTGTTCTTTATATTGGAATGCTTCTGTACTGTGTTTGTTCCTTCAGAGTCAACATATATGATTACCCCCCGCGCACTTTTCTGAAGGTGACTGCCCTCTCGACCAGCCGAATATTCTACAGTTGTAAGAACATATCGAAAGGAACAAAGATGTGACAGTCTAAACTTTACGCCTTGAAGATGTGTTAGCCCCTTCAACCCTGGAATTGTTATTTTGGTGGGCTAATTTTTTCGTCCATGTTGTCCTAATGGTTAGGACGTCAGAAGACCAAGAACGAAAAATTGAGGCACGGGTGCAAGTATTTATGGGTTTATGAACATGGAGTCAACATAGGTCATCAGGACTCAGTGGTTGTGAAATGAAAAAAATTGCTCATTTATACCTGCTACTCACTATAATACACTAATCATGAACCAAGGTTTTATTTGGCAGTGTGGAAGTACTTTGCGACTCTTTGCGGTGCACAGGATGCACTCCTGACCACGATCGAGCCCTATCAGGATTCAATTCTTCATCAGTGATTGCCTCTCATGTACGGCTTGTGTAATGGAGCCAATCGCGATCATGAAATTCGATTAGAATCAGTCACAATTGTAATAAAAAGTGGTCGTGTGACACAGGTATTCGTGCTGAAAACCGTGTTTACACACCTCAGCTTAGCTGCCTCGGCATCACGGATGAGTTTCGTCAAGCTTCTTTATTGTGGCACCCAGATTCGCTAAAATGTCAGAATGGTGGTGTAAATCACAGTGAGGGTTATTTAAGAAATATTGCCCCAAGAATCAGCAGTCATGACTTTGTTTCCGAGGTGCTAGGGGAAATGGTTGTGTAACAGTGTCAATTGACGTCACCAGGGCTGGGAGGGTTCAGCACACGTATCACTATTCCCGGAAAATTCCTTGGAGGCTCCAAACAAGCTTTCTATAACAGCTTCTGTGCACACAGTTCCGGGTTTTTTTTTTTCGAAAACTGACTGTGATAACTGCACTAAGTAGGTGCCTACCGCGTACCAGACAAGAAAAAGATATCTTTAGGCGTCCGTTATGAATGTTGACTGTTTTCTTCCTCACATACATCCTTATACCAGAGGGTCGAGCTAGCCGGAGCTACTCTCAAGTCTTCGTAATGTCCTTTTTCCGCGTTGCCATGACCACCTCGCTGATACAGTGGTAACGCCACCCGGAAGTTGACCCCAAGGCATTTCGATGGAGACCAAATGCCAGAGGCTGGTGTACTGTGTGACGTCAGCGCACGTTAAAAATCGCACACATCTCCCCGTAAGGGAACACTGAGTAGTATGCGAAGCACTCGGGATCGTTCTTACCGTAAATCACCCGTGACATTGCCCACTCGCGCATGTAAATGCGTGACAACGCCTGTGTACAGAATATACAATGTGTGTTTGCCGTTGTTGTTGGCGTTGCCGCTTTGCCTTTCGCGGGCGAGAGCGCGCTCACGATCGTTTTCATTCATGCCAGAAAGAGAATGTGTGGTCTGGAACGTGCTTATTCTTGTCGTCAGCGTTATCGTCATGACGTATAGTGCGTACTTTGCATACCTTGTGCCGTGATTGCAGAATGAGAATGGGTGGTCTGGAACGCGCCTATTTTTCATCGCCATCCGCGTCATCGTCGTCGTCATGGAGTGTAATGGTTACCTTGCATGTTCTGTGCCGTGTTGGCAGCGTCATCGTCATCTGGCCATGGCGGACAATGAAGGGACAGAGCTCGTTCATAAGATGCTTCGCATCTGAAACAGCGGATGGTGGAAATTTCTCGAGCCCTGCGCGAAGGCGTGCATCATAATCATATGATTCTTCTGTCACGTGAAATCTCAGTTATTAATATTATTTCACGTGACCATCTCCAAGTACCTTACCTTACAGCACGCTCTCGTCCGCAAAGAGCACGAGAGGTATGTGTTCAACAAGGCATTGTGTTATGTGATATGCTGGTATAGCCCTTTATGCATGGCGATATAATTTGGAGCGTTTAGAGCTGCAATTACTCAGTGTGCCTCAGTTCAATCCGGAAGTTGAAGTGCTCATCGCGATCCCAACACCTTAGACAGTTACACAAACAAAAGTTCGTACATTGAGTGCACTTATTAATTCGACTGAACACATTTGATTAATTATTCTCGAGATTTGTACACCACATTCACACATTGGGTGGGAACGTAACTCACGGGTCGCGGGATCGAATCCTGGCCGCGAAGGCCGCATTTTCGATGGAAGCGAAAGTGCTTGAGGCTCGTTTACTTAGATTTAGGTGCACATTAAAGGACCCGAAGTGGGCGAAATTTCCGGAACCTTCTACTACGGTGTCTCACATAATCCTATGGTGGTTTTGCGAAGTTAAAATCTTACAATTATTATTATTATTATTAATAACGTAACTGACTCATACATTTTTTAAAGGAGCAGTAACCTCGCCAAGCTACTCGCTACAGTAGTCATCTGCGACTTCTTTTTCCTCGCGTCGAAACATATGCAAGGCATTGAACTGTTTACTGAATTGAACAATAAATATCAAAGTGCTAGAATGACGAACGCCCCTGACTGAGGTCAGCAAAGAAAAGGTGATTCACCTCAATTCCTTGGCGTAGCACTATTCCTGCATTAGACGCGTGAAGACAGCTCACGCACTACCAGTTATCGAGTCACTTCTCTAGGCTTTCCTACCACCGTTAATGATTTGAAATCGAGGAAGGTGATGGAAGGAGGTGATGATTGATGCTGCCTTTTACAAATGTTTCTGAGCCATGAAACGGCACGTCACTTCCCGGTTTGGCTGAGAAATGAATCAGGCCGATATTTAATATATCCTCTCTCACGTTTTTATATGCGAAGCATCTTATGCTCAGGGGCTATGTCCGTCCCTGCTTCCCGCGTCCCTCTCTCCCGCGTCCCGCGTCCGGCCACTTTCATGAAGCAGGGAAGCACCCACTACGCGAACCAGAACACTGTAGTACAATAAGGCCGTCAACCAGCCACTACAGTCACAAGAGTCATGGCCGAGAGCACAGAGAGGCTGCTTAGCAATGGCTAGGCAGGTGGTGTCTGTCGCCCAGGTTGACTCCATTCCTCAATCTTGCTTGCATGTGTTTGGGGAGGGCTTAGTCCGTCCCGCATCTCCCACACCACCACAGCACATGCACGTCCCCTCTCTCTCCTCTCCTACGCTCACCCCCTTTCTCTCCTCTAGGAATCCTCTACTACTCTACGGAGCGGCTCCCGCGTCCCACACACCCACAGCACATGCGCGTCCCCTCCCCCTCTCTCTCCTACGGTCTCCCCCCCCCCCCCCCCCCGTTCTCTCCTCTAGGAAATCTCTACGGAGCGGCGCGCACGACAGGTAGTGCGACAGCTGCATACACCACTGGGGGGCGCCACGGTAGTTCCGCGGTATGAAAATGGCGGAGCGCGCGCGCCTCATTCTTTCTCCTGTGCAGCGCCGCGATGAGCGCCGGGGCCGCTGCCGTGAAACGAGAGCGGCGACGTTTCTCCCGCTCAAGCTAACCATCTCCCCACTGCTTCGCGTCCCCACATGGTTCCCTTTAGCGGGAGATGGGGAAGTTTTTTTTCCGACTTCACGCTCTGCTACCGTGAATGTAAACTCGATCATCTGACTGCGCCCACTGCAGGGGAAAGGCCTCTTCCATGTTCGCCTCAGTGAACATGTTTGTCTTCAACCATCCAAGTGAATCGCATGCCCTGATACCTTTCCAGACCTTCATGTTCTCCATACGACTGAGTGAATCTCCTGCCTTTTGTCATGGGAATGATGGCGGCAACGGATCAATTCATTTCAACTTGTTCTCTTGGTGTTTACAAGCATCAGTTTATAGTCTTGTTTCGTGCCGTATTCGAACCATTTTAATGCTGCTCATACAAATAGATCACAGTCCTCTTCCACGAAGATTGTTGGTCCTTTTACAACCTTATTCAGCAGTCATTGCAAGACTACCTCGAAGAATGGTGGGAACTTACAGCATGTTATTCCTAAACCTGATTAAGCCCGTCTGTAGGTGCTTCCTATATTTTTTTCACTTCATTTGTGCATTTTGGTTACAAAAAATTGAAGGACACTTTATACATTCCGAAGTTTCTTCGGCGAAAGCTTGTGGCCATTCGACTGACTATGCCAATGTCTTTTTGTTTTCTCGGACGGATGGACGGACGGACACAGACGGACGGATGGACACGTGCGGACGGATGGACAGGCACGGACGGACTGACGGACACGGGCGGACCGACGGACAAGGACGGACGGACACGAACGGACGGACAGACAGAGGGACACACGGACGGACGGACACGGACGGACGGATGGACCGACACGGGTGGATGGACGGACACGGACGGACGGTCGGACAGACGGACACATGGACGGACGAACGGACACGGAGGAATGGAAGGACGGACGGACAGACAGGGACGGACAACGACTGACGGACGGACGGACGGGCAGACATGGACGTACAGACGGACGGACAGACACGGACGGACGCTCGGGCAGACGGGCATGGACGGACGGTCGGACAGACGGATGGACGGACACGCACGTACGGATGGACGGGCGGACATGGACGGACGTAGAGACGCGGACGGACGGACCGACGGACAGACACGGATGGAGGGACAGACACGGACGGACGGACGTGAACGTGAGAGATTAAAGGCTTTCGCCTTCAGAAAGGTCGAAACAGATACTACCAATTATGCTCTGGAACGAACACACTCTACCATATGGTACTGCAGTGCGGGCACAACCCACCGAAACCACCTATCACTGGACCAAACGTCGAGTGGTGGTAAGTCTAGATCGGAAGCTCAAGACTTGAACAGCAGCTACGTCAGGAGAACAAGGGCTATGCTGTCAGACCAGGCGCGCTTCATTCTGCACTACGAACGCCAGCCACCTTAAACCACTTTGGTATCGGCTCTACTTTTCGAGTAAAGTTCATTTCTTCTCCTCGAAAGAGAGACATTTGTAGTCATATTTCTGTTTCCTGTACCACTATTCATTGTCCTAACTAATTCGCATTTTTATCTTGTTAAACATATTCCCACACCAATCCCCTTCTGTTCTATCATCAATGAATTATAAAGGGAACCTATCGAAACATCTATGAACTTTACGAATGACGTAGCAGGAGCATTCACCTAGCAGCAAGCACACCGGAAAGCATCTCGTCCAGCGAGAAATCACTTGAGTTTTCCATCAATGATGACGTCTTCATTTCGAAAAAATAAGCACAGAACTTCATTGTAGTAGCGTGCTGCCCTACGATGAATGCAGACGTTTCCATTAAAGAAAATGTACAAGGGCAAGACAAAAGTTCGCACATCACGCTTCCCTAAATACATAAGATAGTGGCCTACATACTTTTGAACCCCCCCCCCCCACTGTACCTCTACCTATTTAATATACCTAGAGTTCGATTGCTTTCCCAAGAAAGTAGAATCAAAATAAGAACAGTGGGGCCTGTTGGAACTTCGTCTTCATCCGCCTAGCAGACGTCTCTTATGATCATCGCCAGTGCCCCTCACGAGCTACCGCTCGCTGGAGGGCACGAAGACATCTGTGTCTTCTTTTTCATGTTCCATTAAAGTGTTCGTTTCGGACGTGTCGTCGCTTTTAGATGCGAAGCAGCTCTTTGACTAGCCTGTGTAACGCTGTCCCTCCGTGCGTCCGTACGAACGCGCCGCAACGCGCTACCCTCGCCGCAGGTGTTGGAGCGGTGCCAAGTAGGTCACGCCGCAGCTGCGCGTTAACGTCACGCTCCCCTCGCAGTGCGCGCTGACGTCACTCTCTTCCTCGCCTGCCGCGCGCTTGCTGCAGCGCCCGCAGCTGCCGCCTGACGCGCAACGACAAGACCTACGCCAGCCATCGCTTCAAACGAATCTTCCAGCGCTCACCGCAGCACCCGCGTTAGCGCCGTTCAACTCGTGACGCCACCCGTGCGCAACGCTGCTGCTTCGCATCCCATCAGGGTTCCCTTTGGGGAGATGATGTAAATTTTCCTGCTAGACAGTCTGATAGCCGGCGAACCTTGAGGTCCACCACATGATTAGTACGCGCTGTGAAGAACTGCCTGAGAAAAATGCTTGGACGAAGACTCGTGGTTTATGCGGAGCTCAGCACGCGTTTAACAGAAGTAGAGGCCGTGCTGAATTCACGTCCTTTAACATTTGTCTACAATGATGTTGATGAAAGCTACCCACTTTGCCCAGCAAGTTTTCTTGTGGGGCGAAGGATTACATCTCTGCCACCTTACGAAACATCTAAGGATGCTAAAGGCGAAGATCAGCTGAACAGCCTTTTCCGAAAGCGAGAAGAAGACTTGCAAACCTTTTGGAAACATTGGCAGAAAGATTATTTGGTTGAACTAAGAAACTTCGCTGTCAACAAAGCGAAACGCACTGACTTACAGAACGAAGGAAACATAGTTCTTCTTATCGGCGAGAAACAACGCCCTCGGCAACTTTGGGTGATGGCAAGAATAAGACACCTACATAACGGACGCAATGGAAAAGTTCGTCCCTGTTCTCTCCAGTTGCCGGGCGGAGCAGAAGTCAGCCGCCCTGTTCAAATGATCTACCCACTGGAAGTTGGGTGACCCCATCTGCTGGGCGCGGGAAGATGTTGGAACTTCGTCTTCATCCGCCTAGGAGACGTCTTTTAGCATAATCGCCAGATTCATCATCGACAGTCTGGTAGCCGGCGGACCTTGAGGTCCACCACAGAGCGTACTGCAGGGAATAAATCTGCAAATTAAGCGATTTTGGACAAGAATGATGCTTTGCGGTCATCTGAACGCTAGCGCCGGTGCTCTCCAATGTGACGGCACTTTGCTGGCAACGTTTAATAATTTCTCATTCCGAAATAGTTCACAAAGGTGTGGTTACTGGAAGGTGAAGAGTTAAAACACTCGGAACGTGCAGGAATGAAAAATGGTTATTGGTTTATGCGCTCACGCGGCTACCCTTGTCAAGCCAACCTTCTATGAAGACACCCGAAACCTAACTGAGCGCCGACACGTGCGATTGGTTCTCCCTCACGCAAAATTTAGGAGCATATCTTGTTCAGTGGAACCCCTTATTAAACATCTGTCTTACAGCGGTGTCGGCGAGAGTACAGTGGGCCGCTTCAGATTTGTTGTCCTCAGCCGGTTCCGTCTGTTGTTTACAAGAGTTACATATACTTGCTACAAGCTTGAGTATTGCTTCTTCGATAGCCAATTGCAAGTGATGGCTTTGCGCTCTCCTCTTTGTGGCGTATAAGGCTTAGTATACCTGCTTTATTGGCTGGACATAGATAAAAAAGCCGGCGAAATCTAGAGCACTGCACAAATCTGCAATCTTCAAAAAAACTTTCCGGTAAAGTGGAAAACATAAACGACAATGGTTTTATTATTTAAAACAACTAAATAGGAAAAGAATTCTTCATTGACAAAAGGTGAGCATTCCCGATTAGATTGAAAAATACCTGGACTGACTAAAGGGAACACGTGCCTTTCAGCACAAACATTACAATTCTTTGCCGGATCCAAACATTTTCTCACGGTTTTAGATATACAACTAGAACGTCTGCCCCAAGATCACCCCCTCGGTGAAAAGATACACCTGAGTATTGAGCCGCAGAAAAAAGTGATGATGCAAGCATTGCTATCAGCTCATTTTAATATTAAAGCAAGGACATCTTTTCAAGGCATACTTGTAAAAAAAACAAATCCGGCAGAACCCAAGAACTGTGGCAATCGATGCAATGCGAAGCAGTCAGCAAAGTACTGCATACGTCGCCTTCTTTGTCGTTGAGGCAAATGAAGTAATTCATGTCATCAAATTTAGTTATTGTATACAGAATGTTTCTCATGTACGCATGCATGCACAGTATGGCACATACCATGCTGATGAAACGTTTACTCTGGCATAAAGAATGAGCTGTCATTTATGTTCCTAATGCACTCATGGCATGCCATAGCAATTTTTTGTACATATCCAGTTAATGAAACTACAGCGAGCGCATCATGAGCGTGACATGTAAGTCAAGTCGTACATGACATGTATACCAAAAGTTTCATGTTACCACCTTTCATTTATGTTCGTCGTACAGCCACGTCACGCGATACTTAATTTGGTACATGTCAAGCTAGCAAAACGTCCGTGATCGTACCATGAGCGTGGGATGTGTGTCATGTCGTACATGATGTGCATGCCATGATTTTCATGTAACCACCTGTCATTTATGTTCGTCATACTATCACGTGACGTAATAACAAATTTTGTACATGTCAAGCTACTGAAACGACTGCGAGCGCACCATGCGCTTGGCAAGTGAGTCATGCCGTACATGACATGCATGTGATGATTTTCATGTTACCTCCATCTTTTATGTTCGTCATACAGTCACGTCACGCAATACCAAATTTGGGACATGTCAAGCTTTTGCGGGCGCATCATGAGCGTGGCATGGGGTTCATGTTGTACATGACATGCTTGCTATGATTTTCATGTTGCCGTAGGTCATTTATGTAATTCATACAGTCCCGCAATACCAAATTTGGTACATGTTAAGCTAGTGAAACAACCGCGAGCATCATGAGCGTGACATGTGAGTCGTGCCGTACATGACATGCAATGGTGATTTTCATATTACCACCTGTCATTTATGTGCATCATACAGTGATGTCTTACAATATCAAATTTGGTACATCTCAAGCTAGTTAAACGATCGCGATTGCACCATGAGCGTGGCATATAAGTCATGTCAAACATGACATGCAGGTCATAATTTTCATGTTACTCCCTGCCATTTGCGTTCCTCATACAATCACGTCACGCAATACTAAATTTTGTTCATGTGAATCTAGCGAAACGGACGCGAGTGCACGATGACCGTGGCATATGAGGCAAGCAGTACATGACAAGCATGCCATTCGTGTCATGATTTTGATGATTAGCCCCTGTCATATAGTTCGTCATACGAATTGTGGTACATATTCATTTAATTAAACGGCCGCGAGCACCCCGAGACCACATCATGTAAATCATTCTGTACATGAAATGCGTGTCATGATTTGTATTTTAGGACCTGCTACTTATTTTAGTCGCACAGTCATGTCATGCCATGGCAATTTACTTATATATCACATGAATGAAATGGTCGCAAGAGCACCATGACCGTGGCATGTAAATCATGCCATTCATGACATGCATTTTATGATTATGATGATATGACCAATCATTCATGTTCATCATACAGTCATATTATGTTATACCAATTTTGGTATGAATCCCATTAGCGAAACGGCCAGTGGAGCATGAAATCGTAGGCGGCTAGATAGATAGATAGATAGATAGATAGATAGATAGATAGATAGATAGATAGATAGATAGATAGATAGATAGATAGATAGATAGATAGATAGATAGATAGATAGATAGATAGATAGATAGATAGATAGATAGATAGATAGATAGATAGATAGATAGATAGATAGATAGATAGATAGATAGATAGATAGATAAGCTCACAGTCACCGAAGTTCCCTAAGAAATGCTTCGCATTCAACATAACGGACGCACAGTAATTCTCTAGATAACGCTCTATTTCTTTCAATGTTCACTTTGCATCTAATCACAGCTATAAGCTCTGCTTCTTCACAAAGTGCTCATCACTACGTCTCACTGAAATATTTAATTATATGTCAGTTCCACTCACTATTTTCCGCCTTTGAGATGAGTATCAAAACATGCCCGCTGCTTTGAAAGTCGCAAAACACGTCACGGAATAACTGACTGAAATATATGCATCTTGAAAGGTTCTGTATATGATATTAACCGCGTGTCATTGACATTTCTCAGTTGTTGTTGTTTTACATTAGCCTTCACACTACCTCACATATCAGTCTGTACATTTGAACTCGTGGATCGTTCTCCGTGATTGAACACCACCTTCAAATTTATGGCGTATGGGTGGGTGACCGAGGCGCTACTATAGCCTTCTGTTCAAAGTCCCAGAAGCATCTTTTCTATTGTCGATACTGCAATAGCAATCTGTGGAGCGGCAAGTCAATATTTGTGTACTTCTCAATTACAGGAGTACAACTGAAAATCTAGACTGAAAATATTCCAAATTGTAGTATTCTTGTTTAAAGTTTTCATATTTCACAATACCGGAAGAATCGTTTATGGGCTTGCTCAATAAGGCTTCAGACTAAGCCCCTATATTATAGGCATTCCATTTTTCTATAAAAATGGAAAGAAAAAACAGTTCTAGATTGAACTACTTATTCGTTTATTGGCCGAGGGTCCATTCTTGGACATTACTAAGGGGCTAGCAGTATTTAAAAAAAAGCAGAATCGATGGAGATGTTGATCACGATTCGGATCAGTCTGCTGCCGGAATCGCAGTTTAGAGGCGCGGGAAATCGGAAGATCAATCGGAAGATCACTCTAGTTTCAGGCGGCGCCCATATTTAAAAACTGCACAGAAATGAAAAGATGGTTTGGGGTGGCCTATAGAGTGAAAGCTCCCTTCGAGAATATTCAAGGGACTACAGGAAAAAGTTCGTTAAAGCGAAACTTCGCGGAGCTCAAATAGCTAAGTTGCAAGCTGTTATCAGGAGCTAAAGAAAACACCATTTCTTGCAAGGAAATTTGGACTGCTTTATTTGCAATGCTGCTTGTTTCATTGTAAGTTTCTGCACATTTAGGATGTTTTGAAAAATCGAGTAATCGTTTGCTGCGCTTGTGCACATGGGACAGCAGTGCTCATGAAATCAGTCACTCTGCCCTATCTCGTAAACCTTTTCCAGCAGAACTCTCTGCTGGGTAGGGAAGGACTTCAATTATTGGTATTCGTCTGCAAGGGTTACTTCTCCCTCCGCCTCCTCTTCTTCCTGAAACGGAACGATCGCTACAATCTGTTCTGCAGACGGAGTGGCGCAGGTCTCAACTAGCAAACGTAGCCTGTCAATCCAGATCAAAGCCGAAGGGTTCCGAGTGCTCGTAACGTGGTATGAAGCACCGTTAATACTGTAAAATAATGGCATCTGCGATGCGCGCCAGTGGAGCGCCTCTAATGGAACTTATCGCGAAAGCCACCGTAATCTTATGCTACAAAAAAGTGCGGTTGTAGGTGTTGTGAATATGAAATGGGAGGCGTTGGACGGCATCCCAAAATATGTTCGCAGAACTGAAATGCGTTCTGCACTATGTTTAGTTAAGCTCCAATGCGTTAGCATTGGGCCCAAGGGTGCTTCGGCGCTTGGTGCTTCGGCGGGCGATTTAAAAAACTTTCCCACAGCTGAATACGTTGTAGAACTGACGTTCGTCTAAGTGATAATTTATTATATGCGAAGGCCTGGGCGAATTGGTTGAATGAGGTAGCTGCCACGGGAACTGTCATATCTTGTCTTCGAATAACTGGTTGTACACGTTGTCGTTGGTACATATTGTACTAAAACAGGGGTCTCAAACCCATGGCCCGCAGACCTCTCACTGCCGGCCTGCGGCTTTACAGGGAATAAAGTTTTGTAATTTTGCTTGTTAGTACTTGCATTCTTTTCTCGCCTATTCAAAATATTAGCGATTTGTTGGGTAATTACGCTACAGATACTTGCTCGTCTCAAGTATTTTTTTTCTTTTGTGCGGTACCTCATGCGGTAACCATGCGTTGACACATAACATCGGCACGAAACCTGTTTATTTCACAATTGACGTCCAGATTTGAGTCATACTGGAGATCAGTATTGGATATGTTTATCCAGTTCACCCGCGAGATCCCCTTCATAAATGATTCATATATGATATATGGAAAATTCGTTCTTCCAAACAGCAGCGTTAGGTGACAATTTCTTGAAACACCTTTCATAACCCCGCTTCAACCGTCTTCACCGTCCCGAGCCTTGCGGGACATATCGTTACTATGGCCCGCTAGGTGAGGTGAGGTTGAAACCCTGGACAGATGACAGGAAATGTTAGGCTGGACTGTTAGACCTATTCAGCCAGGAATGTAATGATATGGTCGCCCGTTCACCGTTATCAGCGATGACCATTCGCTCTGTTGGTAAGTTAACTTTGAAAGATTTATCCAGCCGCCTCGCACGCTGGAGTCTTCGGCTCCAAGAGTTCGATTTTGCTGTCGCCTACAAATCGGGAAAACAATATGCCAATGCCGACAGTCTTTTTCGGTCTCCTGTTGAGATAGCAGCCCAAGACGACGACGACACAGCCTTTTGGGGAGTCGTGGACACTGCCGCTTTTTCACAACAGCAGCGGGGCGACGTTGAGCTGCTACCGCTCATTGATTACCTAGAAGGACGAACCAACAGCATGCCGAAATTATTCACAAGGGGGGCTGGCGTCGTACTGCATGCGCAGTCACTTACTTTATAAGAGCAGCTTCTCTCCTGCCAGCAGCAGCTACTTGCTCGTCGTTCCCTCGTCGCTTCGACGTGAGGTCCTACACGCACGGCCGCTCGATGAAAAAACGCAGTGCGCCCTGCCGCGTGGAACGGAGACAGCGTGGCGTGCCTAGTGCCCCAGGCTGCCGCCGCGGCGCCACCAGTAGGGGAGGCTTTGGGCAGACCGAAAGCGAGAGCGCCGGAATAATTGCGGCGGATCGCAGCTTGACAGCGCAACTGCTGTGCGCTTGTTAGCTTTGAAAGGGTTACCATAAGCTTGCTGTAGTGTTAATCATACTGGTAAGCGTTTGCTCCGAATGTGCGTCGGCAAGTCTTGAACCTAAATATAGCAAGTGTTGGTTTATCTGAAGTGGCTGCACGGGTCGAGTTGCGATTTTTCACGTCTTGTTTTCTCTTTTTCGTTACCGTTGCGCTCTTCACACTCCAATATGTTCGTTTGCGGTACAGTTATTTGTGCAACAGGAGAGTCGTTCATTGACAATTGCGGTTGTATTTCCGAAATGACTGTGTTTCTCACACCCTAGAAAAAAAAAGCACCGAGAGCATCAGGGGAGTCATAATTGCTTGATTGCACGTGCACTTTGTTGCACTTTTCTTACTCTTGTCCTGGTCATTTCGCGCAGTTTAAGAACGTCTAACTGCAGTGAACCAACTAGCCCGCCAGATCGTCTTGCTGGGAAAAAAATTGTCATGTTCTTGGAATTAAAGGCGCAGCACTTTCCTAGCCAGAGGCTTTCACCCCAGGCGAACGAGTTGCTCTTCTGTCATGTTAACATTTCCTGCTCAGTTGGCTAGAATCGCTTGTAAGAGCTTTCTGAGGAAATCTTTGCAGAGTTCAGTGGCGTGGTAATCGCCCCTTAAGTCAGCTATATTTTGCCGCAGCAACAGGTGCGGCAAAAGTGCCGACGATAGCAGATCGCAAATCTTGTCACTTCGTCTCACGTCTGCTATCTTCATGACCTTGTCGATTTCATAGTACCAACATGTATGTCATATTAGCGCTCTCAAAACACGAAGTGCAATCAACAAGAAGGTTACAAATCGAGTTGTTAGAAAGTGCTGCTTCTTTGCATCTTCTTTGTTTATTTATTCCTTGTGTTTCGAGTGGTGCTAAGTAACCAAATTGATAGCGGCCAGCGAATTTTCGAAAATTTCGAATAACGAATCGAATGGCGCATATTCCGAATACCGAATATTTTTCGAATAAATTTCGAAATATTTGAGCACCGACGGGCTAACCCCAAAGGAAGGAAACGTTCAAACAGTGAAGGGTCTTCAGTTCCTGTCTTTGTGTTGTAATAACTGAAGGAAGGACTACGGCATTCCCGCAGCTTCAGAAGTGTAATCTTTACACACCTGTGCATGAATAAAAACAGAGCCGGCCAGTTGTTGTGTCAGTGTATATTGATGTTGCCGCTACAGTATTTAGCACTGATGGTTATATCTATAGCTGCTGTTTGTGCGAAGGTACATGTTATGTTTTTTCATCTGTTCCATTACATGTTTAGCTATATGTGTGGTGTTCGATTCAGCATTGTTTAATTTTTATGCGTCAGTTTTATTTAGAAGCTATAGGCAAAGTAGCGCCTTCAATGCGGTAGTCGCTCCTGCATTTCAGCCGACCGTTACAAAATACCTCCCGGCTCTAGTCGCTGCATTCGGCGAGCTTAGCCCAGTTTTCATAATTGTGGTATATATTGTTGATTAAAAGCACTCGTAATGTTCCTTTGTTAAAGTTGCGAATTTGTTTCAGCAATGTAATACTATATCGGGTCGTTTTTTATTATTAAATTTATAGCTCTGTTGAAAATGGTTTCTTTACAATTTGAAAATTATACGAATAGTACTCGAGTCGTAGTCGTATTGGATTCGTATTCGATTCGGTTCGAAAATTCGGTATTCGCACTTCCCTACATATTGACCGAATTCCACCGAGTCCAAACCACCACGTTCTGTACTAATTAACCGCATGTATTCTAAAGCCGTTCTTTTTTTTTTTTCGATAACTATGCGCGGAAAAACAGCTTCTAATAGGTACAGATCTAGTAATTTTATTATTAAGAACAAGGAACCTTTACCTTCTCATCGCAGGCACGAACGAGATAGCCTTCCAAATAAGCAATTGGAGCTACTTTTATGTCATCTCGCGTCTCAGACCAGCTACTAAATAATTCCAGTTCACTGACCAGCTCTCTCTCACAGCAAGCAGAAGACCGGATGGAATAGGAGCTGATCCTTGATTCTTTACATCCATCTTGATGGGTACATTAGCCTCTGAACTCACACGGGCGTTCCCATTTTTTGCAGCTTGCGCTATTCTAACCTAATGGAATGTTCGTCGAACAGTGCGGTCCACAACAGATGCGCGGAATTTTGCCTAACGCATAAAATATCGCATGCGCAAACTGCCTTCAGTGACTATCAGCGCTAACGACGCATGTGGACAAAAACAACCACCGACTCGACCTATCTGCTCATTTTTGAACCTGCTCTCTTTCGAACACTCGCTCTTTCCCGCCGGCGCGTCGCGCGGAGTTCTCCACCCTCTCCCTAGGGTTCCTCGATGCGCGCGCCCCCTTGGAGGGTGGAGCCATTCTTTGAGGGGGTGAATGCCTGCCTTCCGATCGGCGGCCGCCATTGGGCTCCCCACCGCCTCGTCGCGGCTGATTGAGTGAGACAGGTGCGCGGCGTTTTCTCGGGCAAAATGCCCGTGTGTTGCGTGCCACAGTGCACAAACCACTCGCGAAATGGCTATAAGATGTTCAGATTTCCGAAAGATCCGAAAAGGCGACTCCTGTGGCTGGTAAAGATTAAGCGCGACAAGTGGCAACCCACGGACCGTTCGTGTTTGTGCAGCCTAAGTTATGCCATTTCAGCATCTGGAGAGTTATAACTCGCCGCGCTTACGCTGGCCTTCTCGCTCGACGTAACTCGCCGCAACGTATACGTTGCCGAAAAAATACTTTAGGGGCACTCACTGTCCTCGCATTGTAGGTCCAGAAACGACGCCTTGGCGTTTGTCAGCTGGTTCCCGGACGCGTATTGCCGAACGGTGACGGTGTATGTGCGTGTGTGTGTTTGCGTGTATGTGCGTGTACGTTTGTGTGTGCGCGCATGATTGTGCGTGCGTGTGTGTGTGCGTTGCCGCGTGGGCGCATGCGTGTGCGTGCGTGTGTGTACGTGTGCGCGTGCCCGTGTGTGTGCGCGCATGCATGTCTGTGAGTGTGTATGTGTGCGTGTGTGTACATGTGTGTGCATGCGTGTGTGGGTGTACTTATCTGTGCGCGTGTTTGTGTGTGCGCAGGCGTGTGCGTGCGTGTATGTGTGTGTGTGTGTGCACGCACGTGCATGCGCGTGTGTATGTGTGCGTGCGAGCCTGTGTGTGTGCGTATGTGCACATGCGTGTGCATTTCTGCGTGCCTCTGTGTGTTTGTACGTGTGTGCGCGCGTGTGTATACGTATACGTGTGTGTGCGTGTATGTGTGTACGTGTGCAGGCGTGCGTGTGTGTGCGAATGTGCGTGTGTAGGCGTGCGTGTGTGTGTGTATGTGCGTGTACGTGAATGTTGTTAGTGCGTGTGCGCATGTACGCATGATTGTGCGTGCATGTGTGTGTGCGTGTGAGCATGTGCACATGCGTTTTCTACGCGTGTGCGTGCATGTGCGTGTTTATGCGTGCGTGTGTGCGCGTGTGTGTGCGCGTGCGTATACACGTGTGTGCATGATTTAATGCCATAAATTTCATGATTTAATGCCATAAAAACCTTATGTAGAGCCCCAAATAGTATGATATGTACTCAATTTTTTTTTACCCATCTGCTATTTACAGTAAGGTAAAAGAGATGAAAACAATATTCAGAATACTGTGCGTTGCAGGGTGCGGTCCGTAAATGGGGTAGCTGATGAATAATTCGAAAACAAGATCTCAAAATATGGTGTGCAATCACATTTTTTCTCTTTTCTCGTGGCAGCACGTGGTTTCTATTTTCTTCTTTTCTTTCGACCGTCAGGCAAACTGTTTTTACACTTCTGTGGAAAGCACAAAACAGAGACACAATCAAAAGCCATGGGACTTGGGTGCGTGTATGGTGACATAGGTGCGTGTGTTTCGCATCTTTAACCAATATAAATAGTTACCGACTAGCCCAAGAAGATGCTAACTGAAGGTGTTAACGCGGCTGGCGTGGACGGTAGTTTTCTGCTGCGAGCAACTCCAGCTGCTAATGTCGCTTTAAAAATAAAGATTAGAAAATATAAATCTGAGACTTTCACACTCCCGATGCGAAGACTTTGTATTTTTGTCATGTTGTTTGAGTATCCACTCGTTTTGATAGAACGAACTTTGCATGCAGCCGCGCGACGCCCGTTGGCTGCCTATGATGGCTATAGGTGGCCTGCGGAGAGGGCATCGTAATGGCGGACGCAGTAGCAGACGACGCTGTTGTCTCCACCCTCCACGGCGGCGGAGGGGAGCGCGCGCATCGAGGAACCCTACCTCTCCCCTACTACAAGCGCCCTCCTAGCGAAATGCGGCGACAACTGTCAACTACGCTTCCACGCTCTCACTGACTGCCTGCGCCGCGACGCGGCGGGCCGCACCGTGTGTTTGCATCGAGCGGCCGTGCTACACGCCTGTCACAACGAACCTTCCGCTGGTCACTTGGGCTACACCCGAACATTGGCGAGGATTAGGACACAACTATTACTGGCCGAGACTTGCCGTGGTCGTGACAACTTACGTGCATACGTGTCAAGATTGCCAGCGTCGCAAACCACCATCCATCAAGCCAGCCGGCCTGTTGGAGCCTGTTAAAGTGCCGACAACACCATTAGCACAATACGGCACGGATTTTCTGGGCCCCTTTCTCAACGTCTGCAACCGGAAATGGGTGGATAATTGTCGCCACAGATTACCTCACCCGATACGCCGAGACAGGCGCTCTGCGACGGGCAACATCAGCTTGAAGCGGCGCGATTTTTTCAGCGAAGCCATCGATTTACGACACGGGGCTCCCGCAGTAGTTCTCACCGACAGAAGTATTGCGTTGATGGTCCGAGCTTAATGGACATCATTTATCGACTAAGTGGTACCGCTCACAGGAAGACAACGGTGTATCATCCCCAGATGAACGGGCTGACTGGACGTCTCAAGAGGACCCTGGTTGACATGATAAGCATGTACGTAGACGTAGAGCACAAGAACTGGGATGATATCCTGCCCTACGTAACATTCGCGTACAATACGGCTCGTCAGCAGACCACTCTGATGACACCATTCAGTCTCGTTTACGGCCGTGAAGTCACGATAACATTAGAAGCGATGCTCCCTCACAAAAATGATGGGAATGAGACGGACGCTGAGGAGTTTACACAGTGAGCAGAAGAAGCTAGACAACTTGCCATGTTGTGAATTACCGAGAAACAAGACTATGACGCCATACACTACAACCTCCGGCACAGACCTGTCACATACAACGTTGGCGACAAAGTGTAGGTCTGGACACTTATTCGTCGGCGTGGGCTCTCCGAAAAGCTGTTGCGAAGATACTTCCGACCTTACGCAGTTTTGCGACGCATCACTGACGTCAACTACGAGGTTGTTCCGGACAGCCCTCAGTGTTTAAAGCGCCGAAGACATTTGCCAGAAATTGTTCACGTGCTTCGGATGAAGCCATACTTTGAGTGACCTTGCCTTCCTGAACATTTAACACGGGTCCGTTTTGTTTCCTAGAAAAAAGACAAATAAAAGCACGAATAAGCACTTTTTATGCCTCTCAGTTAATTTACAGTTAAAAAATAGGCTTCTCTGTCTTAACGCATCCGTATTAACACCAAAAACTGATATCTTGGCGTTGCACAAAATGTAATACTATTATTCCGGCTCTAGTTTTCCAAAAATCCAGATAACAGACTCCGCCACTCCCAAAACTCTGTGGCGTAATGTATGAAGTCTGCGATGACTCAATGCTCAAAATGTTAAAGAAATGCAAATAGCTTCGCTGGCCTGCTAAATTGCCCTGTTGGGCAGAGTGTGGACAAAGGTCTGTTATCAGTGTCATGACCTGTCACCTGTTTGTCGTCGGCGCAAAGGCATCCTCGTGGTATGGCAAACCGGTTTGTCGATCCGTACGCATGCCGACGGAATTCCACGCTCAGGTTTAGACGGACAGCTATACATACGACATAGTGAAATCTCAACGCAGAAAAATGAATAGGACACATATGCTCAAAATCAATGATAACAGGATGGCGTGGCAAATACCTATAAATTTTTAAAACAACGCATGACAACGGATAAAGAGGGGGGTTGCCCCCTTCACCGCCAATAATGTAAACCTACTGAAGAGATCCAACTCCATTCCGATGGCACCTGTGTTTTTGACATAACATGTTTTTTTTTTCTTCTTACATTTCGTCGACTATATGGTATTGGCTCCGGCGCGGAAGATTTTTTTTTCGAACACCTAAGCTTCTGCGATGGAAGCAAGGACAATCAGCTATAAGCAGACAGTTTGCAAGATCGCGTACGGGAAACAGCAGTTAGTCTATGAACTTTGATATCAATGGCAGAACATTGCCACAGAACGCTGGGAAGCATTCCAGATGTGGGGGGTGCATGCTAGCCTGGTCTTCATGAGAGTATCGATGTGATTACTTTCCTTCGGAAGGTTAAGCTATATTGAGCCGATGTTCCGGAGATTCGGTTGCAGATGTGGTTCGGTCGGTGCGTAGTCCTCAACGCATTCAGTTTCCTTGAGGTTAGACGAACTTAGCTGGTTCACGGGAGACAAAGCGGCACTAGACCGAACTGTAGTGTGTCAGCATCTACACTGATCAGGAGGGCTACTGCCTGAGGTTAAATAGATGCAGATTTCCCTAGTTCTCTATACTGGGCAAACGAAGGTTTTGGCAGTGAGCCATACAAAGTTAATTTGTCTCAAAGCCCCTCCTTAAAACTTGCACGTGTTCCGTTTTATTCAGTGACAACATAAACTGGTCTATCCCAATCAGCTCATTGCTGATGTCGCACCTCCCACACACACATGCCTACCATTCAAACGTTGTTCATACTGCATTAGCCCTTACACTATATTGTCCACAGTGGCAACCGAATTCGCGATTCCAACTGAGCGCTCGCCACCTGCCGGCCGCGCCTGGAAATGGCACTAACAGGCTCAACCTTGAACGGAGATATCTTATTACGTTGCGCACGTTGAAAAGTGGCCGCATAGTTCCTTTATTTTCGCCACGCCGCACGCGCGAGCACGGAAAAAGAAGAAAGCAATGTGTAACGACCGTTTCTGTGTGCCGCAATGCGAGGCATCGCGGTGGCACAGGTGGCAACGTATCGTTCTATCACTTCCCGAAGGATGCAGACCATGCGCGATGGAGAACGACGTAGATCGGAAACATACGCATCAAATTTGGTGCATATGAAGCTAGCAAACGGCTGTGAGCGCACCCTGAGCGGGCATGTAAATCATGTTGTACATTACATGGACGTCGTGATTTTCATATTACGACCTATCATTTATGTTAGTCATACAGAAATATCTCGTCATAGCAATTTTGGTATATGCCAGGTTACCGAAACGGCCGTTAGAGCACCACGGCCATGACATGTAAACTATCTAAAGGAAATCAAATCTAAAGGAGTTGAAAGGAGACATGTAAAGGAGCTGAAAATGTTTTAATTAAAAGTCTGTTCGGTAATAATGACTGACTTTTAACATTTTCAGCACCCAGGACCATTAGGAAAAAGGTGGATGAAAATTTTAAATTGCAACCCGGAAATGGCGAAATTAAGTGTCATTTATATGGCACGATATCGATGCATCTTCAACGTGTACACAAAGGATACATAATTTCCTCATGCAAAACAGTCCTAAGTGATCACGCATCGGCCTATACCTGAAACACATCATAAAACAGCTTAGCCAAACTATAGTGTAATTATATCGGTAAACAGTTAAGACCATGTGTATTAATTATGAGAAGCCAAACAGACCGCCCCAATACTGTACTGAAGGTCATTGACTGCATTATAATTCTGCCCCTTGGGACTATGCAAGCGGTTGATTAGAACTTGCCCTTTGATGGTCCAAGGGGAAGATACCATTCCATAAAATTAGCAGTATTGCCCTTCTTGAACGTTCTATACAGCAGTATTACCAAAACAACTTAGAAGGTGTTGTATGACATGCATTATTCGCTGCCGAAAAGCCCCGCTGTAATCTTTGCGCTGATGTGCTATGCAGTGAAGGCGAGGCAAAGGCAAACTTTCCTACTATCTTGTAGTTGTTCAGTTGGAAAATGTTTTTTCTCCCTTAAAACAAAAACTACTGTTTTGAATCTATCTGTATGTCTTACGAACGAAGCATGCTATGCAACAGTGTATAAGCCATATTTTTACTTGGAACGCTACATTGATAACATGAAGCCTCAATATGAGTCAACATGCTATTTTTTTCCAAATTTGTCAGAATATTGTGGCAATGTTCCGGCTTCATACGCTCCCGAAGTAGTTTCATAATTTATTATAGGAACCCATAAAACCCATAATGCGAATATATTACTCGCGAAGAAATGTATGCTTTTTATAAAATAACGCGAAACATGCAGCATATTGAAATTTTTCGCCAAGGCCAAAAATAAAGAAATTAAGACAATAATGAATAAACTATTATAGTCATGAAAGATCAGGCGCCTTAAGATTAAGGAAAAATTGTTTCGTAGTAATTGCTCAGACCAGTAATATATAAATTATTTAGTGCGACACAGTTTCACTTGGGTGCCCAAAGTTCGAAGCACCCTGTAGGCAACACAAAAATTTTTTTGCGAAATATAACGCCTCAAGAACTACTTCTCACATTCACATATACCGGCACAATCTTTTTTCAGCATGATCGGAGATGGTCGAAAATTGATCTGGTGCACTTGATACGGACTCATATATATATATATATATATATATATATATATATATATATATATATATATATATATATATATATATATATATATATATATATATATATATATATATATATATATGTGTGTGTGTGTGTGTGTGTGTTTGTGTGCGTGCGTGTGTGTATGCGTGTATGTGTGTGCCGGCCATCGTGTAAATGTACAGCAGGGGCTAACATGCAGACGTTATAGCATAGTGCATAAATAAAATAAGTGCTGTTGCGGGTAACTTCTTCGCCTTCCTTTTATTTTCCTGAACAACACTGCTAAGCTCGCTAACGGTGCCCAAGTACAGTACACTACGATTATTCATCACCACACTACATTGGTGGGACTGAATGGTGATGTCCATCTTGAAATCAGCACCATTGCAGAGGCACTCGGCTGTGCTGGTACTGAAAATCAGGCCTTCTCCACTCTCGGCACACTCGGCCAGGGAGCGGATGCCTCGCATCCTGGCCTCGAAGGTGAGCCGGCCGATCGGATCCACTAAGCTGCAGCCGGTACTGAAAACGCCGCTCATCATCGCTCGACCCCACAAGGACAACGACGCCGAAGAAGTGCTTGAAAGAGGAATTTGTGCTCTTCTTCATCATCACGAGGAAGTCATGGCCATGGCATGTCTGAAGCGCGTACCAGGTGTAGTCTTGCACGCTGTCGAAGCTTGTAGCCGTGAGGACCACGTTCTCTCCTGTGCGATAATATATACGGAATAGACAGCTGACTTACAGAACCAATGTAGATAAACTCTATGCGCCCTGTTTTGATTTCCATGTTATCTGTATTGCTCAATTTAAACATGTATAGATGTACTATTCGTACGTAACAAATTACGGTGCCACCAACCTTAATTTGTTTAACGAATATTTCCATGCGTATGCGTCTACCGTAGCAATATTGATTTATTGGTAAGACGTAACAAACGACAAAAGTTCACAGCACCATATGGCAGCTCAAAAACTTACCCATACAGTAGTCATGGCTTTTTCGACTGCTGGATGGTCGAAAACATTAGTTTTGTTTCGATTGTTTTAATTTGGGCTTGATTTGCTTTCACTTTCGTGTGTAGTTCTTTAACTGGTTCACCACGCAATGCCGTCCGGGTCCTCTAACCAGAGATCCCTGCGGCCTTCCATGCTATTAAAAGCTGCCGCGTTTTGCACAATTGTCGTAGAATAAAGTAAATCATACAAGTGACGACAGACACTTAAATCTAGCGCACTGTTCTGTTCCTTCACTTGTACTGTAACTTCTTGTGCGCTCTTGGCTATGCCACGTCAAACATGGACGCATGTGAACGAAACGCAATATAAAGGTCATCTTTTTTTTCAGTTTTTTCTGCTGCGTTGAATGTTATTTAAAATCTCCCACGACCTTTCCCTTCGAACTACATAATACTTCCGTAGCCATAGGGGGGGGGGGGAATGGGCTTTGAAGTGAACTTTCTTCCGCACCCCCCAAAAATTTCCATTTTTTATGGTTTATATACTATAAGCACTATGAAAAACGCATGCACGACCATAAAGAAAGGGTTACTGAACGACCCATATGTCAGTACATTTCTCGCAATACTTCACCTTGCAATCTTGGAATGAAGTCGTGCTTACGAAGAACGTGGTCGACAAGTTTTTCTGGCCGTCCTCTCCAACTGCAGCTTTCCGATCCGAGCACACAGGAACATGGCCTGAATTTCATGGCGAGAAATCATCATCACCTGACAGTACATAACTGCCGCAGCATTTCGAGATGGCTGTATGCGCAAAGTGAATGATTAGGCTGATTTGTTAAGTTTAGTTGAGTCAGAAAGCTGAAAAAAGGAGGCTTCTTGGTTCACGTGAACTTATCTTCGCGAAAGTTCTCTAACACCAGATAGACATTACAAGAAAGAGAGGACTGAGAAAGCATACACATGTATCACACAAAGCACACCTACAGGTACTTTTGAAGGACACATTAGAATTAGGGGTGTGCGAATAGTGAATTTTAGAGCCGATTATAAGACGAACCGAATAGGGGTTACGCCCAATGAAATAGTATACGAATAGTTCACGAATGTTAAGGAAACCATTACTAAACAACATTAGAATCGTAACGCAATCATTTTCTCCACAGCCCATGATTTCGACGGCTTTTATTTGAAACAAATGTGCACTGGGTTTAAAAAATGAACCTTACTTTTACGTTTCATCAGCAAAAAATAAGCTCACGCAAGCTCGATTGATAGCAGCAACTAGCGCCTTGGAAATAATTTGTTCTTGCAGGTTTAAATACAACACTCACTACAGTATTCAAGATGGCGCTTTATCAACAGCTTTAGAAAACAAATATATCAACACTTAACCATGTTTATGCGTCGAGACTGTCATGCATGACATGATGAAAATATTGGACTGGTGGCTCTGTCACTTCGGCAACAGTAGAGTTATAAGCAAAAATGTCATTGGGCTCAATGTACCTTGGTAATTCCATAACTAAAACAAGATAGGTGACCCCTCTTTCCGTTCCAACGTTTGGTTCCATGATGTTTTTATCACCGCTCATTATTCGATATAATAGAATATTAATTAGTATTTTCAAATGCGCTATTCGATTTAAGCAGCGAATCGAATCGAACACTATTCAATTGGCTATTCAAAATCTTCGATTATTCACACACCGTGTATTCATTGTAATTATATCCAGCACACAACTTGTTATATGAAAAACTGTGATCGTGTAATGGTCATAATGAGTACGAGGTAGATAAAAGGGGAGCTACGACGTGACCGCTCACCCGTGTTCGCAGGACATCTCGTGCTTCTGCTTGGCTGCTATTGCGAGAGAGGCTGAGCAACCCTGTGAGCGGAACTTGCAATGGAACAGATTCAACTCCGCCAGGTGGTCCAAGGCCAGGTTCCTGTTCGTGTCTGCACGTAGATTACGAGGACTGCAGCACTATGTTCAATTTTTTCGATTTTCAACTTCGGTGTTCTTAGTATACAAAAAGCCCGGAAGAGTGATTTTTCCTGCAATCTCTCCGCTCCATTGCGTCATTGACCATATTCCTCAAAGGTCACTTCTCAGCATTGAAACTAGATTTGCCATGTGGTAAAGCATGGAAATGTTCAAGAAGCCTGAACGAATGAATCGAAGTGAAAATTTCCCCCGGCCACTTACGGATTCGCCGAAGGTGACTCGAAGACAAAAGACGATACTTCTTGTGCTCAAATAATTATAATGATTCCTTCCGCCTTGAAAGCTTCATGCACCTAACATAAATTTGGCTTCGTCCTTGATGAAGGGGCTTTGCATGCTTTCTTTAACTCACGTCATATTGCTCGGCCTCCGGGAACGGCCCACCTTTGCCCAAGCGATGACGTCACGTGACGGCGTCGTTATGTGATGTCCTAGGTACATCATATATTTTCGCTACCACCACGTAATGATGACATCAAAAGTTGACGTTGCCATGGGACACTAAACCTTATAAACCGAACCAACCAGCCTGTACTTAAACTGCTGTACTTCCCCCAAGTTTTACTGAATCTTTTACAATGTGAGTGGCTCTTTTATCGTTTCGTGGTCGTCCTGCCGGTCACCTTTCGAATTTGACGGGGCACCTACAGCCTTCGCTTTAATAAAGATAATGCAATAACTAAAAACTGCAGATAGTCCATTTCCGCCCAAAATAGCCAACAGTAGGCAAGACTGGTAAGGTAAGCACGGCAAGTAAATCTATTCACCAAGCAGCGACCCTCACGACATTCCAATATTGACTGTGGCTGAATGCAGCCTAGGAGGCCATTTGTCTTCAATACTATTTGCAGATAATACAAGCATGAGGTTCCGAATGAATGGAGACATTGCTTTTCTGCCCACGGACCACCAACACCACAGATTACCCAACAATGTCCACGATTAAGCCAAGTGTGAGGAAAGGACACCGAACGCATGTGTGTTAGGCGTGATGGTGTGATTGGTGTGATATGGGACGTGGCGTGATATGGGATTGGCGTGATATGGGACTTGGAAGTGTCAACAGAGTGACAAACCGAAACTGAAGAAGACGAACGGAGGGCAGGCGGCACGGAGGCGGCAAGAAAAACAAGAAAAGAAGAGGAGGAAAAAGAAGGGACGAGCTGCCGTGGAACGTGCGGGTCGCTCGCGGGTGGAAGCGGCGAGGACAGCGGAAGACGAGCTGCTGCCCCGGCGTTCCAGAGACGAGCGTTGGACAGGACGTGCCTGTCAAAGTTCCAGTCCCGGTGGACCTGTCCAAGGTCCTGTTCCGGTGGCCCCTCCAAGGTCCGAGGACGAGGCCTGGTGAGCGGCTCCTGCCAAGGTGCAGTAGCCGAGGCTGGGCTCGGGGACGAGGCCTACCGGGTGCGGTCCTCGTGGGTCGTGGCCTGACCCTGGTCCTCCGGAGTTGCGGTCCCATCCTGCGGGGTTGGCCGCGACGTCCGTCTCAACGGCGCTGCACAGGGTAGCGCATCCGGGTGCAGTCAACCGTGCCTGCCGTGCCGCCTCTACCCTCACGCACGTCGACGAGCACATGCTGGAACCCAACTGTGAGACGTCGGTTTTCTACCGGGAACGATTCGCGATAGGCAGTGTCGCGTGGGATTAGTTGGGACTACTCCGCTCATGTACTGATCGAGGATCGCTGTGTGTATAGTTTTTTTCCCTATCGCTTTCTTTTTTCCCTTTAGCGTGCAACATAAAGTGTTTTCTATCGTCTACGCAATGCGTATGAATCCTTTCTCGTCCGACCACCACAGACATAGTGACGAACGTCCTTAAACATTACAATTTCTGGCGTCCGCGAGACAGGACTAAGCTCTCGCATTACATCTGAGAGCCTCACGTTGTTTGTGTGTGGCAGACGAGAATGGACGAGAAGAGCAAGCTAGTTGAGCTAGGGAAGGAAATGGGGCTGAGTGGAGAGGCATTGTTGGCATGGGTGAGCGCTGAGGAAAAAGAAATGAGGGATCAGAGAGCGAAAGATCGAGAGGAGGCACGCCTAGCAGCACAGGCGGATCATGAGCGTGAGATAGCTCGCATGTAGGCTGAAAGGCTCTTCCTCGAGGAGCGACGTCGTGTCGCAGAGGCGCAGCGTCCGAACACGAGTTCTGCCGTCGATAGTATGGGTGCTGGTCAGAGTTTCCGCAGCCCACACAAAATGATTCCACCTTATAATGAGGGTAGGGATGAACTGGATGCGTACATCCAGAGATTCGAGAGGGTTGCCACGAGCCAAGGCTGGCCAACCGACAAGTGGGCCCTGTCGCTGAGCTTGTGCCTAACGGGGGAAGCCTTGACCGTGGTAGGACGGATGTCTGCAGAAGACTCTACGGACTACGCAAAGCTGAAGCAGACGCTCCTCCAGCGGTTCCGATACACCGAGGAGGGATACCGCACGAAGTTTAGGGATGCCCGGCCCGAGAATGCTGAAACAGGTCGACAGTTCGCGGGGCGTCTCTGTGGATACTTCGACCACTGGCAAGAGCTGGCGAAGACTCCCAAAACTTATGAGGCACTGCGAGACAAGATGGTGTCCGAGCAATTCCTGAGGCGGTGCGACGAGAGGTTGGCGGTCTTCCTGAAGGAGCGAGGATGCAATAACCTGGACACGTTGGCGACGACGGCAGATCAATATTTGGAAGCCCACGGAATCGTGAATCTCGCTAGAGGAAAGGAAGAAAAGGGGAAACCGATGGCTGCCGCTAAAGTTGACACCGCAAGCGAAAACAAAGTAAAACCGCTTTGTTTTCTGTGCAACAAGCCGGGTCATCGAGCTTCCGATTGCTGGACGAAGTCTCGAGCGCCAAAGTCGACGTCGTGCTGGATCTGTAAGAAGACAGGGCACAAACCCGATAGTTGTCCATCGAACTCGGGAAAACGTAGAGAAGCTTCATGTTCCGTCTTGGGATACCAGGAAGCGCAGCATGAAAAATCAGTGGAAGGCGGGCCTGACAAGACAGATCACAACCACAGTCATGAAACGTGCGATGGGACCCAAAGCAACGCAACTTGCGACAACGGATCGAAACCGATGCCAACAGTACAGGGCTATCTGGAAGGAAAGCTGGTCACTGTATTACGGGATACCGGTTGCAACACGGTAGTGGTGAAACGGTCACTCGTTCCTGACCGCAATTTGACTGGTAGCACCCGTACCATTCGTTTATTGGACCGGTCTGCCAAAGACTTGCCAGAAGCCAAGGTGTACATCGATTCGCCGCTTTTCAAGGGTCAGGTGCTTGCTGTGTGTATGGAGAACCCGTTGTATGAAGTTGTGCTTGGCAACATTGCAGGTGTACTATCAGATCCACACCAAGCCGCGAAGCCAGCACGACGACCAAAACTCTCACGGATTCATCATGATCCAGTTGGCCCGGAGCAAGAACCCAAAGGCGCAACCTCATCAGATAGAGGACGGCAAGATGACGTGTCGGCGGCTGCAGGAAAAGAAAGAAAACAGCCCAGAGAACTGATTGTTCCTCGGATCCAGCCCTTGGATATCAGCCGGGAAGAGCTAGAGAATTTACAGCACACAGATCCTACGCTGGAAACCTGCTTCGCGGCCCTGGGGAAGAAAATTATATCCAAGAAGTCAGCGGTCACTGAGTTTGTGCTGATACGCGACATTCTTTTCCGGCGCCACCACACGGCAGAACGGCGAGACTTAGAGCAACTTGTAGTTCCCAAGGATCTTCGGAGCACCGTGATGAAGATGGCTCATGAAGGCCTTCTGTCTGGTCACCAGGGGCAACGAAGAACAAAGGACCGTGTCCTTTCGGAGTTTTACTGGCCAGGTGTACAGGCTGATGTCATACGGTTCGTGAAGTCGTGCGACATATGTCAGAGGACCGTGCCGAAACACCTCGTCGGACGAGTCCCATTGGGAAACATGCCCATCATAGACACACCCTTTCAGCGGGTCGCCATTGATATTATTGGCCCCCCTGTCACCAACGTCATCCAAGGGCAACAAGTATGTCTTAACGATGGTAGATTTCGCTACGCGTTACCCGGATGCCGTAGCACTACCGAGCATCGAAACGGAGCGCATAGCAGAAGCTCTTGTAGAGATGTTCTCTCGTGTGGGAGTGCCACGGGAGATAGTGAGCGACCGTGGAAAGTCGTTCACCTCGAGTCTCATGCAGGAACTCGGTCGTCTACTTTCATTTCGCCAGCTACCCACGACACCTTATCACCCTATGGCGAACGGACTTGTCGAGAGATTTAATGGCACTCTCAAACAAATGGTTCGTCGCATGTGTCGGGAACGGCCTCAGCAATGGGACAGATACTTGGCTCCCCTGCTCTTCGCCTACCGTGAGGTTCCTCAAACAAGCCTTGGATTCGCGCCGTTCGACCTCCTATACGGTAGATTTGTACGCGGGCCAATGTCGATTCTTAAGGAACTGTGGACAGGGGCCAACATCGATCCCGATACGAAAACAACATACCAGTATGTTGTAGATCTCCAGGAGCGACTGCAAGACACCTGCAAGGTCGCACATGAAGAACTCCTCAAGGCAAAAAATGACACAGAAGAAGTATTACGATAGGAGAGCAAGAGTCCGACAGCTGTCGCCCGGAGACAAGGTGTTGCTGTTGCTACCATCAGACAAGAATAAATTGATCTTGACATGGAAGGGACCCTTCACGGTGCTTGAAAAACGCAGCGAATACGACTACGAGATAGATCTCGGAGCTCGGAGAAGCCTATTTCACATCAACCTTCTCAAGAAATACGAGGAAAGAGAGCCCGAGAATGAAGCACAACACGCTGCCGTTACTGTGCAGTCAGACAGTGCTGACGAACGAGAAATTCCCTTCGTTGCGCTGCACCAACGGGAAACATACAAAAATGTCCTAGTAGCGACTAACTTGAACAAGTCGCAGACAGACGAAATTAATGAACTTCTAAAAGAGTTCCATGACGTGTTTTCTGACGTACCAGGCAAGACGGACCTTGTCGAGTGCAAGTTGCGCCTTACCACCGAAACACCCGTGAAGGTACGCCCATACCCTATACCATTCGCCATCCAAGAAGCCGTAGACAAAGAAGTGCAGGACATGCTAACACAAGGCATCATTGAGCCCTCGGAGTCGCCATATCAAGCTCCAATCGTCGTGGTCAAGAATAAAGATGGGAACATCCGCCTTTGTATTGACTTCAGACAGCTGAATCGAATCGTTGTTACGGACAACGAACCGATACCCCGAGTGGACATGATGTTTGCCAAACTCGGTCAGAGCCGCTACTTTTCGAAGTTTGACTTTACGAAAGGTTACTGGCAGGTGCCGATGCACGAAGCATCGAAGGCCCTCACGGCATTCCAATCTTCTTCTGGCCTTTACCAATTCAGATTCATGCCGTTCGGCATCAAAACAGCACCTGCTGTATTCACCCGACTAATGAGACGAGTGGTAGACGGAATACCCAACATCTATCACTATTTTGACGATGTGCTAATAGCCACTCGAACTTGGGAAGAGCACATCACAACTCTGACCAAGTTTCTACAACGTGTCAGGGCAGCTCATTTGACGATAAAGCCCTCGAAAAGTGAGGTGGCCTTTGCTGAAGTAAAATTCTTGGGGCACATAGTCGGGAACAATCTTCTCCGACCCCAGATTGAGACTTTGGAGAAGATTCAGGCGGCAAAGAGACCACAGACGAAGAAAGAAGTTCGCTCCTTTCTTGGTTTAACCGGTTATTACCGGAATTTTGTCCCCAATTACTCGGCTGTGGTAGCACCTCTAACGGAACTCACTAGAAAGCGAGGTCCCAACAAGGTCTGCTGGGAAGAATGCCACGAACAAGCCTTTGCAAAACTGCAGCGTCTACTATCATCTGGTCCGGTATTGCGGTCACCGGACTTACGGGAGCCATTCATCTTGCGCACGGATGCATCTTCATCCAGTCTTGGAGCCGTTTTAATGCAGCGCCACGACGGCATGTTGCATCCAGTAGCCTACGCAAGCCGTAAACTCCTTGAACGAGAGGCACGGTACTCAACTATTGAAAGGGAAGCCCTGGCTCTTGTGTGGGCTATTCAAAAGTTTCATGTATACCTCTTTGGAAACCGGTTCGTGCTGCAAACTGACCACCAGCCGCTCTCTTACATAAACTCCGCAAAACAAATCAACAGCCGAGTGCTCCGCTGGAGTCTCTTGCTTACGGAGTACGACTTTGTGGTCGAATACATTAAGGGCGCCGACAACATAGGTGCCGACTACCTCAGCCGCATTTGACTTCTTCGCCGTTAGCTTTCAGTGGCGGTACAATTTTTTTTCTTTATATTAAGCCACCTTCCAACTAACGGACTGAACTGTAAATATTTTTTTTCTTATATTTGTTGTTTTTGTGTAGCCGACCTCGTCGTCTTGTGAAAAGTTGTTTTTCCCCTAAACAACTTTCTTGAGCAGGGGGATATTGTGAGGAAAGGACACCGAACGCATGTGTGTTAGGCGTGATGGTGTGATTGGTGTGATATGGGACGTGGCGTGATATGGGATTGGCGTGATATGGGACTTGGAAGTGTCAACAGAGTGACAAACCGAAACTGAAGAAGACGAACGGAGGGCAGGCGGCACGGAGGCGGCAAGAAAAACAAGAAAAGAAGAGGAGGAAAAAGAAGGGACGAGCTGCCGTGGAACGTGCGGGTCGCTCGCGGGTGGAAGCGGCGAGGACAGCGGAAGACGAGCTGCTGCCCGGCGTTCCAGAGACGGGCGTTGGACAGGACGTGCCTGTCAAAGTTACAGTCCCGGTGGACCTGTCCAAGGTCCTGTTCCGGTGGCCCCTCCAAGGTCCGAGGACGAGGCCTGGTGAGCGGCTCCTGCCCAGGTGCAGTAGCCGAGGCTGGGCTCGGGGACGAGGCCTACCGGGTGCGGTCCTCGTGGGTCGTGGCCTGACCCTGGTCCTCCGGAGTTGCGGTCCCATCCTGCGGGGTTGGCCGCGACGTCCGTCTCAACGGCGCTGTACAGGGTAGCGCATCCGTGTGCAGTCAACCGTGCCTGCCGTGCCGCCTCTGCCCTCACGCACGTCTACGAGCACATGCTGGAACCCAACTGTGAGACGTCGGTTTTCTACCGGGAACGATTCGCGATAGGCAGTGTCGCGTGGGATTAGTTGGGACTACTCCGCTCATGTACTGATCGAGGATCGCTGTGTGTATAGTTTTTTTCCCTATCGCTTTCTTTTTTCCCTTTAGCGTGCAACATAAAGTGTTTTCTATCGTCTACGCAATGCGTATGAATCCTTTCTCGTCCGACCACCACACACATAGTGACGAACGTCCTTAAACATTACACCAAGGTTAGCAAATATTTATTGAAAATCAGCAGCTGTTAGAGTACATCAAGTCACGGCGCCTTGCAAAGGAAAAGTTCGGTTTTCTAACTTGGTAACTGGTCATCTTTGTCATCAAAATCGTTGCCATAGCGCCCCGTCAAAGAAAACAGATTTAAGACAACCTGGAACCACGAATACATTATCTTCGTAGTTTCTAAGCTTGTATGCGGGGAGAGTTTTTAAGCGAAAGGGTTTCAGGATCATTTCTGGGCGGTGAGATTTGTAAGCCACCATCGAAGAAATTTAAATATATTTGCGCTGACGCAAAGCATGTGCTATATTTCGATCGATTCACCTACGGATTAATGAAGTGAATGCTACACATATTTATTTAATTGTAGCCCCCGGTGTATAATTACTCTAGGTATGTGTTATAACTATGCAGCACCACCCAGACTCACCTTTCGGCGCTAGGCAGATTGGGCACCGGGCCACCTTTTGCCGACAGCGGGTGTACAGGTGATGCCCGTTCTCGCACTGCAGGATGGGCGGTAGAGCGTAGTCTCCGCACACCGGGCATTCCAACAGACGTGACAATCCTGCGATGGACGTCATCGTCGTCGATGTCTTCTGTGCCGTGATCGTGTTGAATAAGTTGGCCACAGGGTTCGTGCGTTGTGGGGCTTCTATAACAGAAAGAAGAGCGTGCAAAATCAGCTGGCAAGCCTTTTCGAGAAATGCGAACTTACAGGCCGTGGATCAGTATTATCATATAGGAGCTGGCGCAATGAAACACCAACGGAACGAACCAAAACTCGCAGACTCTGATGCATTCTCTTTAGGCGACTCGAAGACAGCAGTTTACTTCTTTTTCTTCTCACTCGTTATACAAATGCTCCCTCTCCTCTCCGAAAGCTTTATGCACCAACGTGGATTCGCACTGCCATCATGATTGTAGGAATCGCAAGCTTTCAGCATGTCACCTGGTCTTCCTCTGACTCCTGACACCGCCCACCTTTGACCATACAAAGCCGTCATCTGATGGCGTCACCATGTGAAGTCGTAGTGGCGTAATACAAATCTCGGGCGTCATGGGGGCTAAAAGGTGACAACTTCGGACGCCCCCGTTACGTCATCACGTGCAAATTTCTCGCAACGCCCTTGCTGAAGCCGCCGCCCGTAAATGTTGCTGTTTGATGAGGCATCTAAGGCTTTTCCGTTATTCTACGGCAGGGGTCTCAAACTCGCCTCAGCCAGCGGGCCGCAGTCGTGCAACTTAGTTCCACAAGGGCCGTAACAGTGGGCGGGGGGGGGGGGGGGGGACTTCGTACAAATTGTCAACAACAAACGTCATTTAAAAAAAAAGAAGAAACGTTTCCCATATCTCACATACAAATGATTTGTGAATGAGATTTGGCGCCAGGATTCCAACCACAAACCCATACCTGTCTCCACAATGGCTACAATCTGGACGCCGATCCTGAAATATAGTTTATTATTTCATGGTTATGTTTCAACACACGGTGGCCATATGGGGTGCCTCACGAAAACAATGCTTTAGAACAGTTATGCCCGAGTAGCTCACGAACATGCTTTTAAAAAAATGTGGGGCGAAGACAGTCATGTGCGGGCCGCGGGCCGCAAGAAAAAGGTTCGCGGGCCGCATGCGGCCCGTGCGGCCACGTGTTTGGGACTTCTGTTCTACAACTAGCACCGCCTTTCCGTTCTCACACTAGGACGCACCTCAACTTTCAGTTCTTCTCGGCTCTGTGCTCCTGCCGATGCTCTTACTGGCTACTGTGTACTGAATGCAGTATACACAAAACTGAATCTGGATCAAGCTCCCAATATCTTGAATCTTGCTTACTGCTTCAGCCTCATCCACTGTCTTGGTCCCGAAATCAATGGTTTGCTCATAAATGACACGTGCATTGATTTTATTTGGAAACTAATATTTTTATAAAGGAAGGTCCGTATGAAATGACAAATATCTAAATGTATAGGACAGTATACGGGATGTTCCCCTATAGTTTCCTCAGCATTATTGTCTGTTAGTTGCCATTAATATTGGGCCTAACAAAGGAAATTGAGCCCTTAATAAAATTTCCGCTCCTTTCCTTCATCATAGCGAGGTTGTCGTTCTGGCAGGCTTGATGCTTTCAGGTAGTATGCTAGGGATTATTGGTCAGCTGCCAGCTTGTATTAAGATCACGTGCTGCGTGACGCCAACAGGCAGAAAAATGAGTGTCCAATGCTTGCTCCACGGCTACAGGCGGCGCTGACTGGCGCTCCCACGTTTAAATGCACATACGCGTATACGCCCCACAAAGTGGACGGGAGATGGCCGCCGCGGTAGCTCAGTTGGTAGAGCGTCGGACGCGTTATTCAAAGGTCGCAAGTTCGGTCCCTGCCCGCGGGAAGTTATCTTTTCGTCCACTTAGCTTTCGTCACATTTACATTACATTTAGTACTAATAACATCCCCTATAGTTTCCTTGGCATTATTGTCTGCTAGTTGTAATAAATACTATTGCAGTGTATGATACCAACATGTCAATCTAGAAGTCGTACACAACGATATTTCCCAGGCTTATTTTATATTCCAGGTCCGACCAGCTACCGAATATGCAAGATGAGCCATGTGCAATATATTATGTGTGCTTTTCTTGATGTTGTTTGTATACCCACCGTTTACGCTGACATACGTGCAGGGTGGCCAGGACACCCTCAAGCTGATTGATCACCTCTTTTCCCCTGGTCTCCCGCAACATTATGGTTGTAAATAAACGAATAAATAAAAAAGTCACAGTTTCACCGCAAGGGTGAAGCAATGAATGCGATAGCAAAAAATTGTAATGTTATACGAAGTGAGGCTGGCAGCTAACTCTTTTTTGGATCCGATCTCACGCAACTCTAGAAAACGCTTGTTTAAGAGAATTCTCTTCGCGTTGAGAGCGCAGCACGTAGAAGGGTACACCGGCCCCCCGCCGTCGGCCGCCGAGAAGGGGGAGATAACGCGCGCGCCCGCGCCCGCGCTCGTAAAATCGAACGTCGCCCCCCCCCCCCCCCCCCCCGCCCGTTGTCGGCCGCCGAGAAGGGGAGATAACGCGCGCGCCCCGCTCGTAAAATCGGAGGTCGCTCGAGGGACCCCCCCCCTCGCCTCTTTTCACGCTCACGAACGACGGGCGGGCCCGGTTATATATATACATATACATATACGGCAAATGACGCCGACGCCGACGGCGAAAACCAGCCGCGAGTGTCCATATAATTGATATCGCAATAAAAAATAAAATAAATATAATCGACAGTGACACTATGATGGCGATGTCTACGCATATACTGTGCAAACTCTACAGCATTCCTGCTTAGCGTATGAGGTTCCAATTCTATGTTCTGAGCGCGAAGCGGGCATGGAAGCATGTATCGTACAATGCCACCAAAAGTGAAGCGCGTGCTGTAATTCGATTTTTGCATTCTCAGGGCTACTGTGCAGCTGAAATCATATGCTAGCTAGGAGGCCTGCACTTTGACACCGATAGCGAGCTACAGAGCGGCTGATAGACGAGGTTCAAACTACCAGCGGCTGCCTTACAACATCGAAAGCGTAGGAAAGTCGCTACCACGTTAAAACAAAGGTCTGCATTGAAATGTCGACAATGTATAGAACTAGCGGGTATGCGTACATAAATGTTCCGGACAGTTTAGTTTTAGTTGTCATCCTGTTTTTTATTTTCCAACCAAAGGGGCCTTACAAAAACAACCTAATATTTTGATCGACTGAACGCCCGGTCGCAAGAGCGAATTCGTAATTTATTTTGAAGGTGTGGAAATCGCAAACATTACACTTGCTCAGCTCTGCGAGTTCCTGATTAACTGATCAAACAGCTGAATGTATTCCCATTAGCCTTATCCCCATATATGTATCAACTAATGTATTGCCGTGTTCTGTTTGTCTTTTTACAGCGAAATCTGTTAATGAGATCACAACAAGGATCGTTTTTGCGCCGTAGTTGTCCGCCACCGCCGCCGGTGTCCGTAACCACTATCACGCGAAATACAAAAAACTCACTAAATAAAAAATATCTGTGACAGAATGGCAATCGAATCCCGAGCCCAATGCGTGGCAGCCCAACACTCTACCACTGAGCTACGCCGGTGCTTGAAACTGCTTTGCAAACTGACCCTATGCAGGCTTCATGTCGGGTAAAGAGTCGCGTTAACATATGTTGTAAAGCGGTTTAGAACAGCAAAGTAACAACCAGGCGTCACACAATGCGAATTGCGTTAACGAGTGGGTCGTTCAATCCTCCAACCCATTACAAAAGCCTCAGGCATAATTCTTCATCGTCGTGAGCCACCACATCAACAAAGTGCACATTTTGCGTTACAAGTGTATAGCGGGTACCGCGCTTTTCCGAAAAATGACGAATAATGGCATAGTGGACGCTTCCCCACTACACAAAAGTTATGATGATTTATGGCGTAGTAGGTATCATGCAAGGTGTGCTTGTAGTAGTTGCACCCAAGAGTGTTTCAAAACGGCTCTAGAAAGGCCGCTCTTCCAGCTTTCGCTGTGACTGTGCTGCGCGTTCCGCGCAGACCTGGCGGTTTTTTTTACCTGTCGCTGTTTTCTTTTTCGCAATATTTGTACACATAGTTATCTATGCCTCCTGATGTTTTGAAAAATGTATTTCAACATGCATTGTCTCCATTTAAAATTACTCCAATTTAGACACATGCTTGTATTTTGTTCACCTGGGGCTAGTCCTTGCAACCATTTTGTTATGTGCTCTGTCGCCGCCACTACCTCTGCCTGACGTAACAAGGGGGGTGGGGGGTGAGAACATAGTCAAGCGGCTAGTAGCTTTTTTTTCTCATCCCCTCCGTTAACTTTGTATTGGTGAGAATAAATTATTATTATTATTATTATTATTATTATTATTATGTTGCTGTTGTTGTTGTTGTTGTCGTTGTTCCTTCATGGGCATAATCATGCTAGGCGTGTATGAGAACGATGCAGTACCAACCAGACTTACCTTCAGACTCGCGGAACACTGGGCACAAGGCAACGGGCCTGCAGCAGTGGGGGGCACATATCACCGTGATCGCGCTGCATGATGGGATCAAGCGGGAACTTCCGGTAAACGGGCCAGTAGAACAGGCTGTGCGTCTGAGCAGACTGGAATAGAAGTAAATGTTTTATTAAGTGAACAACTCTGTTTCGATGTGCTACTAAGGCCGTTCAGAATTGGAAAGCGAGCATTATGGCTTCGCCATCCCCTCGCTTCTGATTGGCTCTTATGTGCTGATGCAGCCCTTCCCATTTGCTCAAAGCGCTAACACAGCGGCACTAATCAACGAGGCCAAATGTGGTTTTGTCTATATGGGCTACAACCCAACAATACATGTGAGCTGCACCCATATATCCTGGCGTCTTTGCCGTTTCACCTGTACAGAAAGGGCTGCCCATATGTGTTTATTCATAGGTCCACGGCTCTTTTTTTCTCTGCCAGTCCATATATTACACATGTTAAGTAATTCGAAATTCGCCATTCCTATTTAAAATTGCAGGTTTCGCGAAGTCCGTGATGTCGCTGTGATTTGTTTAACCAGGAATTCCAAGTTTTAGACCTCATACCAGCGAAAAGAATGTGTCGGCTGCATGGGAGTATGAACTACCTGAGAAACGCGAAATGAATTCTATGAAGCGGAATTGAGCAAACGCAATGCTTGTGAATATCATTTTGAAGGGCGAGTTAGTACACGTCTGTGATGTGAATCGTTGTGCATAGAGTCGGACCAACGGCTTACAGTTCGCGCTCTCTCTCTCCCCCATCGTTTTTCCTGTGGTCGCCTGGCTGCATGCGCAATGATTCCCACCAATATTTCTAATTGGGCCCAAGTGGGCTGATATGGCCTCTCCTATTTGCTCAAAACACCAATATGGATGCATTCGACGACGTCGAACCAACAAATTAAACATCGTCCTCCTCAGTGATTTGGGTGTTCTCCCCCCTCCCCCGCTCAGTCTGTAACACTTCGTGAAACAAGAGAACAGCGCCAGTTAAGCTACCGCCTATCCGCCTATCATCACTCAATGTGAGCCCCGTATGCGCTATTACACATTCCTTCGCTGCTTGGAGGAGCCAAACCGTCTCAAATTTCTATCGGCGCTTCCAATCTGTATTACGACAACAAAAGAAACATTTAGAGAGGACCTATAAAAGCCCAAGAGATGCAACATTTTTCAGGGATGAGTACCAAACTTCGATCCATTTTAGATCGAAATTCCAAAGACAACTTTTTAGCTTCATCCATTTTCTAGGATGTGTACCCCGACAATGCTGTAAAGAACAAGAAGGTGGAGCGCGTGGAGGCAAGCACAGTTGATAGGAAGCAATAACCAACATCCTATAAGCGTAGCGCTCTTTGAAATGCGCTTGATATTAATGGGATAGCGCTAAAGAGCTTGGTTTCGCAGAAAGTGCGGTGTCCTTATCGGTGTCGGCGTCGTTGGTAGTAAACGAAAAATCATCACTTTGTCCGTGACCGAAAAATCGGGAAATATACAAAATAAATAAAAAATTATGGTGAAGGGGCTTTCTCGCTCTACCAATGTGAAACCTGAGGAGGGGGTGAAGCATCCAGTGTGCGCTGGTGTTTCAAACAGCAAAATCTTTTTCTTTGTTACTTTATTCGCCACCTGTCTCACTAACACAGCCATCACTTTGCAAATATGTTTCAAGAAATGGTGTTCACAAATAAATGACTTGACCGTAGGGATGCACGTTTGTGTCTCTGGCTTTAGATGAGAAGCTTCAGCGCCTATGGTAAATTTCGTCTCCTATTGTAACTCCGCTGCTATGGGAATCACAATGTTTTAGGCACTAACGACAAACATTTAACTCACAATATGCATAGTATGAACTGGTGGCCGAGTAGGGGGATTTACAAAATATTTGTGGTCATACCCGTTTAAGATCGACCGTGACGATGACATGACACGCCCACAAGCCTAGACCCTAAGGTCTTCGCCCCTAAAAACTTCGATCGAAATGAGAATCGAACCCAGGTCGTCTGCGTAGGAAGCAGGTGTTCTACCACAGCGCTACGCAATTGCTTGAAAAAAAGAAACCATATCCATGTCATGCAGTGGAAGGAGTCCCCTGAACGAATGCAATATTGTGGGGCAGAAGCGTACAATCGCGCCAGGCGTCAAAAGATGTGAATTGCGCAATGAGTGGGTGTTGTAAAGGCCCACTCTTTACATGAAAGACGTGGCGCAAGGTTACAACTGAGAAGAGACAAGAAGAGAAGAGATGAGACAGAAAGAACGCCAAATGACGTTCTTTCAAATGGCGTTCTTTCTGTCTCTGTTTGTCTCTTCTCAGTTGGAACCTTGCGTCACGTCTTTCAAGTAACGATGCACCAAATGGCCCAACATGACGTACTGTTAAGCCCACTCTTTACGAAGCGAATCAGCGTTGGACTCTTCGTTGATTCGCAACAGGAAGAATTACGGCGTAGTGGGGACTTAAAAACTGTACCTACTTGCAAAAAAACATTGTAGGATACTTTGAAACGACTAATGTTACGCGCACTGCACGTTTCCTTACGGCACGAATGAGACATGCACCGAGAACCGCAGCTAGGCAAGCAATACAAAGAAGGCTACGCGTACGGCACCCCGATGACGCTCTTGCGCTCTACTGTTGAAGGCGAAGCTTAAGCGTCCCCCAAACGTTTGCTCTTTTTGGCGCACTTTTTCTAACACGCCTGCTATATGGATATCGGCCACTGTTGTCACAAGCACGTATTGAGATAGGACCGGTTGTTGAGCCGTAAATACAAAGAAACCACAGGCTTACCTTAGCGCCACGTCAATTTTCCGTCGTGCCGGCTCTATGGTATTCTTCGTCTTCATCGTAATGCTGTTGATGCCCTTCCATTGCAAGCCACTTACCTACTACATGAAGAAGGCTCAGAAATGAAGAACGCTCAGAACGCTCAGAAAAGTTACAGTTCATTTTTACATAGTGACGCTTACAACGCACAGTTTTTTAACATGAAGGAAGACAGACGAAAAACCACAGGTACACACAGGTACACACAGATAGTACAAAACTTGACCATTACAGCACAGATGTAATGGTCGAGTTTTGCGGTTTGTCGCCGATAGAAGATCATCATGAACCGGCACGCGCTCATTCACCACTCAAGCACTTCGTACAAACGTTTAACAGTTGAAACTGCGACGTTCGGCCCCTAATTGGTCTTCGCCTTCTGTGGCACACACTAGATACATGTGTGTTACAGCAGAGCTGTTTTGGCCGAGATTTGCCTACAGGCATAAATAGAAAGGGATAGAAAGACACAGACCAAAAAAGAGATAAAGAGGAGAGGAAGCGGAGCCATGTATATATAAGTACAGTAAAGGGTCAGGAAGAGACAGGTAAGAGGATAAAAGCCTGTCCGTGTCAGAACATCATAGGTACCAACCAGCTCTGCTGTGACCCAGCCTTGTTCGACTTAGTGCAAGCTCTGCTTACTCTGCCTGTATCGTCTAAAAATTAGGCGAATAATAATGTATGTGTTCAGCACATCCATTGAGGTTGCATTAATTAATATGTGGGGTTTTACGTCCAAGAACCACGATATGATTATGAGGGACGCCGTAGTGGAGGGCTCCGGATGTTCCTTAACGTGCACTAACATCGCACAGTCCATTGAGGTTGATAAGACAGATGTGCAATACAGGCGTTTGTTCATGAGTGTACCTTCTTTTTGCAGGGTTTAGTTCGGCATGGTGTCGGATCAACAAGGCATCGCTCGCTTTTGTGCAGTGGTTCCGGGCGTATATTCCGCGCACGAGCGGCCTGCCCTCGCTTTTCGTGATGCGGTACATGCGGCTTGCTAAACGAAGAAATGCTGCGCTGCGTAAGGCTGCCACAGTGATCCTTTCATGGCCACTGTTTCGCTGCGCTGGTTTTCTTTCGCTGGGCAACTGGACGCCGCGGATGGTCTGTGTCCTTCTTCACTCAATCGCTCTGTACCGTCATCCTAGGCATCTGTCGTCTGTTGACGGCGAAGCATACATACAGACGTGAAACCCGGATCGTCATCAAGTTATTTGTCACAAGCACCATCGCGCCACCTCACGGATATCGGCTGGAAAGCGCAGTGGGCGTTTCGTCTCATTCGGCAGCAGCGGCGACTCGCGTCAACACGCTGTCTAAACTTCACTTGTGTATTTTGCAGGTTAGTATGTTTCTTGTTATTCTTTCTATAACTTTTCTGTCGCTGCTGCCAAACCGTTAAATTTTGCTGCAGTGCCAAAAAAACTGTATCTGTGCTCTGGATTGTTCAACGATGCCTCGTCGCTGTGCCTGTAAAGACCTTCTACACGATAACAAAACACATTTGACGTTCTGTGAGTGCAATTTCCTCTTCGATGTAGGCGCTGGCTCTGGTGTGTCTGAGGATTCATTCAGTGCAACAGAGAGAATCGATAAAGAAAGCTTGGAAGTGCACATCATGTAAGCCGGTCGGTAGAAATTGTGCTCTCACCGGAAACACTGATTCCTTTGAGATGGATGTTCGCTCACTGTTAGTCGACATGAACACCAAGCTGAGCTATCTGCTCTGTTTGCCTGAAAAGGTTGATGGCATCGAGAAATCGACTGAAATGCTTTCTGCCGAATTTGACAGGTTCACAGTGCGTCTTGATGCTCAGGAAAAAGAGTATAAGCAAATAAGAGCGTGAGTGGTTGCCTAGAACAGGCGAACGACGCGAAATTGATAGCTGGATTGCAAGCACAAATTGATTACTTGGAATGGCGGAGCCGACGGCTAAACATCAAATTTCATGGCATTCAGTAAACAGAACCTGAAAACCTGCTGAGCAAAATTATTTAAATTGCGGCTCAGCTCCGCCTTGACACTTTAGATACACAAGACGCCGCCGCAGTGCAAAGGCTTCCATGAAGGCCAGACAGAATTCCAGGTGTTATCTTGTAATTCACTCGACAGGAGATACGCGACAAACGGTTAGCAGGGAGACGGTCCTTGTGGATTGCAAATAGCAATGTTTACACCTCTGAAAACAGGACAAACCGGTCTTGTGATCTGCTCTCGAAGTTGCAAAGAGTGGATTAAACGGTCTGGCTATGCGTTCGCGTGGCGCACTAACGGGAAAAATAGTTATCAGAAAGAGAGTGGGTGGTGCCGCTGTTGCTGTTCAGTCTGAAGCGGATCTTGAGGAACTTACTGCGTAACAACACCTTGAGCCCTGAAACACTTCGAATTTCTCCTGCCCCACGGTGTGAATTTTTGTCCTAGGGATAACAAATGGACTTTTCTGTTATGCACTTAAACATAAGGTCCACCCGTAATAAGAGCGACGACCTACACTCCGTTTCACAAGCTGTTGGCAGTGCTGCCAAAAGTAGAGCTCTCTCCTCCAATCAGGGCTGTGTGAGCATAGCAAATAGTCCCTCAACTATTAACGCGATAGCGTTAAAGAACTCGTTTCGCAGACATTCCGGTGTCGGCGTCGGCGGTTGTGAGCGAAAAATCATCATCTTGTCCGTGACCGAAAAATCATCATCTTGTCCGTGACCGAAAAATCGAGAAAGGTGCAAACAAAATAAATAATAAAAATTTTCGGGTCTGAGTGAGGATCGAACCCGGGTCGTCTGCGTGGCAAGCAGGTGTTCTACCACACAGCCATGCCTCTGCTTGGATATACTGTGAAAATAACTTCCTCTGCTTGGAAATGCAGTGAAAAAAACTTGCATGCTTCGCAAACGCAAGCGTCCTTTATATAGGCGTCGCAATATAACATGTAATATCCCAGGAATATTGCGTGGTACAAGCGTAAATTGCCATCGGGCGTCAGAATATGTGACTGTCATAACGATTCCATAGTTTAAAGCCAGCCACCCCTTACAAACGGCACACACCTTACTGCGCGTATTCCCTTAACACCACGTAGTGGGTGCATAGCAAGTTCGAAAACATTTCCCACATTTGCCGCGCATAATTTCTCCTGGTTTAAACCATAGTACCCATTACATAGTATGCACTAAGTGATTGAAGTACGCAGTAGGGACGGGATATCGCTATCGCGTTCAACTCTTTAAAGGCGAAGCTTAAGGGTCCCCCCATTTTTTTTACCAATCGAGAACTATTTTGCACACTACAAACGCATAAAGTGACAGTATCGATAGGATTGATGTTTTAAAGCGTCTAAATGTTTTAATAATTCCTGAAATTAACACAAAAAGCCCGCATGGACGTGGCTGAGCGGAGTCTTGTTGTGAGGTGATGATGCGCCGATTTTCGGAAACACGGCGTCGCCCGAATTGCTCGTGTGTCTGCAACGCGTGCCACAAACTGTCGCCGGTGAGCCATCCATAGAGTGTGCGCGATTTTCCAAGCTGGCAGAACAGGTAGCTTTAAACGCTAGCGCTGTGTGTCGAGTGCGGAGAGAGTGCAAGCGTGGATTCACTCACCAAGAGGACGGAAGAACCTACCCAGGTGAGTGAGCGAACGCTCTATTGGCTGAAAGCGCTGGTGGAGAACGCGGGCAGAGGCCTACCACCGAACAAGCGTTCTTTTTGTAAAGACCGTGATCGGGCGAAGAAGCTGGACGATTTTGACCAGAGCGTCTTTCGATGGGTGGTGCACATCTTTTTTGAAAGAGGTGAAATTCCAACTATCGCCAAGGTGGTGCAGTGGTTCGAACAGGACGAGACGCTACCGACCGTGTCCACAACAACGCTGCAGAGGATACTGAAGCAGCTTGACTTCCATTAAAAGGAACGCTGTCGGAACGCATTTTTCATAGAAGCGACCACGAAGCGACGCGCATTGTGCAATGTCACCGCCGGTTTCTGCGGAGCTGCAGCGCCAGATTCAAATTTTGGTGAACACGATGAGATGTGAACCCTTCTAACGGGCTCATAGAAATCGTTACGTGGTGCGTACAGGAAGGGATCATTCAGTACAGTTGCAGTGACAGTAGCAAACGTAAAAAAGCGAAAAAATAAACGCTTTATAATGTCGGAAAAAAAGCTTCGTATTGATTGATTCAATGATTCGCTCGTTCATTGACTCAATGATTCACTTAAATTGTTAGATTGAATGATTAAAGTAAATAGCGTAAACATTTAAAGGAAGCTCTGATGAGACGAAAACTCATAGGAACAGGTGACCTGGTACTCCATCTCACAACTACCTTGCAGCACTGCCTATGCTACGAGGAGTACACAGCCAGTGTCCTTAGCGCGCACATAACATCCGTTCCGGGCTAAACTCTCATTATCAACGAGGTACAAGGGCTTTAGCTGTGCTTCTCGCATGACGCGTTACAGCGATACTTGGTACGTAAGGCCCTTCAAGCATGCACTTTGAAATTTCTGAAATAATGCAGAGATTACCGGCTTGTAACCGTGATAATCACCCTAACCGCGATGACGTACAGCAACATGGCAGCCACCATACACCCCATACCACCCGCTTACATCTGAATTCGTGCTTTTTACTGGCTCTCTGCCCGGACAGCAAGAAATAAGTGTCATAATCTGTCATCGCTTAGTCTAATCTAACGCTGATGGGAAAGCATCAGGTATCTTCTTTCGCTATTATTTATATCGCTCGTTTGTTTTGATGCTGTTGCGGGACTACCGAGGAGAGGCCAAGCCGTAAAAGTGGTTTGCTGTTAACTGAGCAGATGCCGCCACAACATTAGCATCTTTGATGCGTTGACGATGCGAAACACCCTGATGTCTATATTGTTTTCTGTGCCAATAATTTCCTGTTCCACTCGAGAATGGCACGCGATTGGTGCTGAAAGTGCGTCGACCGTGCTGTCAAAAAAGAACTCTGGGAAAACGGCAGCATGAACGCTGTTAGTAAAAGAACCGCGTTCCTCAAGAACGCCAGCCAACACGCCCTGCTCAAGTGGGTTTCTGAACATTAAGAAACGGCGAGGTGGCGTTCCCGCATAGGTTTTTGCGTTTTGTATTAACTGGATTATAGTGCCTATTTTTTTTATAGAATATACCAAGGAGAATATACTTACTTGTGTGCTGAACCGCGGAGAAAGACGCCTTCCACCGGCGGCCACCAGACGGCGATAGCCGTAGGGACCGTGCTATACCGAGCGGCGTCTCTAGCCAGCGTGCGCGCTTGTGAGAGATGCTGGTGGGCTGCCCCAGCCCGTTTCGCGTTGCGAACATTTGGGTTGCAAAGCGTAACCGATAGAATGTGATTTTGTAGCACTGGCGAAATGATCGCAAGCACAGCTATCCTTAATACACTGAACGATACCGCGCGTTTCTTCGAAAAATACCAATCAATAAATACGTTGTTTCTGAGGAAGAAGCAAAACTTTTTACGGATTGAAGCTCCTTAGGCTGGCACAATGTACGTTGTCGCCGTCATCGCAGCTCCCCGTCGGACCGAAAAACAGGTGTTACATATACCGTACATAGAGCGTTCGTAGCGCGCATATAGGTTTAATATATACTGTACTCTGTCGGTGCCTTTGTCTGTCCGTCTGTCCGTCCGTCGTCCGTGAATCTGTCCGTCCATCTATCCGTCCGTCCGTCCGTCCGTCCGTCGACTTATGATGGACGGACGGACGAACAGATATAAACATTCTTTATATCGCTTATCCTTTTGTCAATGGAGCTTCGCTCCATCATCAGCATTCACTTCGTGGATAGGCTGGCAATTTTTTTAACCTGATATATGCGCGACATGTCCACAAAAGCTAAATTCACAGCAGTTTACATCTAATTACCAGCTACACTTACTAATGATCTGTTTAATCGCTAACGACGCAGATTTTACTAATGGTCTGTTTAATCACGCAACGATGCTTACTGTAGCAATTATTGAACAGTCTATCACGATTCACGAACGACAGCATCTGGAGTTGGTCTTCGATTTGCCCTCTTTATATTCTTCCCCCAATCGGCTAAACCTTCTGTGTCAACAGGTGCCCTTAAGAATAAGACCCAATCGTTGTTTCAGCGCTATCCACTCGTACAATAAGGAAAGAAACAGGTACCGGGTTTGCGCCTCGTTTTCTACGATGACATCGCGGTACCGTGAAATGTAACAAGTGCGAAGCGAGCGCGCAGAAAAGAAACCCTCCAGTGACATGCGGAGACACCATACACTACTTGCTCGAAAGCAACAAAACTTCACAAGGTTACCGCAACCACGAAATATTTCTTATTCAGTGACCGCAACCGACTGCGCTTACGAACCCGTGTCCGTAGCGCAAGCGACGCGCGGGCTACGCGCCACTCGGATAGCATGGTCCCAAAGGGTGTCGCCGTCTGCTGGTCTCCGGCGGAAGGCATCACCGGCGGTGCCAGCGTCTCCCATCTGGAAACGCTCGGCGGTCGGCACACTAGTAGATTTAGTACTCGTGATGACCACAGTTAGCAGTAACACTTCTTTTTTATCCAGCGGCCGTGGCAGTAACTTTCCGTGTATTCAATGTAGCAAGCAGCCCGTGAGCGCGTTGTGTCTTGCGACGCAACGCTCAGCGACGGTGACGCGAGCTCACGCAAGGGAAGCAACACGTCACGACTAGCGAGCGCGTCTCCGTACTGACGCGTGGACGCGTCCCGTATGTAAGCTTCCTACTCCCAATGCGTGAATGCAGCAACGACAACTTCGGTTATCTATGCATTCGCGAAATCCGTGAAACACATACAACGTGTCCTGCAGCAAAAAATAAAAAAAAACTGTGAACGAAATATGCAAGTACTCACAGAGCAAATACGAGACGCACTGATGAACTCCCAGCCGTCTGGCTTCACTAGAGCCAGCGAGTGTTATCGTCGGCCCGGGCTCGCTGGGAAGCAGAAAATTCGCACGCCCTTTCTGCTTTCTGTTGTGGTTAGTGCACAGCGGTACTCAACATCCAGGCATACTCAGGCTTCACCGGCAGCGTTTAACACGCTGCCACAACTTCGGCGCTGCATTGTCGAGGATTAAACGGAACCGGGAGTAGACGCAGGGCGGGCACCAACGTGGCACGATAGCGTGGCGTCACTGTCTCAGAACATTGTGGTTTGGGGGGGCGACGGTGCGTTGGCGGCATGTAGTGGGTCAAAGGCTGACATCAGCCTAAAACCACCTGTCATGTAGGCTCCCTGCCAAAATATGGCGGCACACGCTGAACTCGCTATGTTCTGGTGTATACCTTGCTGTGTGTTCCCTGTCGTTCTTTACTAGGTGCGAAGCACCTTAGGGTCGAGGCTTGTCCGCTCATGCCCGTGTCCATCACAGGGAGATTCGCGGATCTGAGACGCAAAAAAATTTTTAACAACAGAATAATCTGAATCATGATTGTGACAGAACCAGTATAAAACGCCTAGCACAAAACATTTATACTAGTCGGTGACTTGAACGTACACATTATGCACCTGAGGACATAGCTTTGTCGTCGACGCTCACGGTCCGCTGTCATGGTGGTTAGAAAACCGTTGCTACCGTCGAAACATATGTGTGTATGTGAATACAAAAATGTTTACAATACAACAACACCAATCATCATTGTGACGAAACAATATAAGACACCAACAAGCACAAACCATTTATTCTAGTCGGCAACTTAACGTCGACATCGCGGACCTTTGGACCGACCTTTGTCTTCGACTCATTATGTCACTTTATGTCACTCAATGTACGTTATATGGGGCAACGCTTGGGTAACATATGTGAGACACAAAGGTTTAACAATACACTAATATAAATTACAATTGAGAAGGAACAATATGAAACTCCTGCAAGCACAAACCCTTTATACTAGTCGGCGACTTGAACGTAGAGATTATGGACCTTACGAACAGGCTTCGCCCACTCGTCATCATTGTCTTCGTGGAGATGCGTGCATTTTTTGTTTTCACTGTTAAGGCGAAAACATTGGACGCCTCAACAAACGTGAATGATGACCGGCTGCGTCCCGCGCCGGCGGTGTCAACACGGGGTGGCGGAAAAAAATTATCTTCTCGTTCTCATGACGCATTGATCGAGAATTAACTTCTCACGCTTGCATAGCTTGCTCAAGCGTTGTACTGTGTTTTGGTACATTCTCTCTTGCGCGGCCACCCTAGAAAGCTTCAATCGGTAGCGCTGAAGTCTCTGTTCAAAGCAACGGCTGTGCGGTTTGAATTTTTGAAGCTGTGAGGAGCTGCATGTAGCTCCGTCTGTTTGGCATGCCACCTGGACACTTTTGGTCATCTCAGTACCTGTATAAAAGAAAATGGCGATCATTTCCCTCATCGAACTTCTGTATTTCGGGAATGCAACAAGAAAGAAGCGCTCAGTACGCTAACCTTAATGAACTGCGTCATTCTCCACGGCACCTGTGTCAAAGGGGCTCATGGATAGTGTCGGTGCAGCCTCGATCGTCTCCAGCTCAGCTGAGGGTACCCAGCGATGCTTGGTAGGTGGGCGAGCTCTGGACTTTCTTGCACTAGACAAATACGCGTGAGGCCGTGGAAAATCCTCGGCTCAGCGTCCGGCAAAACATTCGAAACGTCGCGCGGCGACATCATAACAACTCCTCCGATTAGCGACTGGTCCACGCGAAAGATCTCTCTCTAATCGACGTGCTTTTCGCACACACGCACATGCGGGGACTCAAATGTGAAAACACCAGTTTTTTTCTCGCGGTATGGCGCGCTTCCACTTTTCCTGCCGTTCACTGTCTCTAGGCAGCCAAAACATAGACACTTTTTCGTCGTTTCCCTTGTAAATGGATCCACGCCCAGGTACTAAGCAGGTACGCGGCATTGTTTCAGATTTTCAGGTACAATACACTAGGCAGAACACCAAGCATACGGTGAAAACTGCGCGGTGACAGGGCACGATATTTTGCAGCGACACCGGCATCCGCGCTCGCTGCCTTCCGCCCAATGCCTACTGCGTGGACTCAGCGCCACCCTGCGGCCTCCGCTTGCAGCGCAGAAAGCTCTCCCATATAGTTAGGCGGAGCTTCATGACCAGCAAATGTATTGAAGCCATAGGCGGAGAGTTTTAATATTCCCGGAGGGGGGCGGGGCGACGACCATGTCCCATGATCCGAATTTTGAAAGCCTGAAAGGAAAAGGAGTGGGCATAAACAGTCCCTGGTGAAATAGCTGCAAGGCAGGATGACCAAAAGTCCGTTGGCAGTGGATGAGAGCCTAAGCCAAGCTCTTAAAAAATACTGTGGGCCAGCGCCAGGGGGGGGCTCTGCCCCCCGTGATGCAGCCCGGAGGGGGGCCCGAGCCCCCCAGCCACCCCGTACTCTCCGCCTATGATTGAAGGACTCTGTCTTCAGTCTTCCATCGTACAGCAACCACACCTCCATCGGTTGCTACCCTTAGTTTTCTGGATACCAGCTGGGCGACCGGCCTGGGTTGGGCAGTGTACTGCCGGCGGTGCGGCGACACAGAGCGGCCGGGCGACGGTGAACGGGACGGTCGTTGCTGCTGCCAACATGCTCCGGTAATGTAGTCGGCGACGCCATGAAGTCGTTCACCTTGCTGTGGTCACGACACGTTGACGGAGAAAACGTGTAGCCACATCTCTCGGTACTGGCAGCGTCGATAGGCGTGGCCAGACTCCCCGCAATGGTAGCAGAGCGCGCGGTTGTAAGGGGCGCGCCAAACGTCGGTTTTCGTTGGCGAGTAGCGTTGGCCGGCAGGGGGGACGGTAGGGCGTCGGTGGTGGTGGTGGCGGCGGCGGCGTCTGGCGAATGAACTGCGGCGATGCGGTGTCTTGACGTTATCGCAGAGCGGGAACGAGAGGGCGGAATGCAGCAGAGTAGGTTGTAGCTTGTGGCTGGGACGGTGCTGACTGAGCAACACCCAGGGACTACTGAATTTCCTCCCGTATCACGTCCGCAATCGACGTCTCGATGTTGCAGCGCTTCTCGCACGATGGCACGGATCGTTTCACGCACGGCGTCGTAGCTGAGGGCGTGAATAGCTGCGCTCTTTTGTATCGATTGGGGATTGCGCTGAAGGGTGCGCATTTCGAGCGTTTTCTCAATCGTCTTCGCTTCTGAGACGCTTCTGGACTGTCTTGGGTGGGTGGCGCATCAGCCCAGTGAAGAGCTCTTGCTTTATATCTCACATGAGTAAACGGACATCCTGCTCCTTGGTCATGTCAGGGTTGGTGTGCCGGAAGAGTCTGGTCATCTCTTCCATGAAAATTTTCACGTTTTCGTTCGGGAGCTGCACCCGTGCTTCTTATAAAGCTGCGGCCATTTCCTTTCGAACGACACTTGTAAATTCTGCGTGACACCTGGTCCGGAAGATGTCCCACGTTGTCATGGCGGATTCCCTCTTCTCGAACCAGGTCCTTGCTGCGTCATCCAGAGAGAAACACACATGGAGCAGCTTGTCCTCGAGGTTTCATTTGTTAGATGCTGAGACCCTTCCGAACATCACGCCAGGCTTCAGGGTCTTCACATGGCCAACTACGGAACTTAAGCTCCCTGGGCGGCTGGATCCTTATCGCTAGAGAGCACACTGCGGCCGTCATCCTGCATGTGGCCTTCGTCACCGTGGCTTTTGGCCTGTCTGCTAGGGGCCCGTATTATAGCAGTAGTCCTTTCAGTCTACGGATCGCTCGAGTGTCGCTGATGGTGTCGATGTTTTCTTCGTGACTGGGCTGGGTTCACGACCCGATGAGGGCGTCCGGAACATACACCCAGCACTTCCACCAGATATCACGTTGTCGTGACTTTGACCAAGGCCGCAGGCGGCGCATCCAAGCTCAAGGGTGGTCACACATGCCGGTGACGTAAAACATAAGAAAGGAGTGTGTGTGTGGCAATATCGCTTGAAATGCACTACAAAAACCAGATGACTTTTAGAAACAGTTTATTGGTAGACCCGCACCCACCTCACTTCAAGAATTTAATATCATGTCCACTTCTTTTTCGCCTCTTTTAACTTCGATTTGACAACCGGAGTGATATACTTCAATTTTACTTTCACAGTGGCTAGTATAGAAGTCCGAACAATTCTGCGGTGGCTCCTCAGAAACAGAGCTGTTTGGCATGTACAATTCACACCCTGAAACAATGAGATTGGATCAATTAAAGCGTGGTGTTTTGACAAATAGGATATCGTACTTCACGTTAACCACATCGTAAATTTTTGGTACACGAAATAATATAGGCGAAATGATCTTTCAGGCATACTTATTTTTGATAACAATAAAATGCTCATTGGAGGTGGGACCTCTACGGGTTCGGAGACTATTGGGCACAGTGACCCTCTCCTTACGTTTCATGAAAGTACGGCCCATTACAGAGGGGAGCGGCGAAGTTTTCCATCTCCCCATCCAAAACTGAGTAGAGCAGAATCTTGTACGCTAAGGATGCTTCAGACGTGTTCGTACCCATCGAGAGGTTTCCTTAGCAGGCTCCACACAGAGATAGATCCGCATTGCCCGGATTGCGGGGAAGATTTCTCTACTTTAGCCCATATGCTCTGACAATGCCCTGTGTTACAGGACTTCAACAACAGCGAGGACTGGGAGAAAGCCATCACGAGCTCAAAATTGGAAGACCAGTCTAAGGCTGTCCAGAGGGCCCGTGATAGAGCGGAGAGGCATGGCCTCCCGGCTCCAACATGGGATTAGCCGACAGCAAGCCAGGGGTCCTCTGTAGGACTGCACTGGCTGGCTCCTCAGGACCTTAATAAAGTTCCTTGTCTGTCTGTCTCTCTGTCTGTTGTTTCTTCATTTAATTATTGATCTCACACACGCCTATCACCCCCTCTGTTGCACTACGTCCACCTTCCATATGGAATGCATAATTATTACCGTCTAGTCGCTAGCAAAGCAATCGAGCAAGCATACATTTCAATGGAACATTTATTTCGTTATTGAGGTGTCCATTGAGGAACTTCCTCAATGAACTTTCATTGGTTCTCAGGAAGAAATCCCTTAATATGTTTCCTACATGTTTTTAAAGTAAATGTGCCGCAATAACCGAAAACTGTGTGCTCAATCTTGAATGATCACACCGCGGTCATATGTTGGAAATGCTCCTATCATTATTCCGACTTGGTCAAAATGCCTCAGTAATGGCTCCACATTTTAGCCACTTTGCGCGAAACAAACAAGGACGGCTAGCAGTTTTGCTTCAGCAATAACTACTTATTTCCAAGTTCCGCTGCCTTGCTGTTTAGTGGTGACAAAAAATTACGGCAGCCAGCACGAGTGGTCATTGATCAACTGCATGCAATTTACGTGCGCATTGAAGCACCATCCACCTTTCTGAAGCCCATTGCTTTTGTGCCATTAAGCTGTACGAAACGCCGAAATAGTGTTGTGTTTTATTGCGATAACAATTATATAGACAGTCTCGACGGGTTTTTCCCGTCGCAGTCACTTCGCGTATAAAGTCCAAATTGATAGATCCCCCAGCGCATCGTATGTTCTACCCGCGGGTAACAGCGCGGGAGCGGGGGGCGACCAACTTGGCTGAAGGGATATCAAACGAGCCGGCCCATCTCCGTCACTCCGAGGCGTATGCGATAAGATCCGCCCGCCTGTTCGATCAGCCGGCGAATGCTCAGGAAGAGAGGAAACGCCCCGCGCGTCTTTAACAAGCGCGAAAAGACGCGAGGGGGGGGGGGGGGGAAGGCGGGTCCCTCATGCGGCCACTGTGACTTTTGGTTTTACGAGCGCGTTCGTCGCTGGCGCACGCGTCATCTCGCAATCTCAGCAGCCGACAGCAGGCGGCTCGCTCCTACGTGTTCCGCTGTCAACGCGAGGAGACTGTACGAACAGTGTCCCTGGAGCTGCCGTATGCTTTTTTATCACTTTGTGTCTCTTTGTCCTTTCACAGACTATAAGAATTAACATGGAGAACAGGGACGATATATGGGCCGTATTGCCGCCCCTACTTATTTATCTGACTGGTTTATACCTAGTTTATATCATTTACTGAGTTTAATCGTAGTTTCCTAGTTTAATAAAACCGGCAAGGGAATCATCAGGAATGTATAGGACTCATGGGAGAACACTCACTCATGGGAGAACAACGCACGTGTTTGATAAAAGCGTTTAATTATTCTGACTCATGTGCTACGCCCTGTTGACTTTAGAGTGTTGCTTGCTTTGATTGGCAAGACTCGCTCGCACAGTAGCTCAATCTCTATTTGGCGCATTCGCTACTGAGGTCTTTATCATTAAAACAATATAACATATGTTTCTGTTTATGGAACTGACATACCTGCTATGCCCTTTAGCAAGCCCTCATAGTGAAAAATAAACCCATAGCATCACAAACCATCAGCTTAGCTTTGAGCTAGAAGGATTGCCTCTCCGAGTACGCTCTTCTCCGCAAAATAAGCATGACAAACACAAGAATCATAACCAATACGCCAGTGTCGTCCGCATATGTCGTGATTTATACTCTCATGGTATATCGAACTTGTGTGGAAAATCATTCGGGAATTTTAAACGTCACTCATTATTGAACTACTTCAATTCATACGACATTGCGCGCTGCGTGCATTTCATTAGAATGAACGGCGAGAATCATTCGACAGTTGCGACTTTGCTCTTACGACTTGAAACATCTTTCACGGTGGCTTCATAGAAACAGTCTCAGACATCCCCCCAAAAAGAACGGGCCCGAATTTACACCGGGATGCCGAATGCAGCAGGCAAATGAAGCTGTCGCCCTATTGCTGAGAAGGAAAGGGGTCGTTACGTTATATGCAGTGATAAGCATGAACTGTTGTGCTGAGCATGGCAGACACCACGTCCTTGCACACAACATCTTCGTGAATTTAATAAGTAGGTGAACGCTCCAGCAACATATACGGGCGATAAAAATGAGAATATTTTAATACTGTTGTTACATGCGTTGTAATCCATGTGAGTGACACGTCTTTTAGACAATACTCTGGCATTTTTTCACCATCTAACAAACTATTTTGTCTATTATTCGTGTATAGGGAGGCACTTTCGGTTGAAGACGCACACTCGTGTATGAGATGCTAGTAACACATTATCGTAAACTGTAATGACATTTCATGCGTGTCAGGAAGAGCCATGTGTGCAAATTCTAGAAATTAACACATATAAATTAGAAATGTGTTGGGTCAAGTTGGTTCACTGAAAGTTAAATTGATAATCTGCGCGTCGGATAACGTATTGCTATCAGTCCCAAGTCCCTGACAGCATTAATAGCAACGAAGCATCCAGTTTTCATTCCAATGGAAAAATCGGCACCTCAACATTCCCTAGGGGTTCTTCGATTGCTTAGAATGGAATTGTTTTAAAAGCGTTCATTTTTCTCAAGTTGTTTCTACATGAAGAAAATCAGTATAGCTACCAAAACATGCTTGTAGAAACCACAATATTATAGCTTTCCTCTTCACATTGGTCTCTTACCTGCAGGATCGTTCCCCTCCAAAGGTATATTGAAGAACACACTGCAATTTGGTTCTGTATACATGAGTCTCATGTTTTCAAAGGGTTCGGTTTCATTAGCTACAAAAGAAAAAAGAAAACATTAATGAGTTTCGCAGTCACTTAACACACTAGCAAAATAGCAGGGTCGCGTGGGAAGTCGCAACGTTTTTTTCGATACATTTTACAGAATCTGGTTGGTGAGAACATTTGACGTCTTCCTGCGTCAGAGAAGTGTACAGATTCCAATCGTATTCAAGTACTGGCGGAGGGCAAAGAAAAATCACACTCCTACCACTTACAAACAGAGGAGCTCCTTAATCTGTACGTAACTTGTCCTCCATCGTAAAAAACGATCGCCATCATAAACTGGCACACGCACTCTATGTGTACCGGCACGCGCTTTCTGCATTCTCTTTACCGTTATGCTGTATAACCTATCAGCAACTTGTGCTCCGTTGTACAAAATTTCTCAGGTGCATATGCGCCGAAAGAATTGGACGAGCCCCGCTACCGCGTTCAACAAGTGCGAGTGTCAAACGAAAACGTACGCCGGTAAAAGAGAGATAGAAAAAAAAGATAGAGAAGGAGAGAGATAGAAAGAAAGAGATAAAAAAACGAAGAAACGTAGCGAGAAAAAGAGCAATACAAATAACGAACAAAACAGAAAAATACAGGGAATGAAATAATCAGAACCTAAAAAGATACAAAAACATACGCGGAGAAAGAGAGAAAGACAAGTAGAGAGAAACAGAGAGAGAGCATGCAAGAGGAAGCGACAAATAGGGAGTGAGAAAAACAAAACATATAATGAGAAGAAATTATAGAAAAGTCGAGAAAGAGAATAAGTAGATATAGTGATAAAGAAATAGTTAGAAAAAATACAAGATACACCAAAAACAAAAAGAAAGAGAAATAAGGAGAAGAAGTAAGGATCAGAAAAATAAATCGAAAAAAAACTAAGATAGCTCTAGACATCTGATTTCGTTTGGACTCGGTAGTGGTGCTTCCCAATTCGTGTGGCGCATGCCCGACCGAGTTTCTTGTTTCTCTGCACAAGTAACGATATGCTAAACATTGCTGCTAAAAGAACGCCGCGCAGCTCCACTCTTCCTTCAGAGTTCGCAGCACAGATTCGGAGGTGCAATAATTTTTTAACAGCAGTAACAATATTAATAATATTATCAATACCAATAAGAAATCCATGTGTTGATCATTTACTTAACATGGCTAGGAACAACTATAACGTCTTTGCGCTGGGCACGAGCGACAAATATTCTCATTAAATGCCTAAGCCATGCAACAAAGATTGTCTATATAGCAAATACAAAAAATAAGCAAAATATAAAGGGAAAATCTGGAAAACCTGACAATATAAACAATCATGAAATGGGAGAAATACGGGGCAATGATTGATACGATTGCACACAACAATGTGCAATGTTTGCTGAAAGAAGAGACAGAGTAGGGGCTAGTTGGTTGTGCATAGCTTACACTGGCGAAGCGCTGTTTGAAAACCAAGAAAGACGCACAAAAAAGCCGGCAGATCCCACGCACTGTGGGAATCGATGTAATGCGAAGCAGCCAGGAAGGAGCAAATCATGCTTTACATAATTTGCATGTCATGTTTTACATGTTACGACCTGTCATTTGTGTTCGTCATACAGTCACGTTGCGATATACCAATTTTGGTGTATGTCAAGCTAGCGAACTGGACGCAAGCGCATCCATGAGCGTGGCATGCAAATGGCATTGTAGATGACATGAATGCCAAGATTTTCATGTTACCACCTGCCACTTATGTTCGTTATACAGTCATGTCACTCAATACCAAATTCGGTGTATATCAAGCTAACGAAAGGGCCGCGAGCGCGCCATGAGCGTGGAATGCAAGTCATGTCGCCTGATGACACGTCATGATTTCCATATTACCACTTGTAATTTATGTTCGTCATACATTCATGTCACTCAATACCAAATTTGGTGTATCTCAAGCTAACGAAACGGCCGCGAGCGCGCCATGAGCGTGGAATGCAAGTCATGTCGGTCATGAAGTCATGATTTCCATATTACCACTTGTCATTTATGTTCGTCATACAATCATGTCACTCATTACCAAATTTGGTGTATATCAAGCTAACGAAACGGCCGCGAGCACGCCATGAGCGTGGCATGCAATTAAGTCATGTCGCACATGACAAGTCATGATTTCCATGTTACCACTTGTCATTTATGTTCGTCAAAGAGTCATGTCACTCAATACCAAATTTGATGTATATCAAGCTAACGAAACGGCCGTGAGCGCGCCATGAGCGTGGCATGTAAATCATACTTTTCATGACAAGTTAGTCATGATTTTCATGATATGTCCAGCCATTTATGTTCGTCATACAGTCATGTTATGCCATACCAAATCTGGTATAAATCCCATTGACGATACGGCCAGGGGAGCACAAAGTCGTGGGCGGCTAGATAGATAGATAGATAGATAGATAGATAGATAGATAGATAGATAGATAGATAGATAGATAGATAGATAGATAGATAGATAGATAGATAGATAGATAGATAGATAGATAGATAGATAGATAGATAGATAGATAGATAGATAGATAGATAGATAGATAGATAGATAGATAGATAGATAGATAGATAGATAGATAGATAGATAGATAGATAGATAGATAGATAGATAGATAGATAGATAGATAGATAGATAGATAGATAGATAGATAGATAGATAGATAGATAGATAGATAGATAGATAGATAGATAGATAGATAGATAGATACGCTCAAAGTCGCCGATGTTCGCTAAGAAATGCTTCGCATTTAAAAACAAAAAAACACGTAGTACGCAACGCGAGCGGGAACTAACAACTGATTTTTTGTCAAGTTTGCTTAAGATTTAAAGGTCATACGTATTGTATACAATCCGTGACACTACTTCAAGATAGCACAAAACGTGGAACTGCTGGAGCGTGTAGCATTACAAAGGCTGTTAGCTTTCGCTGCGGCTGCAGAGTTCGCGGCATTCAAAGGTGCACTGCGCGGCGTACCTGATGTTAGCTCTCCGCTCGAGCAAGCGAAGGCGACTAGGTATATCGCCTTGTTCGTGTTTCTGAACATTCCTCCGGCATGTGACAACATACGCAACAGGGCCATCGTGGATGTCCTTGCCGGGGCTAGCGTGGCCGGGCTTCCCTGGCACTTCGTTGTGAGCTTCTTGTCAAATCGCACAGTCAAAGTTATGTTGGTAGCGCCCTCTCCCAGCCGCATCGCGTCCGCGCAAGTGTGCCGCAGGGCTCTGTCTCATGTCTTTTCTTCTCAATGTCGCCATGGCCGCGGGACTAAACTCGCCCCCCATATTGCGCCCGGTAGCGCGTGTACATTCTATTTACACGGACGACCTTGTCTTGTGGTACCTCGGTCCTTCGAGGACGGCTGCGCGCGTCCGGGAGAATCAGCAGGTGGCTCTCGATGGGCTGGACGCACGGATGCGAACGCTAAGGCTGGTTCTGTCCGCGCGGTAGTGAGTTGTCATCGCGCGCGGTGATCCCTGGAGCATAAACCGCAATGCTCTAAAACTGGCCTGTGTGGACCTCCGGTGGAACAGCTCAGTTAAATATTCAAGCTTCAATGTTCACATCCGCGGCAATTTCGCTCCGGGCTTAGAGTGAACACCCGACACAGACTGAGGCGGCTTTCCGTAAAGTCCCCTCGCGCGGTGAAGACTCCGCGCGAAACATGGCGTGACACCTCTACAATTCTGCTTCACGTTCATCAAAACTATACGCGCTACAGCTCGCTTCCATGGGGCGATCGTAGTGAATACGCTTAGCAAAAGCAAGGCTTTCACCACTGGAACCCCTCCCAAACAACGTACACTGTCCCACTCGACAGACTCCACAGAGCTGCAGATTGTGGCCTCCTTTTTAACATCTTCTGCGAAAGATGGCTTCCCACCCTGTTTCAGAATGGGAGGCCCGAGGAACTGCGCAAGGGCTCTGCCCTATATGGCGCCTGTGAACCTTGGCCTGGGCGACAGCACATCGAAGTGCACGCGGATATCCCAGGCATCGACGTGAAACGAACGCCATTGCAATGTGCGCTGAAGCAGCACACAAAAGCCTGCGTGTGCGAAAAACTTCAGAATCAGGTGTGCACCGACAACGCGGGGTTGCCAGATGGCTGCTAGCTTAGTACGGAGGCATTCAGTGAAGTGTTTTAGCGTAACGAAAAGTAACAAGTCACGCATTGGGGTTCATCGACAAGAGCTTAGCTGTGCGTCTTTAGCAGAAGTCGGCCTCCTTCTATAGTTGTCACCAGCCTCAGCGAAGGTTGCATTACTGCGCGACACGAAAGCTACTGAATCCTTCATTGTCACAACCACATGACTACATTGCAGCTCGAGTACCAATCCTCAAGCACTGCCGCAACAAGTCTGAATCAACTATCTGGATACGCAAATGAAAACTACGGTGCGCAAAACATATTATCCAATGCATGTATTGCTCTACCGGAAACTGTGTGCTCTTGGTACGGTGGAAGAGTACTTTAAAGTTCTCTGAAATTGCCTTGCTGCCTATTATCGTTAGATGTAGTGGCAACAACAGTAATCAACCACAAACGCTCTTCGTACACTGTATAAAGCAGGATAAATCACCTGACACGTCCGTAACATTCATGGAACCGTGTGATGTACATTCCTGTTCCGAAAAGAACATTCCGTGGTAGTGGCTCCGCGCCCTGTAACATATTAAACGAAAAATACACATGCAAAAGGAATTTCTTATCCGCTAGTCTACAGTAAGTCCCCAGGGCCCAGCATCAAGGTCTAGCGCAGATATGCTACTCATATTTTGTCGTAGTAGTAGTATAAAACTTTATCGCACTGCTTTATCGTATCGGAGGCTCTACAAAACCTCTTTAATTGCGGAAATCTTCCTATGCTTCCGGTCCCGTAGGCTGTCCAAGTTATGTCGGGTGAAGAAAGAATCGGAAAGGGGGGGGGGGGCGTGATGCAATACGTTGGACTGAAAAGAAAAAAGAAGTTGGCTTTCACCTACAAGTCGGCTTAGGCGAATGCAGAAAGAACCGTGAGACTTGTATTATTGTCCCGTTCACTAAACAGTCGTAGCTTTCCACCGGAGTTCTCGACGATCCTTAGCTTCACATTTGGCAGAAACAGGTAGAAAGAGTTCACGGTAGAATAAGGACGGGACTGCGCAATTTTGTTTCAGAACGGTGCATTCTGTATGGCAAATGGCACTTTGTCCTAGTGGCTCTCCGTATTCTCAATGACAATAAGGTCTGACATTCCCTTGGTATACCTTGCTCTCTCCTGGCGTAGACTGAGATGTCGAGATTATACTCTTCAGCCGCGTTCATGTAAAAACGACCCAGCATTCCGCATTTGCAAGCACATCACCTACATTCGGAATGACGGCTTTTACAAGCGGCGCGTATAATTTCCTGGAAAACACGACAAAACATTTTTTGAGTGGTGTGTATCTTCGGTGATAGAGTAGAGATGAAAGGCCGTCAGACACCCAATTTTTAAATCGTCCTCGGGTATGATGCTGTCTCGTTTCCGCACAATTTGTGAATGAAGAATCATGGCCCCAAACCTAGCTGCCTAATACTATCCGTTTTGCTAGCGCAGTGACGCCTTTTACGTGGATGCGATGTCACAGAAAGCTCGTTCGGCGCTTCGCTTGCGCAGGAGCGGCATCAGACCTTTTACAGGGGGGGGGGGGGGGTCGAGAGGGGGGGCACCCACGACAAGCGAGTCCCTTCAGGAGGGCAAGTGTTATGCGCTGCGTTTTGAATACGATTTTCTTTCACAGGTGGGGATGCAGAGGCGGGAGTCTTAAGGGCAACTGCCTCCCACTAGCTGCGTTCATGTAAGCGCAGCTGCAGATACTGATATACCAATACTTGCTGGTTGTAGTCGATGTAGGACCGACCGAACTGCGAAACATACAGACCTTTTTCTCTTTCCTTGTTTCCTCGTATACTGGAGCATGCTTAAAATCTATCCTAATTACCCTCCCTTGAATTCTTGCCTCATCCTTTTTGACATTGTTCTGACGCAGCGCTTATTAAGTAGACAGCTTCTGTTCTTGCGCATAATATTACAATTGAGCCCGTGAATAGAAACGTTTAATCTGTCCTCAGTAGTTACCAATTTCTATCTTGTGTGCCCAATTTAGTTAACTGAGGTTCATCAGGTAGCCACTAACATTATTGAGTACTGCTGGTCCTTTCTCCTAAGAAAATCGCAATTGTTTCAGTTGTAGTGTGAGGCCAAACAATATTACTGCCTAGGTGGGGCCGTGTATGACACGCTAGCGTTTTATAAAGCTCGCCTTCGGTGTGATCTAAAAGTCGTAAAAATTTGCCATACCACATGTTGTCTACAGCTTTTGTTTACCATCGGATAGCCTGCTCACGCGCAGCCTTTGTCCAGTCATGAAGAAGCTCGCCGCCGCGCTTCGGGTATGCACGTTTTATGCTTTTTTCTGACTTATTTCGTGGCCAAACCATGTAATATTCAGTTTGTTACTGGCGTATATATACTGCTAGAGCTGCCAATAGGCATGATTGACATATGAAATAAGGATTTTTTTCGCATTTTTTTGTTTCCCTTCCTAATATAGTCCTCGTGAATTTATGGTGTTGTGTCGTAGGAAAATATACAATGAATTTTACTATATACAGCGAAAAATTCCTACACGGACAAGGGCTCACTTATCAGAGAAATTCCTGCATCACAACATCAAATTTACACAACAGCGTGACTCCTTCAAACTCTCGCCTGTGCGCCATTAGCCTGCACTGAACCGCCAAACGATTTCTATACCTCACGTCAATCTAAAACGTCGAACACGTCGCCAAACCATATATCTGGCGTCTAAAAATGTAATGTCGCAGGGGCTTCACTTGATCCATGTTTGGCTAACACACGTGCTGTTATTCATGCCTAATTTATAGCCTTTTCAATCCTCTGAATTTGTTATTATACTGTCCTTGCACAATACCGATCGTTTTTTCAGCCTTAGCATACATCCACAATTGCAGCAGTGCATGAGCAAATAAATATCGGCACTCACCAAATTATTAGCACATGTTGCACGAAGTCGCTTTAGCTTTCTATCTCTTTTTCTCACTGCCCTTCTATCTTTTCCTCTCTTCACTTTCTTTTTTCTCGCCCTCTTGCCGCGCCAAGAATTTTTCCTGATCGTTGGGTTTCTCTCTTTTTCTCTTTCTTTATTTGTCTATCTCTCGTCTATCAGAGTTATTACATCCCACGCCTCAGGAATAGGCGAATGTGCTCTGAATGTGAAGAAGAAGAGGAAGACCAGGGCGAAGAGAGCGCGTGCCGGCTAATGATGATGACAATTTTCTATCTACGACACACGGCATACCTCGAGCATAACAGCCCTGCTGAAAGAAAAAGAACATTTATTCGCTCTTGTTATTTTATGCCACACTTGCATATCTGCATCATGTGCATGCCGCACCAAAAAAAATGCCCTTCATAAACCGTACCCGGCACGAGTGCTTTAAAATAATAACGTAAGTTGATCATTTTAACACCATATGTTGCCCTCCTCATGGGTCCGCCGTCTTCCCAATTTTCATTGCGCCTCATACTCTTATCGTTTTACTCTTCTGGAAAAATGGTAACGTCCTGGCAAAGATTACATTAAGGGTTCGGACACAGTTGGAAAGTACCAAAGGTAATGCCGTTGCTAAAGTCAGGCAAGAGCAATAGATTCGTTTACGCCGGTGAGTCTGACAAGCTAGGTCTCGAAAGTAAACGAAAAAATGATAAAGGAATGAATTTTATGGAGGCAGAACACAAAAAAAATTCTCCTACAAGAAAGTATAGCTGGTTTCAGAAAGGGAACATGCACAATATACTGCGTTTTGTACTTGGTCGTAGATGTGGAAAACCAACGTACACGAGGAAACATCACTATCGCTATATTCCTTGATGTTCAACGAGCATATGATACAGTCAGCCAAGTTCATGTTTTTGCATGCTTGGCCTTGCAGGGATTCAAGGGGAAAATTCTGCTTGGGATCGCTGACCCCCTGAACAATCGAGAGATTATTGTGGTTACCCAGGAGACGGCAATGCCAGAGCATGTTGTCAACCAAGGAGTGCAACAGGGCAGCGTACTGAGCCCAGCCGATGCTCTTTATTGCAGTCATGACACAGCTCCCCTATAATCTTCTACCTAACGTCAATCTTTAGTATATTCAGATGATATAGGTACATGGTCGTCTGGTCCATCGTTTTTTGCATCTCCAACAAATTTTATAAGAATGAGGCTGTGTAGACCGATTTCTTTCACGAAGAGGAAGGGCTCTGAGCCTGGCAAAGGCATCCATTTTACTATTGAATTAAATGAGGCCTGGAGATTTTGTTCAGTCCCTTGAAAAAAAGTGAATCAAGCCATTCCAATCCTCCGTCATCTTTGCGGGGCTAAATTGGGTGGTACGGCATGGACTTCCAGCCTCCACCGAAAGGAGATTTCACTTGCTCTTGGCAAGGAGCCTGCGGGTACGCCTGGGTTTGCCACGGTCGACTTCTAGCAATTCGGTGTATGCAGAAGCTCGACAACCACCTTTGTCAGTACTCCGAGAAAGAGAGACGTCCAGATATTTATTTAGAATTTTCATGCAACATCACAGTCTTCCTGTAACTGAAAAACTAACACAATGACTGTCACGCGACTCCAGGACAGCGTGGCATCATTCCCTAGCAATAGTACCGGGATATTAACTATGGGCACCGTCAAAACCGCCCTGGAAGCTGCCGGTTCTGAACGTTATCTGTGAGATAGATGGTATGCGCAAAGAAGCCGACATGGCACCTCTAGTGGCGGTAGAGATGGCGTTTCACCATTTTCATACAAAGCACAATAGAAGGACGAAGATACAAACAGATGGGTCCTGCACTGAAGGAGCGTCAGGCTCTGCGGTCTTCGACTTGAAGAAAAGAGAATATGTATGTATCTTACCACAGAAGTCATCTACTGTACGCACCCGAATCTGTGGCTCTTTTTGAAGCAGTTAAGTTTATCTGCGACAATTCTTGGGCACGACAGTGTGGAGTATGCACGGATAGCAAACTATCCCTACAGATAATCAAACATGCGAGATCACCTTCCAAAAATGGCGAACTAGCAAAATGTATTTCAGAAACTCTGAAATATGCCTGAGGACATGGTCACAACATCGTATTTCAATGAATACCCAGCCACATTGGCAGGCAGCCGAGTCTGTCTGCCAAGAGGCAGACAGACTCGGCAACAAAGCCATCAATGAAGGACGGGATTACGCGATTCCTATGTCTGGGGCGGATATTCGACATAATAAAATGCAAGGAGCTAACCGCTTTTCCTATGGAGATGTGGTTTCATAGCACAAAATTAAAGCTATCATTACTTTAAGAAGTCGATCCACAAAAAAAAATTCCATCCACATGAATATGAGAATGTTGGGCATATTCTTTTGGAGTGCGTAAAGTACGCTGATGAAAGAGAAATATTAACGAAGAAATTAGCAAGTTTGAACACGCACCCCTTCACATTACAGAAGTTACTTGGACCGTGGCCTGAGATGAATCATACTAGATGGTAGCGCAGGCTAAGGACAAGGACAAAAGAAGACGCATTCACGGTGCTGTCTCGAATGTGTCTTTTGTCCTTGTCCTTAGCCTGCGCTACCATCAAGTATCATGCTACCGTACCAACAAGCCCAAGTCCCCACCCTCATCGACTGAAATGCATCTTCAGAAAAAGGCGAACATCTTCCCAAAGGACTTCTTAGTGGACACCGTACTGGATAAGTGCTTGTGATATAGAACTATGTGTTGCCATATAGGAAATGATGTGTTCATATACTGTGGGCAGGACTAGAAATGTGGGCGTATGGAGGCCTTATTGCAATGTGAACTTCTGCAAGCGAACTGCGCATTACCACGTTATCCTGAATTGTTTAAGTGTGCTATATGTGTTTCTTTAGCTGCTCATTCTTTATTTTGGGTAACTTTTCTCATTTCTTTTTTTTTTCTTTTTTCGCTGCACATCAAGCTCAACCTCTCCACAGCAAGCCACTTACAACAGAACAGACTATGAAAGCCAGGGACTGGACAATACCACCAGCAGAACTCGCATACCTTCATTTAAAGGCCGCCTCCAGAGACTTCATGGTGAAGATTTTCTCCGGATTTTGCACGTTTGTTTGAGTGTGTACCTGCTCAAGAAGACTTTTATTTACCGCGTGAAGGTGTGATCTTTGAAGGAATGTCTTCGGAACTTACGTGATAGCATCAAAACTTCTTAGCCAGAACATATAGCCCTGCACGTTTCATTGTTCTTTTGACAATGGCAAGTGCGTGCGCTAGCCTTTTCATAGTCGGCGTATAAGGCGCTCGGAGAGGCTCGAATCTCAAAAGGTATCGAAAGTGGCAACAAAAAACTACCGATCTTCAAGCGAAATGGCTCCAGCTGTATAAAACATCTCGTCCACACGAACGATTCAAAGCTTTTTATGAAGGAAAGAAGTGAAAGTGTAAGGGCTCGTTTTCATTATTAGACACATAATAATGATAACAGGCATTTATGCCAAGGAAACTAAGGGGATGTTAATAGAAGTAATGGTACTGTAAATGTGAAGAAATAAGAGTGGACGAAAATATAACTTGCCTCCGGCAGGGACCGAACCTGCGACTTTCGAATAAGGCGTCCGATGCTCTACCGCTGAGTAACGGGGCGGTCATCCCTCCGTTCACTTTATAGGGGATATATATGCATTTCAACGTAGGAGCATCAGTCAGCGCCGCCAGTTGCCACTGCGGCTAGTGCAGAACACTCTTTTTGCGTGTTGGCGTCACGTAGCACGGTGGTAGCACGGTGACCGGTACGTCACATAAAAAGGTGAACGCCACCGTACCTGAGCGGTAGAGCACCAGACGCGTTATTTGAAGGTCGCAGGTTCGGTCTCTGCCGGTGGCAAATTGTCTTTTCGTCCACTTTTCTTCACATTTACATTGCAATTGCTTGTAAAAACAGCCCTTATACTTTCTTTGGCATCACTGTCTGTTAGTTCTCATTAATATTGTTTCTAACAATGAAAAGGAGCCCTTCAATGTACACTTCTTTCCTTATATCATAGCGACAGGTCTCGTTCTGGCAGACTTGATGACTTCAGGTAGCATGCGAAGGATTATTGATCAGCTGCCCGCTCGTAATAAGAGCACGTGCTACGTGACGCCAACAGGCAAAAAGAGTATTCCACACTCACCGTAATGGCAACTGGCGGCGCTGACTGACGCTCCCACATTTAAATGCACATATATACCTTATAAATTGGACGGAGGGATGACCGCCACCGTAGCTCAGTTGGTAGAGCATCGGACGCGTTATTCTAAGGTCGCAGGTTCGGTCCCTGCCGGTGGCAAATTATCTTTTCGTCCACTTTTTCTTTCTTCACATTTACATTCCAATTACATGTAATAACATCCCTTATACTTTCCTTGGCATCATTGTCTCTTAGTTCTCATTAAAGCTTTTTATGTTATTAGTCATCCAACAGTGTCAGGTGGTCATCAATAGACGTGGTACGCTGATAGCGACGAACAGAGCATCGGCCGTCGATAATTTCATCATTGCCGGAGAGCGTCAAATTTTATAACGCAGTCATCGAACCTTCCAGCTTTATCGCCGGTTCTCGTGTATCCTCTCGAATAAACTTGAATCCTCGAATCCTGAGCGTAATCATATCATAATGCTCTGAAGCAATCGCGAAACTTCCCAAGCATTGAGGCGCCATTTGCGCCGAGCGAATTGCTAGCACTCTTTGTTGGTGAAATGCGAACACATAAAAAAAGAAAGTTCATAAACGCGCGTGACAAAATAGCTTACGCCTTTCGCGAATTTTGCGATAGAATAAAGCTAATCCGACAACAACTTGGAGTGCGAGAGCTGCTTAACTACAAGCCTACAGTGTTGGACGCTGCGTGCAAGATGTCCTACAATTTCTGTTAAACTTAAGCTCTGACCACGTGAAAGGAAAAAGACCTCACAAGAATCAGGAATGTGTGCGTCAAAAAAAATTGGTGGTGCTTCTGCTTTGTTCGCTTCAAAAGAGTAATGGTCATTACTACTTACAATTGGCCCATCGTCATTGTACTCCACCAGAAGTGAAGATCACTTTCGGTAATATTATACTTTATGATGTTTGTACAATTTTGTGTCGTGTCAAGTTCACTGATATCTATACCAGGCAGCACTTCCAGGCTATTTTCGTCCGTGTAATTTTTCCATACCAGCCATAACTTTTCGCTCGTGTTGAATACCTGCATTATTCAGAAAGGTAATTTCGCACGACATTTAAGCTCTATAGCCCATACCAATGTATTTACTCGTTTCTCCCAAGTGATGTCCCACTCCCCCCCACAAAGACGGGTGGAATGGGACAAATTTTAACCATGAAAAACTGTTTTTTTTTACAGCTGCACCAGGAATCGTAGGAATCAGTGCGTGTCAGTTTTTCAGCTTGATTTGACCTGTATTATAATCAATCAAACATCGTTCTGCGTTCAAGTTCAACAAAACTGACCATAGAATTGTGAAAAGTGTCCAAATCCTCCCGACTCTCCCTTATTGGGTTTACCGCGCGCCGTTGTGTATGCGTCCTTCCTTCTGCCATTCAGTTGGAATAATGTTAACCTCTAAAAGTCAGGGCAACAAATTAAGATTCGTCGAACTGAAAGGCAGAGGCAAGGACGTATCTACAAAGACTATCTGTTCATTTAAGCACCGACGTCCACAAACCTACCACCCACGAAGTGAAAAAGAAGAGGGAATTACTGTGCAACAAAAAAAACTACACCATCTCCCGCTAAAGGGAACCATGTGTAGATGTGAAGCAGCGGGCGCTAACGCTTACACTGGCGGCGGCGTTGACTCTGGCGCTCATCGCAGCGTTGCGCAGGAGAGAAAACTGGGGAGGCGCAAAGCAGGCAGTGATGGAGCAGTGTTTCCTACTGGAACATGCCAATCGCTGCTAATGGGCAATGAGAGACAGAAGACTCCGACTGGACACAGAGACCCGCACTCCGCTTTTAGTTAACGCGCACGCTGCGAATTTTTATTGTTCAACAACGCACAGGAGAAATCTCCCACCGGCACCACCTTGGAGGTCAAGATCCATTGCCCTATATACGGGATGGCTAGTGAACGGTTGTGCAGCGCGAGCAGCCGGTTTTTTCAACCAAGAAACTCGCTAGCAGACGCTGCCTGCGTCGGCGTCGCGAGGTGAGAGAAGGGTGAGCGTAGGAGAGGAGAGAGAGGGGGTGACACGCATGCGCAGTGGGGAGTGTGAACGCCGTGGGCAGGGATGCGTAGAGGAGAGAGGGGGGGAGCGTAGGAGAGGAGAGAGAGGCGGGACGCGCATGCGCAGGGGGAGTTAGACGCCGCGGGCAGGGATGGAGAGAGGGGGGGAGTGTAAGAGGGGAGAGAGGAAGGGAGGCGCATGCGCAGTGAGGGTGTGGTTGCCGCGGGGAGGGATGCCTAGAGGAGAGAGAGGGGGGAGAGGAGGTTGTTTATTTTTATTTTTTTTAACTGTTTGCGCATGCGCACTAAGGGTGGGCACGCGGCACACCACCACCACCACCACCGGATCAAGCTTCGCCATAAGATGCTTCACATCTAAAAACATGCTTTAGGTAAGTCCGATGACGCTTCAGTCAGCATAACAACTAGAACCGGAACCCAATAAAAGTAGAGAGGGGAGAGTAGACCTTTACTTCCACAGTTGCATTTAATCGGCAAACAAATTTGCTATTCAAATTTAATGTTACAATATTTTCATTCTATGGGTGCTCACTATTTACACCTGAACGCTATCCAATGAAGAAAAAGTATCCATTAAACAAGAATTAAAGAATGATCTCACTAAAAATGATCCACTGCATTGGCCAACAGTCTAAAGCACTCTTGAGAGAGAAAGAGATATTGACTTATTTTTGCAGTGCTATTCGCAATGGGACGCCAAATTAAGTTCTATTTGTGAAGTGTCTGTATTTATTCGGCCTTAAGATATTTTAGCACACAAATAAAGAACTAGTCTGACCTTAGCATTCGAGTAGAGGTTGAAACCTATGGTTGGGTCACCCGTAAGCAAGAGTACATGTAAGCATAAAATGACTACCAGCAGAGCAGATCATTTCTGGACGATACTAACCACATCCTTAAAATGGGTGTAGAACATGCGCGCGAGTGCACGACACAACGAACCATACCGCTCCACACTGTGTACTGGCCGTTGTTCCCTGCCACTGTGTGGGATAATCTTCGGTTTCAACCAGCATATGCGTGCACAACGTGACGCAGGCCGGAACGTCCGCAGCCCGGACGCTTGTGTGCCGAAAGAAGCGTGGCGTCCTCTATAGAAGAGGCCGCAAGCAACACTCACTCCGTGTACTCGTTTTCATCTAGTTACGATGTCCTGATGCCTCCTTTTAGGGCCTGGATGCATGCGCTGGCCCTGGCTCAGGGTTATCTGAAAGCCGCCGACAGCGAGGTTTATAAGTCCTTCACGCTTAGTAAGACATTGACCTAAGCTATCAAACTACCCCAAGGGCGTAAGCAAACGTCGCACATGCGCCATATAGATGAAAAAATCTGTATAAAGAGGTTGTGTGCTCGAGCCGATGTTTCGACAAGTGGACTTGTCTTCCTTTGAGGAAGGCAAGTCCACTTATCGAAACGTCGGCTCAAGAAAATAACCCCTGTTTACGGATTTTTTTCAGTGCAAGCTTCCATCCTCCCCTTCCTGCCGGTTTTCAGCTACACCATATAGATTATTTGGCGTCATGTATAAGTTAAAGTAATTGCAGATACTCTAAAGGAATGTTTCAAAGTACGAAAAATAACGCATAACAAGAAGCTTTCAAATCATCTTCTGGCACTGGTACATACGGCTGCAATACCATTTACAGATAGCATAACAGTCAAAATTTGGTAGCGTACAATTCTGTAGACTTACGTGCGATCGCGTAAAATAAATGTCTACCTAAGCCACGGAAGCTAAAACCACCAATGTTTTCAGGAAAAGTGTTAATGCTGCCTTACACTTTTTTTCAAGACATATTTATGTTCGCTACAGGCCCAATATTCTCTTTAAGCTAAACGTTATGTGTTGGAGTGCACATATAGCTGACGTAGGCCGGTGTGGCGGTGCAGTGATGCGGCCTACTTGAAAGAGCCTCATGCCTTTATTCGACAAAAAGATGAAACGGTTACAACAAATCCTATGGTTTTACGTTATAGTAAGGAGTCTAAGTTTGTACAACGGACTAAATATCATGGTTTGACCACAAGCCTGCGCACAAAATATTGCGCGTTGTTACGACAAAGACAAAGTTACTACGAAAACATTTCTACGTTGACACTATGCTAATGTGAGATTTTGTTAAATACTGTTCGTTTGTTTTCAGCACGATATTTTAACCTTAGCAGTAAGAGATAGATGTATGGGGTGGTCGCAACGCCACCAGGGCTCACTATGCAAATGTGAAACATGATTGAATTGTTTAGTCATGGTATTGTTTAGTTTTTGGAAAATTCGAGGGGAAAGACGACCGTAAGCGTCTGCATATCCCCTTCAGGCGCACATTATGATGCACTGTCCGGAAATGTCTAAATTTCGCACAACATAATTCTAAGGTACTCGTTATTACATTCCAAGAAAGAAAATGAAGATATATGTTGTTTTTTGTGAGTATTGCTAAATAATCTTAATTAGCATATAATTAAATATTTAATTATTCTGCAACCTCTCATGTACGATTTTTACACGAAAAGAAGGCAATTTTCGGCTCAAAATGCACACGCAGTTCGTTTTTGGCTGCGTTCATTTTGAGCAAAGAAAAATAATACTTAAGAAGTTGGTTCTGGAACGCGGCATGTCCAGTGACCCGTCAAACATCGTAGTGCCTTCATAAAAGTGATCGGCTGTAGTCGTATGCAGCACATAGGGTTCAAGTCAAGACGCGTTGACTATGCACAAGGTTCAATTATTCCTATGCGCAATGTATCTTGCCCTTTCTTTCCCACTAGTCCGAGGAACTGGCAAAAACAAGTCGCGTCCACATATGTGGACGCTGCGCCTGAAGGGGATATATCGGTTCATGTACAAACTTTTAACCTTTGAGGGTATGAGAAACATCTTACTTCAGCATTTTATGGTCTCTTCTCTGTATGAGCATTTTAACGCGCGCCTAAATTTCAGTATGCAAAGGTCATTCGATACTGTTTTAGCGAAAATGTGCCATTGCATTGCAGGATAACCTCCGCTTCACAGACAAGGAAACAATCTTTCTAATATTTTACCAATAGAAACATGTCTTTTACTTCTCTAAGTATTCCCTCTTCGTATCCTACACTAGCGGCACGGTACATTTGTTGATGTTACTTCCCTATAAAATGCAGAATCAAATGCAGCACTTGAGCCCTGCAGAAGCTTACTGTTTAAAAAAACTGTACTGATAGATAACATGCAAGGAGACATTTTGCTTACTGTTACGATAGGGAGGACACCTGTATCGCTAACAGCCATTTCTTCTCCCACAATCTCAGCCTGCGCGTAAACATTCAGGCATAGAGACGTTACAGCGACGGTAAAGAATGCCCTTAGCCGATAGACATTAACGACGGAGCTCAGCATCTTGCAGTGATGTCTTTGAAATGTGAAAGCCTCTTTAAGCATCACTCCTTTTATATATAAGTCACGAGAACATGGTGCTAAAGAACAATGAAAGCTTAAGCCAAGCCCATTCCTCGGTGTTTCGTTTTGTATGCAGGTTCATCCATAAATTGTTGAATACGCGTATGCACTGTACGTGGTAAAGTAACCTTACGGAGTTCAGCACATCATTTCTTGTTTGGGGATACGTGGAAAAAATCATAAATTTTATAGCACAGTAGATTCTTTTTAGAAAAAGAAGTTCACCTCTCTTTAGCTGTGCTAAAGGCACGTAATGCCAATAGGTGTTTTAACTTCCTGGGAGGACAACTGTGCGTGTTGTGTACAGTTTGGGTAAATAAATGTAAAGACCCTTTGTGTAAAGTTGTACATTCTGTGAGCGACAGAGTCTGCTTGTACCTTGTTGTTTTGCGTCGTCCACCTGCATTGTATTCAAGTGGAAGTGAGTGGAAGCCAGCGTAAGCGCCCGAACATTCTAAGCCGCGTTTTTAGCCCGACGTACTCGGCGCGCGGGTGAGCGCCGATAGCGTAGCCACGCTACGTTGAGCCCGCCGCGCATACCGAGATGCCACCTCGAAAATTCGACTCCTGGCCGAACGCACGCGCCAATGGCTGCTCTCGGCGGAGCGTGCGCAGAATGGTTCCCGACCCAGGCGCCGCATTCAACAACGACAC